>JBBCBC010000171.1:0-100000 GCA_037126765.1 Stenogyne calaminthoides | reverse complement strand
TACTAGTTCATGAAGAAAGTAGCTAGAGCACAATATAATAAATCTAACAAAATTAATTCATACATCAGTCAACAAGCACATTGATACAATCTAGTGGAAAAAGTTTAAACCCAGACTTATAGAAAGTTCTTCCATATTAACTTGTAACTAGTATACAGTAATTGTATGTTCAAACAAAGGATAATTGATAAAGTTAGCTTGTAACTCCCTAAAACGAACACCCCACCAATCTAAAATGATATAGTATTAAATTTATTGTGAACCGTAGGTTCATCAAACTACAAAATACAATTATGACATATAAGCCCTTTTACCCATTACGAAACTCCACCAGTCAAGAGCATGCAAAAATCTCCTTTAGAAGAATGAATACAAATAGTTCTAGAAATGACATAAAACCCCTGCAACAAAAACAAAAAGGCAAAATCCCAAGCTCTTGAGCATTAGCCATCAATAATAAGTAAAGGCAGCAGAACATCACGTGTATATTATCCATGGATGTTGAAACTGCAAGTAATATTCTTGGAAACTTCAGCTCTCTTTATTTAATTCAGTAAAGAGTTGGTTTCTATATTAAATACAAAATCCTTGAGCATTAACATCTTCTTCTGAAAGCACATAACCAAGAAAAATTGTCATAAATAAATTTCCATAAACACAACATGGTCAAACTGTAGAATGTATGGCATAACTATAATTGTATGCAAGTATCAAGATAGGCATTAATTCCACTATCATTGTGCTACGAGACTAAACTCTAATCATCTTCTAATGAGTACTCAAATTTTCAGAGCACAAGTTACTTACATATATTTCATTAAGGCCGTATCTTCTCTGAAGATTATCAAGAACACTAGGCTCGTTCAAATAAGTCAATTTGGTCATGTCATCCACTCCTCCAAGGTCCGACTCCCCATCACATGGCTGCAATTTCTCCGGCACCGCCAACACCTAAAATTCCACCGCCTCATGAATCAACCATTAATTTTCACAAGAAACTCAAGAAAACAACACTCATTCCAGTACAAACTCGAAAATTACACACCAAAGCTCAGTCTTGAACAAACAAACAAAAAAAACTGATGATTTCACCTTCTTCCAGCAGAAACACAACTACAACAGACTATATTCAAAATTGGGGGAAATTATCACCTTTTTGCCGGATGAAGTCACGACTTGAACTTGTTTACCAACAAAATCAACTAACTCCGCCGCTATCCACACCGAATCTTTGTTTTCCACCCACACTTTCGCACCCTTGCGAAGAGTCATCTTTTCAGTAATCTTGCGATACTTTTTCACTTCTTTCTGCGATTTGAGATGCCGGAAATCATAAGGAAAGACGAATTTTATGAACTGTGAGGAAATTGCAAAGCCCTAATTCACATAGGAGAAATTTAATGGTGAATTTTCAGCTTCCCGCCCGAAGAGATGGGGAAATTCATTGTGAAAATCACCCAAATAAATGGTTTGTATTTATTATTTAATCTTTTTCGACTTCTGTATTCAATTACAGTACTGTTTCTTGGAGTTTTAACTTTTAACAAAATTCAAAATTTTATTCCTAATAAACAAAATTCAAAAACTTTGTCCCCTGCAAAAATGCTTATCTGCTCTGCCTCTGCCTCTGCGCATTTTAAAACAAGTGTATATAAATAAATAAATAAATAAATAAATAAAAGAATTGGAACAGTTCAAATATTTGAATTTTTTATATAAATATATATATTTTTTTATTTTTATTTTTTCGAGAAGCATCAAGTTTATTTTTCAAAGTCATGAACAGAATTACAGTAAGCTTGGCCAAAAAATGCAGGTAACGAAATTTAAATTCCAGGTGTTGGACTGCATGTAGACTAATATACCATAAATTTGGACCTTCAAAATTGCATTAACTGTAAATACATATCAATATATCATGCATTTTTTAATAAAATGTTGGGAAATAATATAGTAGTAAGAAAAATATTAAAATATATTATTACCATCATCATTGTCCTTCAAATTCATTTTTCAATTTCTCATAGCCAAGTATACGGATGACTAAAGTGTGTTTTTTAAAGTAAAAAACTCTCACGATCATTTTAAATTGTCACATTCACTATTTATTTTATATCGTGTTTTAGTGGCCAGATTATTTATTATTATTTAAAATGATAAATAGATTTTTAAGGTGACGTATAATAGTCTACACTTCATCTATTATATACCTTCTTAAAAGTCATTTTATCATTTCATATATTAAAAATAATTCGCTTCGCTAAAACACGAGTTAAATAGTGAATGAACAATCTAAAACACAGGAGGGATGAAGTACAACTTAGTAAAATATAAAAATTTATCACTTTTATTCTAAAATCATCCTGGTCGAGCCATATTATTTATACCATTCCAATCATCAAGAATTTAATTGGGGTTGGACATTTTATTATGGAAAATGATAGTATAAACTAAAATACATGAATTGAGATCTTTATTAGCATAAAATAATAGTTGTATGCCTTTCATTTAATTCCGTGTGTGACACGTCAACTGCCCACCAATTTTTAATGTCACGTTTGATCAAGACAACAACCTAGCAGTATAATCGTGTTTGTTTGGAAATGGGGTTTTGCTAAAAACTTTGGACAATGCATTATATTTTGGGAAATTATGTCAATTTGAAGATCCAAAGCCAATTTCAAGAAAATGGGCAAATGATCCTTCAAAATGAGCCAACTTGATTTGGGCCATAATTGGCCCAATTCCACCCAAAATGAGATTGAGTATTGGCCCAGGTTATTAGAACCCCCAATTTTTAGGAAATACACCGCTTTGGAAAGATCTTTCATGAAACTTTTTCATCGCGAAATTGATTTTTTTTAAAATGTATATACTTTTTGTAATATAAGTCACACCCTTTAGTAATATAAGTCACACCCTTCAGTTATCACTACGACATTATTTGCTATAATATAAGTCACAACCCTTCACTTTTATGAGTAATACTCTTTATAGTAAAACGTCACACCCTTTACAGTTAAAAGTCACACTCTTTAGTAATATAAATCACATTCATTAACCAGTTCACCGTAAAACTTGTTCACACTATACTTTGCCTTAGATTAGTTCACCCCTCACCAAATTAATACACTACTAATTAGTTTTCTAAATTAATCATCTCTCTCAAATCTCTTCATTCATTTGCAATTCAAAAAAAACAAACACACACAAATCCCTTCATTCAATTTGGGTTCGTTAGTAAAACGAATTAACCCACTTATAAAATTACAGACTATACAAATTTTTCGCGTTTTAAGAATTTGGAATTAGTTTATCGATTTTTTGATTAATTTTCGTAAAAAAAATGAAAATTTCATGCTTTCTTGAAAAAATATTTTGAAATTGTAAAAAAAAAAAAATCGAGAAAAACACTGAAAAAATATATATTTTGAAATAATCTGAGAGTTTTGTGAACAAATTTTCAAAAAAGAATACCAATTTTCAAAAAAATATTTTGAAATTTACTAAATATTTCGATTTTTTTCCCGAATTTTCAACTGGAGAATCTATTCAAATTCTATTGGGATAAGAGGATGCATGTGGTTTACAAGAGAGGAAAAAGAAAAAGGGGTAATTATGACATTTTACTCGTGCTTTGAAATTTAAAAGTTAGATAAGTTGTGTATTTCCTAATGTTGGGTTTTCTAATAGCCTGCGCCTTGAGTATTTTAGTGTTCGGTTTAGGACGGATCCAGAATTTCGTCCCAAGGGGGCGAAATTTTTTATTAGGTAAGGGTGGCAAAATTTTAGTGTCCCAACGGGGTGAAATGACAAAATTTAACGTTTTTAAGACATAAATATAAAATTTTCGACATATACAGTATAAAAAAATTATAATCCCAAGGGGGACGACTGCCCCCGACGCCCCCGATCCATCCCTGGACTTTTTCTCAAATTCAGGCGGCGTTTGGTCCAAGTTCTTCGATGAGAATAAAAATGAATTTTTCTTTACACCCTCGGATATGTTGGAGGAAGGATTGTCGGTGGTTAAATCATTAGTGTTGTGCTTTAATTTAAAAAAATGGAACAAGAATATAATGTTGGTTGCGGCATAAAGGATAAACGACTGTAGGACGGGAGATGGTAATCAATGGGGTAGAGAAAAGTATCGTTGATCAAATTTTTTTTCATTAAACGTCATAATTACTTTATATTCATCCCTCTTTTCATTCTCAATGAAGATTTTTCAATCAAGTGTCCATCACTTTATCACATAAAATACTAATAAACAACTCTTTCTATCGCAATACTTTATCACTTTATCACATAAAATACTAATAAGCAACTTTGTTTTTAAACTCCGAGCACACAATAATCAAGTAGTTAAGATTGGGACGAAGGGTACTATGAACCGTAAAAAAAGGGTATAAAATATAATATATACATCAAATATATTTTATTATGAGATGTCTTACATAAAATAGAATTATGTGTGAATTATTTACATCCGCTTCAAGACACGTCTAATGCAAAAAATTGTCTTTGAAAAATTATCTCCTAACATTTTCAAACCCACAGCAGCAAGATATTGTACTCATCTCATTAGATCTTATATGGATACATACATGCATTTTAACTAATTGATAAAGGGGTAGCACTCATGTGAACTAAATTTATATACAAACTCTATTATTGTTATGTACAAAAATTATTATTATTATGCATAAATTTTTTCACTGTTTAAAAATTAAAAAAAAAAAAAAAAAAAGATTTTGTGTATAATAATGATAATTTTTATACATAATAGTTGTCGTAGGCGTATCGTGCGAGGTCGTGTGCGACCTGAAAATAGTTGAGGAGAGTCCAAACCAAATTTTCTACAAGTATAGCACCTCGCGGAGCAGAGCGGAGCGAAAAGCATTCCAGTACCCAAGCGTGCGACCAGAACGTATCTCGCAGGTCGTGAACGGACAAAAGTACAGAGCATTAACTACGATTTGACTAGTGTCAGACAAGCCGCACCGAGGAGCATACCTAAGGATGGCCTTAATCAGAAGAATGTCAGTAAAAGACAGTAATGATGAATGACTAGGAGTACTTAAACAGCTAAATCCCTGATTATCCGAAAATATCTTGGGCGACGTCCCAGTGAGGTGCCAAAAGGCCCGATATCCCGGGTAACCTCTCAAGCGACCTCCGACCTGGGTCACATCAGTCTTGTAGCATTTAATGTTTTGCAGAATCACTTTCGGCTCCTTGTACTTGTAATAAGGGAGAATGAGCTCCACTCTCCCAAACCCTATATATATGGGTCATTTATGACCAAGAACACTAGAGAATTCAATATCATACCCAAACTCTTGCCAATTTATTCCTCCAACACTTATTCTCTCCAAACAATCATAAGACATATATACCACTTATGCAACTCATTTATTGTTTGTGTCACTAAGATCGATAAGCCACATCTTAATTCCTAATCCATATATTTTAGTGCACCACAATAGTGATAATAGAAAAATCGAGTTCACGCTGAACTCTTCTCGCACAAGTTTTTGTGTTTATAAAGTCATAAAAACTCTAATTTAACTTTTGAATTTAAATAACCTAACTCCATAGGCAGTGACTAGTGAGGCATGGATATATGAAATTTATCTATTTTTTATCATCTAACTAAAAAAAGTGGCTGTGACATTTTCTATGATTTGGACCACAAAAATTATTGCATTGCAGAAAACTGCAGTGAGCCCCCATATCTTCTTAAGGTCCACTTCTGAATTTCAATCTCATTCTATGTGGTCCCTTAAATCTCTGAATTTAAATAAACTCAAACATTACATGACACACATGATCTTTTAAGTGACACACTTTAACTTGTGATAGCAAAACAACCACCTAATTTTCCCACCTAAATAACCACAATAATTAGTACTAATACATCATTAATTTACATTACAATACGTTTTTTTTCTTAATTTCAATATTTAAACATCCTTGATTTTTTCTTTTTCTAGTTTAATACATCACAAAAAACCTCAGACACTGTTCTGAGAAATCACTTCTCCAAATTTGAGGAAGAGTTGGACATCAGAGGTGCTAACTGATGAACAATTGACCAAGTGGGGTGTTTTAAGGTTAGCATACTCATCCTTGTAGCATTGAGGTTTCAGTTGATCCGGCGGAACCGGGGCGGCCATTTTTTCCTCCGGTGGTGGCACAAGGGTTGCAAGAACGCGAACCACCTCGTGCATGGTTGGCCTATCGGCCGTTTGTTTTTTACTGCATAAGAGTGCAAGTTGGAACACCTTCTTAACTTCCCCGAGATCTTTACACGTGGCGTTGATCTCGGGATCAACGGTCTCCATCACTGCATTGTCTGCTGCCTTGGTTAATATCTGCATATGATCAAGAAACACATTATATATTTGATAAAAGCATGGGAGTTGATATCAAGAATCGTTCTGTAACACTTAGGTTGTGACCAATTTACATTTTCGATTTTGGTTTAAATTGACCAAAATTGAAAAAGTAATAATATGCATAACTAAAATCGGACACAATCTAAGTTACAAGACGATTCTTGATATTACGTATTAACTCTAAATCCATGGATATTAATTAAGTTTGCATGATCAAAGACATAATATTGTACCAGATGATGGAGGTTGGATTCATCATCCACTGCTTTCCTTCCAGTGAGCAACTCGAGAAGCACGATTCCGAAGCTATAGACGTCGGATTTCTCGGTGAGACGAGAGGTACGAGCATATTCAGGATCAATGTAGCCAATGGTTCCCATGATGTAAGTAGAGGTGTGTGTTTTGGATGGAGATAAGCTCTTGGCAATGCCAAAGTCGGTAAGATGAGCCTCGTAATCTTTGTCGAGTAGAATGTTGGACGATTTCACATCCCGGTGGATTATCCGAGGGCTACAATCGTGGTGCAGATACGCAAGCCCTTGTGCAGCACCAAGCGCTATACTCAAACGAGTACCCCAGTCGAGCTTCTTCTTCTTAGCCGTTCCTAAAAATTGAAGTAATCACACATGCATGGGCACATTTTATCAACATGGTTAATGAGTCGAGCAGTGTCAAGCTCAAAATTAGATAAAGTAAATAATGAGATCTCGTGCATACATTTGAAATGAACTCGAAAACATGGGACGTGCAATGAACTACTTACCGTGAAGGAGATCGTAGAGGCTCCCGTTGTCCATGTAGTCGTAAAACAGGAGATTTCCGGATGGAGAAAAGGAGTAACCCTGGAGACTAACAAGATTGCGATGTTTGATGCTTCCGACAATTTCTAACTCAGTTTCGAATTCTTTGAGGCAATCGGGGTGATGAGAGTAGAGTTTCTTGACAGCAACAGGCTTGCAGTTCTTGAGAACACACCTGTACACTGTGCTAGATGCTCCATACCCGATTATATACTTCTCACTTAAATTCTCCGTCATCCTCATGATGTCTTCGTATACATGCAGCGCCATGTTCATGTGAAGGATAACGAGTTTTGGAGACGAGTAGTGGACTAATAATGGAAACGAGAGTGTTTGAGATGGACAAACAATTGATAATGGAAAGTGCTTTCAGAATCACTTTTTTCAGAAGCGGTGTGAGGCGGCTTAAGGAAAAAAGTGATTCTGTCTCACTTGAAAGTTTGGACACACCACCTCAATAAGGTACCTACCTGGCTTGTCGACTGGCCCATCTGGAAACGTATTTTTCGGGTTGTGAGGACGGATTGCTGCGATTAAGATCATGAGAAGAATAACCAGAGCACCAAGAGTAATTCCAGTATAGCTGCTTTTGATATTACTGCAAAGACAATTAAACATGTTCATCAACGAAGACATGAAAAATCATCGTACATCAGTTCTGTACTAACCTTGTACGGATTGATGGGGTATGTAGCAAGAAGAGGTGAGCCAGTACCCACAAAGACGTGGATTTCCTATGAAGCTGAAAGAGTGGAATGTTAGTGCCAAACGGAGACTAAGGGGGTGTTTGCAACACAATTGAGCAGTGCAGAATCACTTTCTTTTTTCTTGGAATAAGTGATTTTGAGTCTACAATCTTGTTTGCAAACATCGCCTAAATCAAGTAGTGGAAAGCTAACCTGTCTGCTGAAAATCGAGAGAAGTTGTTTCCAGTTGGAACATAACCGGCAAGATTGTTGTAATGACACGTTTCTGCAAAGAGGCAATAAGATCACACTCGTAAAAAAACATATCGAACGAGTTTTGTCTGAGAACTTACAATACAGTAAGACTGAGGCAGTTAACGAGCGCTGTCACATCACCGGTTATGTTGTTGTTCTCCAGATTCCTGTAATTAATTTGGAAAAATGTTGCTTCAACTTATAAATTACTAATATTTGACACACTTTGGGTGGGGTAGATTATATATCTTACAGCAAGAAGACATTTTGAAGCTGAATGAGCTCCTGAGGAATTGTACCCGAGAGGTGATTTCTTGAAAGATCACTGCAAGAAACGAGCACATTCAAAACACAAAGAAGACGGGGAGGGTACAATTGAAATTTCATTTTTATTGGGTGTTTTTCTCTCCTTACATCTCCATAATACTTCTCAAGTTACCAAACTCAGCAGGTATCGTTCCAGTCAAATCATTATTGCTTAAATTCCTGCTCCACAAGAAAGTGATGAGACACAAAAACGATACAGAAAACGAGCATCGGAATAAGAAGTAGCACTCACAGTTTAAGGAGATGTTCCAAGTCTCCAAGAGGAGATGGCATATTACCACTTATCCTATTGTTTGAGACGTCTCTGTTAGGACAAGATTGGGATTAGTAGTTTTATAGTTGTATTTCTGACAAGACGAAATATAAATCTAGGAATTAAGCAAAATGTAGGACTTACAAAGTGTCCAGATTACCAATACGCGATAACTCAACTGGAATGGGTCCCATCAAATTGTTCGAAGATAGATTCCTAAGATGGACATATGAATTGAAAGATCAAATCGTAAAATTCAAGAAAAATGTATGTATTAAAAGGCTTACAGATAAGTCATGCTTTCCAGCTTCTGAAAGGCCGATGGAATAGTCCCGTTTAACTTATTTCCATGCACATTCCTGTGATCAGACAATTAAGAACATAAACATGTCCGAATGAAACAACAATAAAGAGAGAAAGAATAGCACTCACAGGCTATTCAGATTTTTACAGGAGCTAAGTCCATCTGGTATAAGTCCCACCAACTGGTTGTTGGCTACATTTCTGCAAAATACGATACAAATTATTATACCGATTCACAAGTATTAATACGAGAAAGCTATTTGGAGAAAGAAACATACAGGTCGAACAAATCTGTGAGTTTCCCAAGTTCATGTGGAATAAGCCCAGTGAGAAGATTATCATCCAATTCCCTACAAAAAAAATAAATATACTTTAACATTATTACAATATATGCAGGGCTTATAAGCCATTTTATTCCTTAGAATAATGCATGCTAGTCACAAGATCGAGTAGCTTAAAACGATTAAAGAAGAGTCGAAAAGAATTATACAGATAATGGAGTTTAGACATGTTTCCAAGTTCAGCAGGAATGGAACCTGATAGCCTGTTTCCATGTAGATACCTACAACAAACATTATCTTGTAAAATGATAAATGATACTCTATTCACTGTTCCATTGAAGTTGGATTATGAATCGAAATAGTAGATCCTAAAAAACGTATCCATGCTTACAGTTTCTCAGTGTAAGTTAAATTTCCAAGAATCGGAGGGATTGATCCACTGAACAAGTTGCAACTTAGATCTCTACAAAAGGGAAAACATAAAAAACAACATCATTACAAAAGAAAGATACGCATCAGGGATCACCATTTTAAGAATTGATCATATGTAAACAGTTTTACAGTGCATAATATAACAACTAATACTTTTGAATGGAACAATTAATACTGTTTAATAAGACTTTGTCCAAAGAAACACTCACAGCACTGTAAGAGCTTGCATCAAGCCAATAACTGACGGGATTTGCCCATAAAATTGATTCCCTTGCAAGGACCTAAACAAGCACAAAAACTCAATAAGCATCACATATGGATTAGTCATAAACCGAGTCAAAGTAGGAAAAAGACGTACAAGGTTGCAATTTGGAGAAATCCAATGTTGAATGGGATCTCACCAGAAAAGTTGTTGTACGACAAGTCACTAACACATGTAGAAATATGATGTTAGCTCAAAAACTTCGTAAAAAAATCAATTCATGGTATCAGTTAAGGTACGTACAGAATTTCGAACGAAGTGCAATTGCCAATGCTTTCTGGTATTGAACCACTCAAGCTGTTGTTTTTAACATCACTGTGAACAGAAAGGTCAAAGCTTTAGTCGATTACTCTAATTGCACGTCTTAGGAAGTTTGAAGGCACAACCATGATATAGTAAACTTACAAGTACCACAATCCCGTTAGCTGACACAGATCGGGAGAAAG
This sequence comes from Stenogyne calaminthoides, assembly GCA_037126765.1. Lineage (NCBI taxonomy): Eukaryota > Viridiplantae > Streptophyta > Magnoliopsida > Lamiales > Lamiaceae > Stenogyne > Stenogyne calaminthoides. The sequence continues at coordinate 89,554 of JBBCBC010000171.1, read as the reverse complement.
TGTACCCTGTAGGTTGTTCCCGCGCAATCCCCTAATCGAAACAAATTGAGTCCATAGGATCATATTTTATATTGGTAATTCAATTTGAATTGCAAGAAATGCATTTCAATATAAGTTAAATCCAACTCACAGATACTGTAGAACTTCATTCCAATACATTAGTCTTGGTATTTCACCACTCAGCTTGTTCTGAGCTAAGTCCCTAGATTAATGAAAGTACTTATGACGTTATCTCATGCATGATCACAAATAAACAAAGCAAAACACCAATGATACTCACAAAATTTTCAAGTTAGGAATTTGAGAAAGTGTTGAGGGAATTGGACCAATCAGCTGGTTATTTTTCAAGATCCTGTAAAGTCAAAAATACAAGATCGATACACATATTCGGATAGCAGAAAATTGATATAACTTTTAACTTACAAACTCTCAAGTTGCTTCAGCTTTGAAATTGAGAAGGGAATATCTCCATTGAGCTCATTTAAAGATAAGTCCCTGATGAATAAGAAAATTCACTTATTACAAATAGTCGAACGAATATTTGCTATCTATCGTCAAACTATATTCGATTGAGGGGTCTAATATTGGCAAATGAAACATTAACTCACAAGCTAATCAAAGATGAGCAATCCCCTATCTCATCTGGGATCTGTCCAGAGAGCTGATTCGTGCTAAAATCACTGTTTTTAAATACAAATTAATCACTTTATGCATCAGAAAAACAGCTTCCAAATACAAAGTTTTGCAGAAGATTCACTAATGAAAATGTAACTTAAAGAAAAATTTGATTTTACATGGACTGAAGGGATTTAAGCTGGCCTATAGCAGGTGAGATTTCGCCTTCAAGATTCAAACTCGAGAGATTACTGCATTATAGGCAAAAGGCATTTAAAAAAGTAGAAGTTACTAAATTTAATTAGAAAAATAGAGCGACTTATATGAATGGAAAGAGACCAAAAGAGAAATTACAGTGCAACCACATTGAATGTGGTATTATCACAAGTGACTCCTCTCCAAACACAGCAATCTGAAGGTTGTGATTCAGTCCAATCATGTAGCACATTTTCTACATCTCTAAATGACTTCTTTAGCTCCAGCAAAATACTCCCTTTTCCACAAATTTAAATCAAAACAAAACAAAACTAGTCAGCTAGAATTAAGGGAACTGGAAATTTTATCACAGAAAGAAAGTAAGTTGGTTAAGGGGTAGATAAAGAAAGTAAGTTGGTTAAGGGGTAGATATAAGACAAATAACAAGGTTTAGTGAAGAAATTGATGTGAAAATGATTGATTAATAAGGTCAGAGACATTATCATAATAAAAACAAACAGAATGAAGCTTCTTAAAATAAGCTAATCACTAGTTAAATGAATAAAATAACAAACTCCAAGACAACGTATGCTACCTATAAAACTTACCCTCATCACAAACCACATAGGCAAAGCTTGAAAACACCACCAGAAATCCAATAACAAGAACTCTATTCCAAAGATTAGCCATGATATATATAGTTTCAAAATTTACAGAACAAAAACAAAAGCCATAAACAAGAAAACCTCTCTCATGAAACTTATATATATATAGAGAGAAAATTCATGCTTTTGACTTTGATGAGCTGAAAATGAAATGGGGAGTGATAAAAGAAAATGAGAGGTATCATCAGAGTGTTGATAATAAAGAGAGACTGAAAGAAGGGGAATATAATTACTACGATTCAGAAAAGATGTGGAAAAATGTGACCCAAAAAAGAAGAGCAGGATTTGTAGTAATGTTCAATCACGTCGCTCTGCCATGGAGCTCTGCAGTGTGTGTTTTTGCTGTGTGAGAGAGAAAAATGAATAGTGTAAATAATGCATGTGAGGATTGAAATTGAAAAAAAATGCAGAATCAATTGAATAGGTCACAAGTTAAAACAATAAAAATCTGCCATGGTTCTGAAAGTAGGCCTGCTGCTGCAAAATACAGCTCTAAAACAGCTCTCTCTCTCTCTCTCTCTCTCATGTATAAATAACATCACTTTCTCCCTCCATGTACGTACAAATACGTATCTCTACATGTGGCTCCCAACCAAGAAACATTAGTTAATCTTGAAAAAGAAAATGCAAGAAAATGGTCAATAACAAGCACTCCTCTGTTTATCCATACAAGAAACAACACTCCCTCTTTCTCTCTCACACACATATACACACACAATACAATACAAATTTACAAATTGTCAAAATACGCATCTATACTACAGTATCTGCAAATGCTGGAATAGGGTGCCTAAAAAAGTAGCAAAAAATTGAATCTTTAACATAGCCGCGAGCTAAGGAGGGAAATTGTTTCTTCAGTTGACAAAATAACACTTTTCCAATCTTTTAACTAAAGTTTATCAAATATGGGTGCAAAGTTTATAGGAGAAAATATAATTTAAATGAACCCTCTAAAGTTCATATCACGCCAACGCACCTTGGGAATCTGCATAGTGTGTAAAAATTCAATCTTTTTCACTTATTAGTGCTTATAATTATTTCACTCTTTCTAAAATTATGGCCCCCTTTTCAATTGAGTGACGGAATTGAGCAACTCATGAATTTACCCTCCCCTTTTCTAACTCGTGTTCGAGATTTCACTTGGGTGGGTGGGGTTTATTCATCAATCATCAAGAAAATTTCTCTCTTTTCAAGTACAAAGTAGAAAATAACTAAATAAAATTCATTTTTTATCATTTTTTCCCCAGGTTAGTTGAAAAGGAGATTAAAAACAAGTATTCTCACACATTTGAGATTGGAGGGAGTATCTGTACATCTAAATGGATTGTGGGTGTATTATAGAATCATATAATTTATTATATTAAAATTTAATTTTAAAATACTCCGTACACGTACATTTGGATGTATATTAAAATTAGTCATTAAAAATTGTAATTGTATTTGGCTTGTATTACTAAGAACTAATCATATTTCACTCACTTACCAAGAAGCAAATTGTCAGTTATCACATAGTTGTTTATCAAATTATGCCTGTTTTAGGAAGCAGTAGCAGTGTGTAATGTTTATGTCAATACAACATGCCATCTTCATATTTAAATATTAGAATAGTTATAATACCTTACTTATAATTATTAAAGTTGTGTTTATTTTGAGGATTCACACGGAAGCATTTAGGACTTTGCGCTCCCTATTATATACAAATTTGAGATTTAGAATCTATTTTTCAAATTTTACATTCAATTCATACCTATAAATACATATAAAACATATTATTGTTCTTCTCAATACATCACATTATTATTCTTCTCAATATAATAATATAATAATACAACATCAATCACTATTAAACATTAATTTGACATAATGTTAAATCTTACCCTGCTCAAATTCCAAAACAAACACATACATTTACTATTCATCAAAGATTCTAAATCTCAGATTTTAAAACCTTGACTTGCTCCGCCCACTTAAATTCCAAAACAAACGCAACCTAAGTTTTTAAAATAAAAGTATTTTAAGGTGTTTTAAAATCTTTTTAAACTAAATAAACCACTTTTTAAGTTAATTTTAAAAGGTAGTCATGAAAAATCGTATAACTAATTTTAAAATAAATATTTGTCTTTTTACATATTTTAACCTCTTTTTTGTTGTTGATAATCCCTTCAATATTAGAGAATTTAGGATGATCCTGCCTAGTTGAGAATCATTTTCACTAGTGAAAATTGATAAGTGAATATATTTATTTAAAATGTAGTATAATATATAAGTAAAAAAACAGTAATAGTTTTTTAGTTCAACATTACTCAAAAAAGTATGATTGATCATAAATTTATAGTACTATATTTATAATCTTCAGAGATCATTTGATAAAACATGAGAAAATATCACAAATGGTCCCGTAATTTTGTTCGATTCCAGAAATAGTCATGTAAATTTTTATTTTATCAATTGTGGTCCTTTTGGTTCCAATTGTAGTCCTTTTCGCTGGATAATTTAAAATTTGGTCGAAAAATTGACCTAACCTTTTATTCTGATCACATTGACGGTCGTCACTACTCTCATTTGAACTGTCTTTCATCAAAGAAGAAAAATCCTCAATCAATTTCATGTTTTGATTACACCTCCCCGTGAATTGCAACTTAAAAATCACGAATTACATTTATTATTAAAAATTGAGGCGAGGGGCACGAAACTTAATATTCTCTTTTTTCAAACCCGCTTTTTCAATTTTTTTTTCATTATTTTGTGCCAAATAATTTTTCGGTCATTTTTTTCGGCTAAAATTTTCAATTTTTACCAAATTGATTCAAAACCAAAAAGGTCAATTATATAATCAAATCGTTCGATTTTAATTTATTGTGGTAATTTTTTTAAAACATTTCTATTTTATTAAATTTGTACATCACTATTAATTTGATAGAAACAAAATAAAAAGGGTAATGGTGTATTTATAATCTTTTCTTAAATAGAAATAAACCATAGTTATGTTATGGGTTCCAGTGATTGATTATAATTAATTATTAAAGTTACAGGAGTATCCTAGAATAACGACCGTGATAATTTTCTTAATATGTAATAGTAGTATGTTTTAAATTGAATTTAATCTATAAAATACCCATCATTAACCTTGGTGTTCCTTTTATATATTTAATGCAATATAAATATGAAAATTTTTTGTTCTTATAAATACAATGATATATGACTATTAAAAAAATATAATTTTTTGGTGTTATTGAATGAAATTATAGTTGAATATTAATACATATTACGGGTGAGCATTATACAGAAAAAATAAATTGAAAAATTGAGGCAAATTGAATCGAAATAAAAATTTGATTCAGTTAACTTGGTATTCAATTTTGATTTTTAATTTTAGACCTTTTTATTTTCAATTTTTAAGATAAAATTACCGAAAATTGAATTGAGATAATACATTATATATATATAGTCATAAGTCTAGTTCAATAATTAATTTTCTAATAAAAAAAGTTACACTATATGTTTATTTTTAAGTTATGTAATAATGTAGTACTATATTACTATTGGACCTTGTTTTATGTTATTTAATTTTAGAATTTATGCCGCAACAAGTGTAACCGCACCGCAACGACAACAACACCATCAGAAGGGGGACCATCACAAAAGAGAAAAAATATCTATTTTTGTGTCTCGAACCCAAGAACTCAGGATCTTAGTTAGTGGAGCTCTAACCACTTGAACTATCCACATTTGACCATATTATTTAATGATAAAATTTGTATAACCTTTATTCAGACTATGAACCTTATTTTTAATTCATGACATTTGACCTTGTCCAAGATGTAATAATTAATAGGGACAAATTTAGTGGTTTAAAAAAATACGAGTGAAATTAGTCAAATAATTTAAGGTGTAGTTATACTACTATACGGATATTGTAATTGAATTTGAGACGGCCGTTAATAGATTAATTAATTTTTAAATAAAATTGAGACAAATACGAACAATATAATTTATACCAGTAAATACAAATACAAATACAAATACACTTAAATGGACAAATACCTATCCATACGGACCATACTATAAACATTTTTCCCAAATTTCCAAATAATATTTCCATAATTAATTTATTGAATGCCCCCAAAAATGTGGATATCACATTGCTCCAAACTTACTTTTAACCCTGCCGTCAAAATGGAGTTACTTTTTGCTACTTTTATGTTACATTGGGAAGGCCACTTGTCAATTCTATCATTAAATAAGTGGGGCCACACTTTCTAAAAAAGGCTGACACTTAACGCCCTGTGTACGAATATTTAACGCCGTTAGCGTCACTATCCAATCCACTGTTGTTTTATAGGGCCCACTTGCTTTGCTTCCAAAGATTTAAAAAAAAAAGAATATTTGAGATTAACGTTTTTAACTGTCTGTCAGCCTATCAACTCCTGTCTTGTGGTTGGGAATTTTTAATACTATATCCAAGAACATGATAATACTATGGACCGTGTTAATTTTTAGAAATATTTAATTTTAAAGCTTATTTTTACAGCTTTTGAAAAATAAGTGCTTTTAAAAGTTATTTTAAGTTTTTAAAACACATCCCTATATGTTTATGTCCAAGCATTCCATTTTCTAAGTTGATAAAAAATATGGACAAAATATTATGAGTTCCAATAAGAGAGAATTAAATTGAGTTGACTCGCAAATGAATTCGAGGTCAACTTGAAAATAAGTGAACTAATTAATTCAAATGAATCAAATGTAATGGAGTTGAGTTGGAGGTCAACAATGAGCAGCTGATTTGCTAAAGGCATTTTTGCATTAATTTTATCAAGTGTTTTGACTTTTTTTTTTTAAATCGTCACATTTAATTAAGGGTGCAGATATCGTAAATCGATTGTCAGATGGATTCAGTTCGGCCGTCGCCTGGACCGCCTAGTTGGGGACGAGTCAGTCATTTTTTTTGGCATTTAAATTAATTTTACGACTTTATCTATATTTTTTATCAGGTTTACGACTTTATCTATTACTCTTGATATTTTACAATAAAAATACAATTCAATTTTTTTTAACAAATTCATTATACAACCGCTTAAATCAAGATAATAGTTCAAACATATTTTCTTAAATTCATTATCCATTATAAAGTACAAGAAAATTGATTTAACTGGAAAAAAAATCCGCACTTTGGAATTTTAGTGTAATGAAAACTACTAATCTTTATCTTATCATCAATTTATTTCAAAAACAAAATCTTTCGATATCAAATAATGCTTAGTATTGAGCGCCTGGGTGAGAGGACAACGACCAAATGACATCGACACAAACGAGCATATTATGTGGCCGATGAAGCCGCCATCTTTGCCACATGGAATATCAAGTTTAAAATCATTTTTAAAAAGTTAATTCTTAATCACCAAAACTACTATTTTGTCCCAAAATCTAAAGTCCTATGTCACAAGCAAGTAAACATAATCGATAACAAACACTGAAAAAGTAAATAATCATCCATTTCCAACAAAGAAAAAAAAAATGTTGTCCCACATAGTAATAACTAATAAGTTAGGTCGAATAATGAATATGTGAATCAAATTGCAAAACTTAAAAAAGTGATGAGTCGAATTGCAAAGAAATAAAAAATATTGTAATTGATAGACACCATAGAAATGATGATTATTTTGACCATTAACCTTTTTATTTTAAACATATTTATTTATTGCATATATTTATACACGTAATTGATCAAATACGTGATCGATTCAAGTTGCGTGGAGGTATAACGTCTTGACTCGAACTCAACTCGACTCAATTAAATTTACACCTTTGAAAATCCATGAAATTGGTAAATATTTGAAAAAGGCAATGACCATAAATTCATATTGGGCCTAATTTGAGCCCAGTGGACCGCACCAGTCAGAAGAAAGGGAATAGTAAATTTTCAGATGAAGTCGGCCCACCACGTGTACAGCTCTGCAATAAACAAATCCTTTAAACAAATGTGCTGCATTATTAATATATTTCTAGAAAATGGAATCAAATTACTAAATGTGGATATATTGTGGGGCCATTGATCACGTGCAGGTCATTTTAACACGACGGAGACACCCCCAGCAACAAATATCCAATCACGTGCCAATTTAATGTGTATTTAAGGTTTTGTGGAATTTAAAGGCCAAATTTCTTTAATATCATCATTACTTCCCAAATCATACACCTTTTATTTCTAATATATCCTGCTATTTTAAATTAAATTGAAAAAAAAATTATGTAAACCCGAATTCATATGCATATGAACTTTTTTTTAGTACTTTTCTTTAGTATCATTATTATTTATACAAACTATCACTATTTAAAAATTGAGTAATATTAATGTAAATCAAATTTATATATAAACTATACCACTGTTGTGCATAAAAATTATTAATATTTAAAAATTAATTTTTAAATATTAATATTTTTTGTGCATAACATAACATTGACATTAAAAAAATAAAGTTCATTATAAACTCGGGTTCACACAAAATTTGTCTAAAAAATTACTCTATAAACAACAAAGAAGACACTTGTATGCACAACAAGAATAAAGTTTATATAATCACGATACTCAAAAAAAACCTTCTAGAATTTTGTCCAAAGTTGAAAGCACTGAACCGCGCCTACGCATTTAACTCTATCACACTTATGAATATAAAAACTATCATCATTATACACAAAAAAATCTTTCACTATTTAAAAACATAAAGTATTTTTTTGGCCAACATTGATTGTTTTTATGCATTATATGATAATCAAAGAATAATTTTTATGGCATCACATGCATTATCAAGAGTTTTTATGCAATAATTAGTGATACTAAAATGAACATAAGTTCACCACAGGTGAACCCTCGAAAATCTTATATATCTGCAACATGTTCACACAAGTTTTTGTCAAGAGAATTCAGGTGAACCCAACCTCTTTTGATCTCTAAGGAGGATTCATCCACCGATCCGTCTGCAAAAAAAATTTGTCACAAAAGACACTTTCATTTTTAGTATGTCCCATAAAACTTTGCACACCTAAAAATGGACACTTATTGCCCTTACAATACACACTTATTATCCCCCATACACACTTACTAACCCATAAAGCAACTTTTCTTAATATCTGCGCCGAAAAGTTGGCACTGAATTTTCCGGGATGGAGGGAGTATTTATCTCGAGAGAGGGGATAAAAGTATTCAAGAAAACGTGAGAGTTGCATGTTTGAGATCTCTCCTCCCTTTATAACCTAAAAAAAAGGACCAAATTACATATGAACCTTATCTGCAATGTAGATGAGATATACCATTCGAAAAATATTCAAATTAAATAGGCAATATATTTCCAAATAGGTATACAACATGAACAACAACAGCACAAACACTATCTTTAATCATTTAGGAATAAAGTGGAACAAACAACATGGTTTCCTAATCTGCTATATTCTACTTACATATTCAGAGAGGGTTGGAATTGCATACAAGGGCTCCGACTTCTTTCCAGCTGAGAGAAAACTTGCATTTTATTGTGGCGTAGCGCTATACTTGTCTTCCTCTCAGAGGCCGTGATTTTTTATTACTTTTTAATATCCCGATACCATGATTACTTGTTTTTATAGAGAAGGAATGCTGGTTTTTTCGGTCTTTTCTTTCGTCTTTTGAGGGCCATGGAACTGCAGAAGCAGTGAGTTGGTGACGACGATGATTGAGCTCATAGCCATCATCCCCCCTGCCAAAACAAGCATATTATCAAAATATTGACAATAATCCAGGTCAAATGATTGATTGAGTGAAGAAAATGCGTTGCTCATTTCTTAATACCAAAAAACGAAAAGCAGATGGGTTAACTTTTTAAAAATTGAGCAGGTGTTGCCTTGTTGAAAAATTCAATATACACACCTGAAAGTGAAGGTGTCATAGCAAAATCAAAGTGTGGAAGTAGTACTCCAGCAGCCATCGGAATTGCAACAACATTGTAGGCAACTGCCCAGCTCAAATTTTGACGAACTTTGGACATTGTTGCCCTTGCGAGATCAATTGCTTCTACCACCTGTCATAGACACCCCAACAAATATATTTTCAGTCCAAAGAATTGAAAGTCCAGAATTAAAAAAAAAAAAAAAATGCTACAGAAAGTCGGAAAGTTTAATACTGCAATAAAGCCAACAAGCCCACCACAGAACCAGAAAAAGCCATCTCCAGAATTTGCTAAATTGTTCAAATTCCAAGGATATGAATACCTGTGATAGTTTGTTTCCCAAGAGTATGATAGACGATGCATTTGATGCAGCATTTTCTTGTCCATCAATTTGCAACGCAATCCCAACATCAGCAAGTGCTAGAGAAGGTGCATCATTGATACCATCACCAACCTTTAAAACACAACTTAGATTAGCACTACTAATTTCTCATAGAGTTGTTAACATTTCAACTAATTAGGAAATAGATAGATAATTACCATGGCAACACGATGGCCTGATGCTTGAAGACATGAAATAACATCAGATTTCTTCTGTGGTGTTAAAGAACCATTGACGAATTCATCTTCAACACCAACTAATTTTGCTACAGCTGCAACTGCCTCTTCCCTGTCCCCTGACAACAAGACTGTACGAATTCCTTTTTGCTGAAGCCTTTAAAACATCAGCGAAATAAAATATAAGAAAAATAGGGAAAGGAAAAATACTTGGAATGCTTAGATGCAGATTCATCATTTTCAATTTCAATCATCCCCATATATTTGAGTCACTAATACCATTTCAACAGTATTGTTAAAAAAAGACAATGGTACCTATTTATTGTAGATTTAGCATCATGTCGCAAATTGTCGGAGATTGAAATAGCACCAATGACACCTTCTCCTTCTCTACCAACATAAACAATAGTTCTTGAATGGTTAGACGACGAACAATCTGCTGATGATTGATGCATCATAGACTGCTCAAGTTTCTTTATATCAGAGGGGTCTGTTTTTTGCTGAAAACGCTCACAGACCCAACTTAATTTTCCAACAGCTACCAAAAGCCCATCTACTTCTGCTAAGGTTCCAGACCCCGGTTCAGATAATTGCCCTCTTGTACTAGGAATATTCAAATTCAAAGATTCAGCTTTGGCTATAATAGCCTTTGCAAGGGGATGTGAAGCTGTTTTTTCCACAGCAGCAGCAATTTGAAGTATTTCAGAGTGTTCAAAACCCAATGATGCAACAGCTGATACAGCAGGTCTTCCTTCAGTGAGAGTTCCTGTCTGAAGATAGAAATGAACAAAGGTAAAAAAGGTCAAATTAAGGATAATGTTGCACCATTCTTATCTTAATCTTGTCATACAGGCGGATGAAAGTAAAATCATATCAGACATCGAATAGTGTATTTTTATACTTACTTTGTCCAAAGTGATGTAATCTATCCCTGATAAGCGTTCTAATACATCTCCTCCTCTTATAAGAAGTCCCTGTTTTGCTCCTGATAGGAAATAAAGAGAAGTAAAGTTTCTAGAATGAAGCCAAATAGAAAGGAAGTAGCTCAACAAAGAATATTTAGAAAACAATTTTGAAGATGTACCAAGGGAGGTGCCAACTAAAATTGCCGTTGGTGTAGCAAGACCCAGAGCACATGGGCATGATACAACCTGGAAAATAAACAAGGCCGGATTAAGGATTTAACTTATATGAGTTGCAGCATCTTTCGATCATGTAGAGAAGCATAGAGAAAATGATAAATTAAACAGGTTATGCATTCAAAAATCTGAGGTAACAAATGGATAGGAAATATAGAGTAACAAGATATAATAACTAAAATTTTCCGCGGTTACATAAGTACCCACCAAAACATCCACAGCAAGCTTCATGCTTAATAGCAGTGAGTTTCCATCCGGTCCAGCTATGTCATTAAGCAGTACATCAGGAAAGATATGAGTTCCAACATAGTACCTGAGAGAGAAAGACAGCCATGATGTAAACTAATACATGTATTATAATCAAAAGGAACAAAAAGAGTAATATCTCTTGAGATTGGAGCATTGTACTACATTTACACTGTGGTTTCTCATCCCTTTGTACCTTCTTACTATAATTCTTATCAATAAAATTTATGTTTCTCAATGAAATAAATAATTAAGATGCTCAACTTTCCATGTAAGATAGAGCAGCAGGCAGTATGGGCCAAATGATTTTACTGTGAGCTGAACTCAGGTGTAAGGGAGAAAATCCGTCACTATTGTTGATGTTTTGGAAATTAAGTCGTTTTTGGCTTACAAACAATGCCTGCCATATAAAACTACTAACTCCTACTATTGACTCGAGGTATAGCAGTTTCTTGACTTTTCCACTACCTTGTAGATAGTCCCTCAGTCCCATAAAGATAGGCTTACAGGTTTTTTCACACAGATTAAGAAGTGGAAGTTACTATAGTTAGAACATTAAATTTTTGCTTTGTTTTTTTTATTTTGCCCTTCTGTCTACTCGTTTACCACAACAACCACTAGTACCTAGACATTGATTTGGAAAATAACAAGATAAATTAAGCAAGAGCAAAGTTGGAAATGAAAATTTTAATATCTTAAATATAGTAATTGGCCTATCTTTGTGGGACGGATGAAAATAGAAAGCAAGCCTATCTTTGTGGGGGCAGAGGGAGTATAATATTCTAAATTTCTAATACAAAATTATCTTGACTTGCATATTTCAAATAATTTATGGAAATATTTGTCGACATATCACCAAAACTTTTTAAAACCGCCAATTTTTAGCATAATTTATTTTAATTCAACTTTTAATATCTTTGTTTTATAAATGAGATACAACCTAAATAATACTTCCATGAAAACACATTCTATGCATTTACGACTTCATATTATAAAACAAACACCTACCAAAAGGCAAAAGTGGCAGCTGACAATGTCATGACACTATATACAAAAGGTCCAGCAATAGAGTCTGCAAGCCTTTGAATAGGTGCTTCACGTCCTTGAGCATCCTCTACCTTCAACACAAGAACGAGAAAAACATAGGTATTACATAGAGAAGTTCAATGCAAGGCATTTTTTGATGCAATTATTGAATGACAGTAATCCACAATGAGTATGAGTATGCTATGTAAAATAAACCACACCATACGTTTCATAGAGGTAGTGGTAACAGAAATACAAATCTAAAGGCTAATCCAAGGGCAGTAACAATAGATCTTGAATATAGCAATCTTAAATATATGTCCAAAGATAAGTTTGATAGCTTGATTGCAAACAAATGGAAATATAAGTTATGTTGTTTCATATCCTCATACATTCACACTGACCATTTTTATTTCCCAAATACAAAAAATAGCAGGCACAAATGTATATAATAATACAGGTAGAAAATTCAATGTTTTTGCTTTTAAACAAGATGTAATGTAATGGACGGTTGATCAATTAATAAGTTTCATCAACAGGATATACAAAGGAATGGCACCACATCATTCTAACTGGTCTGGAAATGATTTGGTGATTCTCGCAAGTATCTTTTCAGAACTTCACTTGCATATAGAAGTTAGATGTGGAAAGACTCAAGACCACTAGTCAATAAAGAGAAGTAGTAGACGATTAACCAGTTGGAAGATACATTCAGGCACACAATACAGCGATACACGCACAAAGAAAGAAACAGAGAGATGGGGGGAGAGAGAGAGAGAGAGACTAACCATGTTAACAATCTTGGATATTGTTGAATTTGAACCTGTGGAAGAGGCCTCTATCCTTAAAGGACCATCCTGGAAAAATGTTGGGATAAAAGCATCAGTACAACAATAAATAAGTGTCATGACATTTGACATAAGTACAGCTGGACTAATCCTAATCAGCTTTGTGTTGTTATGCCAAACTATCCACCATCTTGAAGCAATCGTAATTCCAGAAAGTAAATGCACAACATCTCTCTCTCTCTCTCTCTCTCTCTCTCTCAGAGGACACAACATCTTATCTATGTTTTACTACAACTTTAAGATTTTCTTAGTGGTATGAAAATATCTACAAAACCGCTAGAGAGCAGAAATAGGAATAAGTATTGAGGTTTTGATTAAACATACAGAATTGGAACTCTATCCCTCTGTTCTCTCTAACACAAACACGATTTGTCAGAACTACTTAAATACTATATTTAAAGCGATGTACTCTGAACAGCCTCATACCCAATTGATTGTTCCTGCTGAAACAGAAAGCCCTTCTTCCTTGAAAACAGGAAGAGATTCACCAGTAAGCATGGACTCATCCACAACACTTCTACCAGCAAGGACTTTTCCCTGTGCAGACAATTTGACATCTTAATTCATCCAATAAAGAGATATTTTTCACATGTACAAACAGATATACATAAATTGACATTTACCCTACTGGCCTACTAACATATAAACACTACAATTTCTTTAAATTTCAGCAAGCATATTAATTTTTTTTGAAAGGCAAAAAAGTGATATTATTGATGTGCGTATAAGATATACCCCATGAGAAACAAATACAGAGATGACAGTATCCTCCTAGGCCACCATCGCAAGAATAAAAAAACAGATGGTGCTCCAGTACAGTTTTAAGTATCAAATAATGGTAATGGATTCACTAACCACTCTGTGAACTGTTTCGAGTTCTTCCAGCCTTTTGATTGAGCATGGGTAAGAAGTAAGAAGTAGGCAAGTAACTTTCCAAAAAATACCCTGTGGAGTCGATCTTTACCAAGTAATAGAGGTCGAGGGGTGCGTAAGTAAATTACAAAACTATCTTATTAAAATTTTATCTGTGAACTCTCCAAATACCAGCAATCTCTTCCCATAGATTTACATCATAATCACATTTATTTACTGATCCCAATAATTAATACAATGTTTGAATATTCTTACAAACTAGTTTAGCAGTTTTATGTTCAGACAGGATCAGGGAATGATCAGATCTGAGATTCTAGGAACATATGATAAATAACAGCGCATCATGTCTACTCAATTGGAAGATACGGGAACGAGGGAATTGACCATAGAAAAGTTAAAATAATCATGCAAAATTGAAATGGAAATAGCATAAGCAGATCATTTCAGGAAAAAGTGCCACTAAATGCAATCAGAAATGGAGGATCACTTACATCTACAGGAATTGTTTCTCCTGGCAAAACCAAGATTGAATCACCAATGCGAATATCATCAGTCGGAACTTCAATGCACATTGCGTCAGAACCGAGGATGCTGTCTGAAGATACATCATTTCCAGAGGGAGCAATCACAAGTCTTGATGTAGTTGATATAAGTGACTGCAGCAAGACTCAGTTAGCAGTTTATCAAGGCATTATGAGAAAGAAACAGTACATTATAACTTTCATCTAGATGCATTTTGGACCTCAAATCTAAAATTAATATTTCTCTTACATAGGTTTGTGCCGAAATAATCAAACAATTTAAACTTTCTCACAAAAGGTCCTGGTACAAAAACTTCATTCAAAAACATATATTGACCAACCTATCAAGAGTGTGTATTATTCTTACACATAGATGTAATTCATGAATTCATTACTGTTTTATTAAAACTTACTAATAGCTCATTCATGTCACTGGATGCCTTGATTCTAGCTCTCTCCTCAAGTGAACGCCCCAGTAGGATAAACCCAAGAAGCATGACCTGCATGCTAAAAATCGATTAAATTTGGTGAGCAATGAGAAGCTTGAGAAATTACCCTGGAAGTCAACTGCATTTCCCAATGGGATTCATAATCATCATGAGAAAAGCTTAAAATCAGTTTAAAATGTAACCAAATTTAACATATAGCAAACCATACCGGTTCATCAAAAAATGCAGCATTCCATTGAAGTTCGGGGTTGAGAAGTGACACCTAAAAGAATATGGAAATTAATTAACGAAGTACAGGTGCAAATAAGCAACAAACTGAAACTATTAAACACATTGTAAATAAAAGAATTCCATGAAAGAATTTTGTCACATCTAAAAGCTCGAACTTATAGAGAGGTATGAAATTAATTCGTTTATTTAATATCCCTAACACTCCCCCTCACTCGTGGGCTGAATTCTCTTACTTTATAATTGGGAGGAGGCCCATCGAGTTGACAATTTAATGCGGGTGGAGTTGCTTTCAGCGGGAATCGAACCTAGGATCTGGGCCTGAGCCTGAGCCTAAAGGCTCTGATACCATGAAAGGATTCCGTCTCATCTAAAAGCTCGAACTTGTAGAGAGGTATGAAATTAATTCGTTTATTTAATTTTTCTAACAGTAAAAGCAGTAATTCCGCCATAATCATATCCTTACCGAACTTATTGCAAAAGCAGCGATTGCTCCAAAGCCCACAAGGGAGTTCATATTGGGTGATCCCTTTCTAAGAGCATTTAATCCGTCAAAAAGCAATTCTAAATCACAATGCAAGTTTTTGTGTTAGCAGCAAAATGTTGCAAACACCAGATGAACTCCCACAAATTGATGCTGGAAAAAACAATCTAGCTGATTAAAACAAACAAACCTCTTCCAGGCCCCAATAGAGAGCCCAATGCCAAACCACCTTTCACATAAGAATTGTGCAGAATATCCAAGAATGATCCTAGCGAGTAAAATAAGTATACATGATAACCCAAATTAGGAAAGTTGCAATTAATAGAATAGGGAAACAAAACAGAAAATAAAAACTAATTTGCTGCGAAAATTGTATAATAAGTTCTCACCATGACCAACATGAATGCCGACGGAGTGCAGAATATGAGACGCGTGAGAGCCGCAGCAGAGAGCAACCAAAGTCCAAGCAAACGCCACCCTGTTCCTACTCTTCACCAGCAGCGCCTCCTTCTTCTCCACCGTCTCCCTCCACTTCCTCACCTTCGCTTCCACCCCCATCCCCGACGCCCTAAGCCGCGCGTCGAATCCACTCGCCGACACTTTCCTCGCCATATCGTCCGCCACGGCGGCGAAATCCTCTCCACCCCCTTCCTTCAGCTTGATCGCAGCGGTCTCAGTCAACATATTGACCACGACCGAGTCCACGCGCTCGTCGGCGGAGACGATCGACTTGACGCGCGTGACACACGCGCCGCACATCATTCCGGACACGTCGAGCAGCACAGTGGAATTGGACTCTTCCTGAGGTGTCTTCTCCTGCAATTGGAGCTTGTTTGAAGTTTCGAACTCGATAGCTTTCGACGAAATACGCGGAAATGTATGCAATTTCGGCAAATTCGGAAGAAGCACGCCGCGGCGTGGTTTGTGGTGGAGAGGAGAGGGAGGAAGTCATGGTTCCGGCGGCGGCGGTGGAGAGAGGAGTTGGGAGGAGAGAGAGAGAAACGGAGGAGACTGGCCGTCGACATGGTTCCAAGGAGAGAGAAATGACGCCATTTGCGCGTGAATTTGAGCTTTACGATTGGCGGCACGTGCGACGTGTGGTTCATGTGAGATAAGGTCAAACGTGGAATTTGACAACTTTATAATAATAATTAAATGGATTGTTAACATTAATAACAGTTGGGGAATATGGCTTTTATTATATCAATTTTTTGTGGTTAGGTGGGTAGATTTTATGGAGACTAGTTGTTGAAATGAGCCTTGAGAAACCATGATTTCTTCTTCTTTTATATTAAAAAACAAAAGCATCAAAACTATATATGGTGTGTTTTTTGAATATGGGAAAAAGCTTAAGGTTTTATTTTGAAAAAATTTCTTCCTCTCACCGTTTTTTGAAAATAAAATTTAAAAAATTGTTTTAAATGTTTGTTTATTAGTATATATATGGTAATATAAAAAGTGGTATGAAATTGTCTCATTTAGTGTAAACTTACCTTGTTAAAGCGTTAATGTCCAAATTATATTTCGTTTCACCGTAAGACGGTCTCAGACGAGTGTATCTCATATGATATATAATAATTTGAATATGGAAAAAAGTTTAAGGTGGAATTTTGAGTATTCGACATGTATCTATTTGGGTGAATGTTGATCCTTGCAAATAATAATAATAGTGATATATTATAAATATGGTGCACATAATATATTTTCGTGCTTATTTGGATGTTTACACGATTATAATTTTTTTTAATCAAGCAACTTACACAGGATTAATTTTAAAAGAGAATTGATATATGCATTTTTACATTCTATATATATGCTTTTAAAATTATTTGATGCAATTTTGACTCAAACCGTAACAACTTATTTTTTTCAATTAATAGTTGCACGGTTAAGTCTATTAACAAATGCATATTATGGTTTTAAAAAAATAAATTATTAAAAATCATATTATCGCAATCTTTACTTGTATATGGGAAAAAAGTGTTGGGTCAACTGAAAAATATTTATGTAGTTGAACTTATAAGCTAATACTTTTATTATATGAACTAGCTTTTTGCAATGAAGTCAAATTATATAAATTACATGACACAATTGATGCATAATTTTATTTTATTTTTGTCAAAATATGATATGTCATTTGTGTAGTGCAATTAATGCAAATTCGACTTAATTTTAACTAAACAAGTCAATCAATTTGTTTTATTATCTATTTTCGCTAATTATAGAAAAAACTATTGAATAATATTAACCCATTTGATGAGAAGTATTATTCCATATTCTTAAGATGAAAAATATTATCTATATATAAAAAAATGTATTACATTCAGCCTTATAAATTAATACCTTTTTTCTTTCTTTTGTAATATTAAATTTTTCTTTCATGTGAATTCACAAAAATTCACTTTGGTGAAAATTTTGCCAATAAATAATAAGAAAAAATTACAACCTGATTCTGAGATTTCAGGTCCCAAAATGGAGTTTGATGATCGATATCTTTTCTTCTTCTTATATTCAAAAATTTGAACCAAAATATTCATAAGAGAATAGTTCAATTTAAAAATTAAAGTGTATAAATTTTTTACACTTTTGTATCCTATTCTAAAATTTTTTCAGAATATTTTGTAGCGTAATGTTTTTCTCCCTAAAATGGAAAGCTCACACAATGTCCTACTAATACAAGGGTTTATCCATAATTTTCCCAAACAAGAGGGACCAAAAAGAAAACATCTTCATCCAATTTCTTCATCTCCTTCGAGTTAGCTCACTTCAGTTCAGTGCAACTAAAAATGGATTCATTCTTTTCGCCAAAGCACTCATCAGAAGCCGAAAGAATCACTAGTGCTAAAAACCCAACTCCACATTTTCTCATTTCGCCTTCTTCTACCCCCTTTAATTTCATTCGCACCACTCCATTTCTACTACCTTTAACTTTGAATCCCAATTTCCCCTTTGTTCGTGAAATTCAAAAATCCATTTTCTCCAATGTTGATAAGTGCCTCAAGATTCTTGATGAATTCAGGTCCCAAAATGGGGTTCTTGATAAAGTTATGTCCTTTTCTTCTTATCTTCAGAATGAATGCCAGGTATATATTCACAAGAGAATGGATTCAAGAACTGGAGAATATGGGAATGCATCCTCAATTATCTGTACTGTATTATTTTGTTAGTAAATTTCACATATGAAGAATATCTGTTTGTTGCTGCTTGTTGTTGGGAGTCAAGATTCTGGCTTAATGTTTTAGTTATTTGCAATAATGATTTGTTTTTCTGTTCAATTATGTTCAAAATATCTAGTTATTTTGGCTATTGCAATTGAAATAGTTCTGTTCAATTTGTCAAGTTTCTGCCCATTAGATTCCAAACATTTTTGTTACGTAAGGCCTTAGATTAGCTAACAAAAACACACAGAGAGACACAAGAGATGTTGATTTTGTCATGGAAATCTTCAACTCATTATTGTAGTCCCCTGTTTGATGTTGATAAGCAATGTCCTGCGATAAGTTGTAGTATCGGAGAACCACAGCCCTTGTATGCTGTTTAGATGTGATGTGAGCTTATATCTTCTTGCAGTTATTTCAATTAACAGGCACACGTTTCTTTCTTCAGATTCCAAGGAGAAACTGCAAGAGTTCGGCCATGTTGTCCAATTCAAACTTTGCTGCCATTTTACCAGGTGATTCAATGGCTGGAGTGGTGGTATCCAATGGGATAATGAATTTCTTAAACATCTACAACAATTTGTTGGTCGTAAGGCTCGTTTTGACTTGGTTCCCTAATGCTCCTCCAGCAGTTGTCCGTCCCATTAGGTAGACACAAATCTCTGATACTTCTTTGGATGTTTGTTTTGCTAGTTTAATGGCAAACATGGTGTCGTTGGAGTTCTTATTCGCCTTTTCGTGATTGCTCTTGATCATTAATTTTTTACATGGAGTTTGTGCCACTCCATTTCTTGGATTCTTGATTTTGAGTATAGAAACAGTTTTACTGTATAACTAGTTTGCAACTATTAATTTATGGCACAACAACTGATACTATTGAATGAAACAACTAATACTTACAAACTAATACGTTTTAATCAAACTATTTAAAAAACAAACACCACAAAATGTAAATCAGCTGCACGATAAAACTCTTTTGCATAAGACTTTTCCTTGATAATATGGGAATAGAAGTTAGAGTAATCTCTCTCTGATTCATTAGCCATCCTGAGAAATTGCCCATTGCATATGATAGTACATTTGTGTCGACATTTCTCAATCATTCTGTTACAAGCATCCATAATTTCAATTCACTCTGTGTGTCTATTTGAAGATAAGGGAATAAAATGCTAACATGGATCTCACTGCTTGTCATGTCAGCACACTATGTGATCCGTACTTGAACATATTTCAGGGAATCATTCCACCACTCGGAGGGACTCTGGATCTTTCACCAATACTAGCATTTCTCGTTTTAAGTGCCTTCACAAGCGTAGCTTCTGCTCTACCTG
This sequence comes from Stenogyne calaminthoides, assembly GCA_037126765.1. Lineage (NCBI taxonomy): Eukaryota > Viridiplantae > Streptophyta > Magnoliopsida > Lamiales > Lamiaceae > Stenogyne > Stenogyne calaminthoides. The sequence continues at coordinate 69,299 of JBBCBC010000171.1, read as the reverse complement.
CTGAGCTTCCATGTTTAGAAGTATCGCGAGATAATCCATCTCCCATGACTACATCTTGTCTTACTGCTTCAAGGAAAAAGTGGATGAGAAGGCTCTCTGGAAGTAAGTCGAGATGTTCCAACCGGGAACTCTAAGATGTTACTGTGGTGAACTTTGAGTTTGTTTTTGCTTCCCATTTTGATACAAGTTATCATTCTTTGAATATATGTTGGTTAGTTAAAGTTTTACCACAAAGTTCTCAGCTTTCCTATTGTGTAAATTCACTTGATCTTACCTCCCCTTTTCCACTTCCTATATTTCTGACTATTTTGCCCTCATGGGAACGAGAAAGACGAAATACCTACGTCATTGATTTCCTCGCTCATCTATTTCATCGTGTTTCATCTTATCGTCGTTTGATTATTATTATCTTAGCGTATATAGCATCTTGATGAAATAGAACACTGATGAAACGTCATATTAGTAGAGTAGGTAATGCGTGAAACGTCTCTGTTGGTTATAACTTTCTAATTCAGTGAGATTTTACCAAATCACACCAAGTTTTGTCTTTCACATTACAATTTTTTTCAATAACCAATCAAGTTTTATAAGAAATGAACATAGTGCTGCAAGAATCTGATTCCCACATATCTGCACCACTAGTTGGAGAATACTTCTCTACTTATTCCTATCTTCAAAATCTGAATTCCATCATCTTCACATGATTTTCAATCACATTCAAAAGAAAGCAAGAATGGAGGAAGAAACAGTAAGAAGGAGCAGCAGATTCTCCACACATGATAAGAGGCTTTTAGCCATTGGGTTAGCAGTACTTGCTGTACTCTCTCCTCTCTACGTCAATCGCAGGTCAATACCCGACCCAGAGCTCGATGAAGAACCCATCGACTTTTCTTCCTACCTTCCCCTTCTCGAGCTCCTTCTGATAACAGCCATAGCCATTTCTGGTTTCTTAGAACATGGGTTTACCAGGCTCGACCCGTACTGGATCCACCGGGTGGGTGGTTCTTCGACTGGGATCATTATTGTCTTGGTCATCCTTACCTTGGTTTTAAGGTTCAAAGCCTGATGAAATGATGCAGAAATTGTAGCCTGAAAAACTACTGTAAGGTGAAATAAGTGTTAAAAGGTCTCTAAAAGTGCAAACTTTTTTAGCAGATGTGTACTTATTTTATATGCCTGTCATGTATATGTACTCATATTTTCTTGAATCATTCATATTTCTTGGAAATGCTTATCAAACTATAATGATGCTTACATTAGATACAAATTACAACAACAACAAAAATTACTTATAATGCAGAAAACAATATCCAAAAGGGTCATGATTGATTATAAACCTCTAATGATGCTTACATTAGATACAACAAAAAAATGACTTACAATGCATAAAACAGTATCCACAAGGGTCATGATTCATCACCCATCAATTTAGAAAGAGAAAATCATAATATTTCTAACTCTGGAATCCAGGGAGAGACTATGTAAGTTAAGTTTAGAAAAATGTCATATAATGATATAATCCATGCAGAAAATGGAGCCACCCAAAGAGTTTTTTTTTTTTTTTTTTTCAATTGCAGCATCTGATAGTTTCAATTAGTGATGCAACTTGGCATGGATGAATAGTGTAAGAGCTCTTCCTCGGGTTCAAGCACGTTCATATGATCCAGTAAGGGAGTCAAGTCCAGCCCAATTATCCTCACATGTCGATTGGAGTGCCCGTTCAGAAACTTGGATGTAATCTGCATAAGCACAACATAGGTAGAGATCATACAACTAATGTAAAAGAGTGATGCTAATGGTCGATTATATTTTATCACAAAGGGTATCAAGATATATTGCTATCACACCAGTATCCAACTTCATTTAACACTTGGATTAAGTGTCTGTTTTAGAACTTTAAAAAGTGCTTCAGAAGCACTTATTTTTAAAGCTGTTAGATACAGATTTTCAAAAAAAATAAGTGTTTCTGCCTTTTTAGTTTTTACTTGAGTTTCAAAACAGGCACTAGGAGAAACAGGGGAACTAGAGAAATTTTAAACTGATTTCATTTTTCAAAATGACTGTTAGGCACTCAAGCATGGAAGCCCTAACTCCACCCAAAAGCTAGATCAAGAGTGAAAGACCGACTCCCAGTTAAGTACCCATCCACAATTTCTCGTGAATTTGATGTGGGATTGGAGATTAAATAAGTAATTCTGAACTCCAATTTGTTCTGATTAATTCATGAAGTAGATAACCACATCTTCAACTCATTGACCAAATAATAATTCTGAAGTTTCAAAACTAGTTAAATGCAGTAAAACAATGCAGGGAAAAAATCTAACCTTTCGAAGATTTCACAATTACTTACCTAGAAATAGGGGTACATTGATTTTAATCTACTATGTCAAATAAACCCCTACTTTGCAATTTAGTTATCATGAAATAATCACGCATCACTGGAGATAATTATTGTTGTTCGTCATACCTGCTTGCATCCAAAGACTTTGAGCAACTTCAACGATGAGCAACTATCAACTATCAATCCTAAAGCATCGTTAGTAATTCTACGACACCACGATATATCCAAACTTGACAGCTTTCTTGAACGTTTGGCGAGTGAAAAAGCAGTGTTGGGCCCAACCTGCCAAATATCACAAGTTAGTTATAAGCATCAAATTAGCAAAGGAAGAGGAGGGAATAATGGGAAATGAGACTCTCCATATTATTCAGATAAAATACCTTTGCCATACTATTCATTAAAAGTTCAGTCAGAGACTCTCCGGAGCTTTCTAGAAATGCTGCCATTGTTTCATCACTACATACAAAAGAAAAGCCATGTTAAATTCCACCACTGTTGTATAAATAGAGGACGAGAACTTTTATATGTCTGATAATTGCTAATAAAGCAAATTAGAGAACAATGAAATATATCCAAAATTAATGAATTTTAAAAATGTCATGCACCCTCTACCCTGATGCTACGACTCAACACACTGCACAAAAGCAATCTGAACATGATAGTAAAGATGGCTGTGATTATACAAAAAAGAAGTATGAACTAAATATGGGTTCAACGTAAGTATGAACTAAGCAAAATGTTGCTCTAGTTTTCGTACTACAGTTTGCTATTCAAATAAAAAATGGAAAACAATTAAAGGAAGAAAGAAAGGATTGTAAAACAAGTTGCTCAACTAAAAATTAATATGAGTATATCAAGTTTACTTCCTCTCATATCGATATAGCGTAATGCGTAGTTTATCACCTATTTAGGCAATGTGGCTTGACACTTCAATTTGAGTTAAACTTGGGTGCACCAGTTGCACCGTGCAACTGGCGCACAACTAATATTGTTAATGAAAATGACCAACTAATACCTTTTAGTAAAAATTAATATTATATAAAAATGCACTTGAACTGCACGATGCAACTGGTGCATAGAATTATGTGCCTTTCAATTCAATGTTTGTTATGTCCATATTGTCCACTTCCATTTTATTGTTTATAGTCATGCAAATCTAACTCTGTGAAACTACAGACTTTCAGACTAACCCAACAAACAGTAGAATTGACACAGACCTGAAATCATTGCGGCAGAGTTTGAGCTTTTGGATTGATCTACAACCATTGGTAAGATGCTCCATTCCCAGATCTGACAAGTTATGCAAGTATGAAAGATTCACCGAACATAAATCAGCACAATTTCCACCAATGGTTTGGAGTGAGCAATCAGTCAATTGGCTGCAGTCATACAAAGTAGACAACAATCAGAACCTAACAAATGAATTAATCAACAAAAGGAAATTAACAAATCAACTTACGTGCAATTAGCCAAGTCGAGCTCCTTAATGCTTTGACCGCACACTTTAACTAATTCACTGACAAAGTGATCAGTTACGCTACGCATACGAGCAACTGATAACACTTCCAAACACCTAAACTTCTTAAAAGCAGGTAGAATCAGCATCACATCTATCTTATGGCAATCGTCTATATACAACTCCCTCAAAATTGATCCCAAAGAATCAGCTATAAAGTTGACCGAATTGGAGGTTAGAAGGGTGCATTGACCCAAATTGATAGATCGAAGTGCAGGTGCTGACGTAACAAGGTCTTTAAGCCCACTGTCTGATAAACGACAAGCACCTCTAAGGGACACAATGGCTAATCTAGAAAAAGAATTCGAAGACTGAGATAATGTGTCCTTGAATGCAATATCGAGCATGCATTGCCCACACAGGTCCAGTTGAAGCACCTGCATCCACATAGCATTAACAAAAAAATTGCTTAATCGTGATGATAATCACACAAAAAGAAGCAAGGAAAAAGGCATAAAAAGAAAAAAATATATTAAATGTACAAAACAAAACAATAAAATCACACATTCATTCAGCAAGCAGGAAAGTTAACACGGAGTTCAACGTGGCAATTCCTAATTTTTTTAACTCACAACTAGAGAAAATATTCAGAAAGTCTCAAAAACCCACACTAAAATCATTGGCACTATGTGGATTTTCACTTCATCTCAGTCTCCTTAATCAGGGAAAAGTTTAGTGTCACATTGATCAATCAACCAATTATTCCACCGAGAAAATAACCTGCTCAAACTTGAATCCACTAGGTCCATTAATAAGTCAAATACTGCATAAAGTATATTGCTAAATGATAATAATTCAGTCTCTAATCGTATTTCTTTCATAGATTTTGCAATTTAAAACCATCAAACAAATAAGACCTCACCTTTGTCAAACAAATAATTCAGTCTCCTTAATTCAGACTCTAATCACATTGGTAATTAAACATTACAGGCATATTATGTGCATTTTCATCTATCGAAAATCAGACTTTTAGAATAACAACAATTACATATTATACAGCCTCGGAGGACACACGGTGCAGTTCTTTAACAACCAGGCAAGAACAATTATAAAATGAGCAAGTCTTCTGTACATCAGTTGCACTGAGCAACAATCCACAACTAATACTTGTGAAAACAAGTAACACAGACCAACTAATACCTTTCAGTAAAACAACTAATGCCATTTAAAAATGCACTTGAATTGCATGGTGCACCTAGTGCATACAAGACTGTCTTATAAGATGAGGAAACCACTATGCTCATAGTATATATAACTTAAAAGACGTGGAGTAACAGTTCATAGTGCATACAATTAAAGAAAGTAAAAGTGGATTACCCTTAAATCTTTTGTCTGCCAATTCCCAAATGTATGATTGAATTCTTCATCAGTCAGCCATGAGCAATTCTTTATGCGTATTTCTGTTGGGCATCCTTCCACAAGAAGGTTCATGATATGGGCATTCATTTTTCTTGTATCACACAAGATGTTAGTCAATCTTCTTCGAAGATTATCCGGAACATGCCCGAGCGACACTAATCCCTCAGCACTTTCAGCAAGAGCTTTTAATGATAAATCCAGCAGAGAGGGAACAAAAACTCTATCCTGGTTTTCTTCTGAGCATCTCCACTCAATCAAACGATCAGCTGCTCGTTTTGAAGTTCTTTCTCTTACCATCTTAAGAGCATCAGAAAAAGGACCAGGAGATTTTCCTAATTGTTCCACAACTTTAGAAGGACATGGTTGTTGATTCTTGCTAGAAGGCTGGGACCCGTTTTCCTGATCCGGATAGTTTGTGCGTGCAAATTGTCTAGCAGTTTGTCTGAATGATTCGCGGGTTAATCTCCGCCTGTTTCTGAGTACTTGTTCAGCTTGTTCAGCTAGTCTTTGTGCTTGTTCCGCTTGTCTTATCCGTGCACCTTCACCAAAATCAAAATCCCTATCTGCTGGCAGCCAATTTTCAATAACAACATTTTCTCTAGGTTCAATTGGCACCATTGGTACATCACTACTAACGCCCCAATCGAAACCAATCGGAGAATAAGCCTTAAGCAATAACAAAGAATCGATAACACTATCATCAACAAAAGCATCCTCAACGACATTAACCTTCCCCTTTTCTTCCCTGGTATATCTCCTATCACCACCAGCCACCGAACTACTCGCATTATCCGTGCTAAAAACTCCCAATCTAAGACTCAAATTATCCACCCTACTATAAGTCATTCCTAACCCTATCTCTTTATCAATTTCACTATAACCATTTGAACAACCTATGATTTCCACATCGTCGTCGCTATCTGATGCAATGTCAATAATCTCTACTTTGTTCTTATTAACCACGGGCTGTTGATTATATCCAAAACAGCCCTGCCCCACACTGCTATCATTTGCTCTATACACTGGAAGGTTAAGATCAAAAACTAAACCTTTTTGTTCTTCCTCAATACCAAAAATCGAATCAAAACTTATATCAAAATCCCACATGTTGGTATCACCCAGACCACCAAAACTTGGACCACCATGATCATTTGCAGCTGCATCTCCTAAAAATCCCCCATTTTTATCATATTCTGCATGATCTATGGCTCCATTTTCGACAACAACTCTCTCTTCATCAGACTCATTTTCGTCTAAAACCACCAAACTCTCATCACTCCCATTCAAGAATTTAACTTTCTTTGAACCCAAATTTTCGTTTCCTCCATCAATAATCTCACTCACCCTCTTCATCCCAGAAAGCCCACAATTGACAACTAAAATTGCAGAAGAAAATCAATATCAACACTTACACCAAAACCCAACAGAATCATTGGGGTTCCCACAAAAACCAAAGATCTTTTCGGTGATTGAAAAGAGCACGGACCCAGAAGAAATTCAGGCACTACTCAAAATCAAACACACTCGCAGAATTCTTTATCACAAGACAGAGTAAAGCTCCCATCACCGCTTCAAAAGCAAACCCAATAAAAAATAGAAAGATAATTTTTTTTTAAAAAAAAAAACAAGAAATCAAACCCCCAAAAATTGAAACAAAAAGTAGAGAATTAGGAGGATCATGAAAGAATGGAGACGATTTCAATCGAGTTAATGAAACGGTTTGTCCATCAATAAAAAGGGAGGGTTCCGCGAGGGCATTTACGTAATGTCAGATTGAAAATACTGCCGCTCGCAATATGAATAAAGAAAGCATGTGTATGTATATATATAGGGAGAATCCGAATTCATTGACGAAGACTTGTGTTTTGAGATTGGAAATTGAAATTGAAATTGAAAGCAGAAAAAGGGGAAAAAGGGATCCAGATTTCGGTAGGAAGAGAAATGTTTATTGCGAAAGAAGCTGCCGTTCTTGGTGACTAGGATTCCAATCGATGTATACAATATACATACACACCGCCTCTGTATCTATTGTATGGGAAAATGGCATTAATTTTTTATATATGAAAAAGAAAAATATTGGGGTATCTAAATTGTGCATCTATTGTATGGAAAAATATCATTTACTTTATATATAAAAAAGGAAAATAGCACTAAATTTTTTGATTGTCTTTAGATTTATCCAACAAGACCAGATATCTTTTATGTCGTTTTAAAAATTATAATTTGTTATACTGAAAAATACAATTTATTTATAATGAATCGTGCAACTATTTTTATGTACATTAGACTAACTCTTATTGTATCGAAAAATAGCACTAATTTTTTGTTTGTAAAATAGGAAAATATTGAGGTGTCTAAATTGTGCATCTATTGTATTGGGGATAGCATTAATTATATATATAAAATAGAAAATATTGAGGTGTCTAAATTGTGTATCTATTTATTATATGGGAAAATAGCATTACCTTTTTTATTTGTATAAAAGGAAAATATTGATGTGTCTGATAAATTTAATTTTAAATTTTCTTTGCACATTCATGATTGTAAAGTAAATGTAATCTTTTTAGAAAATCAATGCGCAGTTGGTGATAGGTAGAGTTTTATCAATTCACAGCTTGAAAAATAGTAAATTTATCAATTTAAGGCTTTAAATATTTTTTTTATCGATTCAATGTCTGAAATATGGAAAACTATAAATTCAGGATCTGAAATATAGAAACTATCAATTCGAGACCTACACATTTTAAGATCATGTTTGTCACTAAACCCTAAACCTTGAACCGTAAAAAAACCTAAACACTGAACCTTAACTCTTGTACCATGAACCTTAAAACCCTGAACCATGAACCCTAAACGCTAAAAATAAAAAAAATAAAGGAAATGACTTTAAAATAAGTGTCAAACATGATTTTAAAATATGTGAGTCTTAAATTGATAATTTCTATTTTTCAAGCCCTAAATTAATAGTTTTCTATCTTACAGCCTTGAATCGATAGGAAAAATCTTTCAAAACTTAAATTGATAGATTTATTATTTTTTAGGCCTCAATTGATATTTTTCCTTAAAATAAATGTGGAAGTTAATGTATATTGTCGTATTATCGTGATTATAAGATTATCTGCTTTATCGTATTCTTTTAATGTTTGCATATATTGAAATGATGATATTAGGTAAAATCGAAAATAAAATTTATTGAAATTTGCCAAAAAAAAAAAAGCAGCGTCACACTTTCTACTCATTTTGTGCTTTATATTACAATTAGAGGGTATCCCAACGTAATAGGCAAAGTATAATTTTTTTTATTAAATCTCGTTCAAATAAAAAATTATTTAATTCACCTAATTCAGTTTAATAATACTATTTTTTTTTTTTTTTGAATGTTTTATACGTGTGTCTAAATTATATTTAAATTTGAAATTATAATTCAAAAGAAAAAAAATAATAAAAAGCATAATTATTTGTAATTGCCAAATACAGCTAATGAGAATGCATGGAAATTTAATTTTTGGCTGCAACTTCAAGTGTTGTTTTGTAATGAAGCTAACTATAAACACAAATATAATAATATAATTTTTGGTTGCCAATTTCAAGGGTTGTTTTATATTGAAGCTAAAACCATTTTAATCTTCATATGCTTTAGCATACAACATGTTATCTATATCTCTATTAGTGTACCTAGTTTATTTATTTATTTTTTAAACAATTAGAGGGTGTTTGGTTCACGGGACTTGATTAATTAGGCGTGAAAGAATTGAGTGGGATTGGATTGATTTAATTGAATTTGTTGAATCAAAATATGTGTTTGGATTATAGGATTAGATTGAGGGATCAGATGTGATACTTATTGAAATGTCATAAATACTCTTAAACTGATTTGAAACAACACACTTTATTCTTGTGAATCTATTCAAACAATAGAAGGACAATTGTAATATTGCACTTGAGATATGCTCTATCCCACATTTCACACGAGATTGACGGATAATATTCCTCCATGAAGAAATTTGATACATTTTCTATCCGGACTTGAAGTATATCATGGGTCTTTATCCTGCAAACCAAACAGTAAATTAGTTGAGATTAAAATCTTAATTCTGGTCTATCCCAATTAATCCCACGAACCAAACGGGGCCTTAGGGTACAATTATACCCCATGTATGATGTAAATTTGAATGTTAAAAAAAGAATAAAAAATTAAAAAATGAAACCTGGTCGTGAAAATTGGCATAACAGTCTATTTATGATTGTACAATTTTAAGGCGAATTTATCATGTCATTTCCATGAGTTCAAAAATGGGGCATGCTTTTTGGGTACAGCCATTTATCTACTTGATTAAAAAAAGGCAATCCACACCATTCATCATAATTGAAGTGCCCACAATTAATACTATTTTTTTACTACTTTATTATTTTATTTGTTTATAATATATATATATATGTATGCTTTTGCCGGTTGGCACACAAAATCAATTACGTAATAAATTTCAAAATCCAACCAAACGAGTATGAAGTTCAACGACATCTCGTTCAATTTCCAGATTATTTACTTCGTAATTTCCTCATACTTTACTTTACATATTATGAAATTATTGTTATCAATATTATAATAGGGAAATCCAAAGCTAGCTCATAGGAGTAGGGATGGCAATCGGTCGGGTCGGGTACTTAAATACCCGGACCTGTCCTGCTCTTTAAACGGGTCGGGGTGGGACGACCCGTTTTAAATATATATTTTTTATTTACAATTTAAGATTTTAATATCAATAGATAATTTTAATTGAAATAATATATTATATTTTATATTGACCTAAAAATATCTATAAAGTTGAATTGTTGTTATTTACATATTAATAAATATGAAAAAAAATGTAAAAATATATTGTATTTATATATATTATATAACATATATTTTAATTTTTAATAAATAAAACGTGGCACAAGTTCGGGGCACGGGTCCCGAAGATACCTGCATCCCATTTTTTTTATTACTTGGTGCAGGCGGGTCTGGACCAAAAGTCTCTTGAAATGCTATGGCGGGCGGGCGGGGTAATATTGCCATCCTTACATAGGAGTAGTGGTTGAGATTGTACTTTTTTTTAGGAAAGCAAAGAATCCCATTAATTAAGATGGGGACAATTAGTTGACAAAGATTACTTTCAATCAGATTTATACTATAAATTTTAATTAAATATTATCCATTTTGAGGGATAAGAATTTTACCCCCAAATCTCATTCTACGATCATTCGCGTCGTTGCATCGTTGCTTCGGTCATTCTACTCTTACTCCAGCGGTTCACGCGTCGTCGTGTGCTGCTCATTGTCATTCCAGAGGTTCTTGCACCGTCGCACACTGCTCTCGCGGTTATCCAATAAAATTTTCACTCTTATTCAGTAAAACTTTTAATGTTATTCAGTAAAATTATCTCTGTTATTCAAAAAAAAAACCATTGTTATTCAGAAAAACCCCAAAATTGTAAGAAGTCAATCTTGAGAAACCTATTGCACTGTGCTTAATCGCGTCGCCCATGTTACACGTTCTCCATGAAAAACACCTGCGAATGAGATCGCCGGAAATGACGAACAACAAATAAAAAAAAAAAAAAAGGAAAAACAAAGAAAAAAAAGATTTAACCTAAACACCGAAAAATAGTAGTTTAAACGACAATTTTTTATTGAGAGACGTTTGCCCATTGCGATTCGCAGAGTTCCGTCGCGAATTGCTAAGGTATTTTCGCACAAAGAATAGAATCAAATGGTATATATCTGACATGTTTGTAGGGTATGAATCCAGTTTAACCCAAATTCATAGTATGAATCAGGTCTATACAAGTTTTTGTCATATATTTTTTTCTGATTGTAATATATCTTTTATTTTTGAATTAATTATTCCGATGAATTTGAAATCTACTTTCATTTTGAGTAGGCATGAAATTATTCTATTTCAATCCAACCTTTGTTTTGTCGATTAAAAAGATGTAGCTTTAATTTTAACGTAAAATAGAGCCCAACAATGTGTGGTTCTTGTCCTTTATTAGTAGAAAATTTTGCTAATATGTTTTAATGAGCTAGTAAGATTGAATTAATTTGGTTGGTGTTGTCATTAGTCGTTACTGAACAAGACACAACAACTTTTGCTTTGCGGTTTCCTTCTATTTCTAACGACTAATAATTACTTTACATGTTCCTATTTCTTCTATGATTAGGTTTTCGATTAAATTTGTTCATACTATAAAATTTATACTATTATTCTTATAAATTAATACGATAACACTTATTAATTGTATTGTTATATTTATAAACTGAGATCATAACATTAATTTATAAGAATAGTGATATTAATTGAAAATTTTATAGGAGGGTTTATGTTATTTAATATTGATATTCAATGTTAATATATATACACATCAAACTTCTTTTATTTAGAGTAACACAGCTGTGATAGTTGTGTACAACACTAATAGTCTAATAGTCTTTGTACATAACAATTATATTAAGTTTAGGTGACTCGAATTTATGACCTCACGACATAGGTAGTGGTGATGTTCTAATCGCTTTAGCTATTTCACCTAGTCTTAAAATGTTAATTAAAGACTCGATTTCATGAAATATGTAGCGATACTCTAATCAAATGAGCTAATTCCAAATCATCAAGATATTAGTATTTTAAACTTTGACAAAAAAGTGATTTCTTAAAACATAACTTATGTTAAACACGATTTTTCAATATAAGATTTCAAATCCTCTTAAATTTCACCCTATAACACCTAAAACTTTTAGGGTATGTTACACAAACAATAATCAAATTATTTGGGAAAAAATTCTTTTCAAAGTCCTTGGATTTTAAAATCCTATTCAAAAAGTTGAGAGTGTTTTTGTTGGGGATTTTATAGGATATGATTGTGTAGGATGGAGAAAAAATTGATTGATTTGTATTATCATATTATTGTTGTAATGATTGAATAAATGTGATGTGTTGAAAATTGTGTAAAAATGAGGGGATTATTATTTGTAAGGATATATATATATATATATATAGCAAATTATTTATTTCAAAATACTTTTTTTGAGTATTGAAAAGAAAGGTATTTGAGATTGTATAGTCAAAGTCCGTGCGTGGTAGTCGCAAAACGAACATGGCTATGTACTATAATTTTTTAAATTTTTTGTTCAATACACAAACTATTATCAAACATTTATTGAGTTCAACTCTTTCTCCTTGTTTTCAACCACTCAATAATAATTATAAAAAAATATCAAAACTTCTTGGTAAAATTTGCATCTACTTGGTTCTACCACTTTACTTGTTGGTCCATTCAATAACAAAGTTTATAAGAATTATTAGACTCTGGATGCCTGCCTGCTATATATTAGACTTATTTTATAGGAAAATCAATTTGGAAAAATAAATATATTTAACACTAGACCAGAAATTAGTTGAATACATAGTAACCAAATATAGAAATATTTTCGAGAAATATAAAAAGAATCCACTTTTAGAGAAGATTGAAAAAATCTTAAATATCAACTCAGTACACTTTTTAATATTTTGTTCGCTTAAAGTTATGCCCAATTGTGACCCATTGAAATTCTTGTAATTTATGTGTTGTATAGATGAAATAATACTTTAATTGCATTATTTTAATAATTAAATAAAACTAAGGTAAAGTTATAATTAAATATAAAGTTACAAAGAATGAAAAATATTTAGGTTATAAAATGAAATATGGAACAAAATTGAATAAATTAAAATATTGCATATAAAATTAAGGTAAAGTTATAGTTGAATATAAATTTTAATAAAACTAAAGTAAAGTTATAATTGAATATAAATTTAAAAAAATAAATAAAAAATATGTAGCTTATAAAATAAAATATGGAACAAAATTGAATAAATTAAAATATAAAATCTGATCAATATAAATGACTGGATTAGTTGTTTATACCACATTAGGATGAATGTGATTATGTGAGTTAATATTCGAGTTAATATCGAGAATACTCTTATAAACTAGACAGAGTTCAATTTTAATCCCATTTATTTATACTTTTTTGGCTTGGCTTTTTTGGTGTCAATTTTGATCTTTTTAGATTTAAATTTATTACAGTGTGATTTTACCTTTTTTCAATTTTGATCATTTTAGTATCAATTTTGGTCATTTTTCGATTCCAATTTAGCCAGGTAAGTTTTTATCTTTTTTCAAAATTTTATGTCAATTTTGGTCCTTGTATTTATATATTTTTTCATTTTGATCCTTGTATATATATATATTTTTTAATTTTGATCTTTTCAGATTCTATTAATGACTAAAATTGGACACAACTTAAGTTACATGACGATTTCCTGATATTAATCAATTAATTTTGTCTACTTCTCTATAAGAAAATACATTCAAGATTATACAAACCAATGGAAGAGATATGAATAAATTTCAAAAACTGCAATGTGCCCATCAAGAATTTCACAATCCAATCAAAAAATGAAAGCAATCAATTCCCAAATTCAGCAAAAGCCAATGAAACCAAACCTGCTCCCACAACAGACCACAAATCCCCCCTTTTCCACAAACCAACAGAACCACTACACTGATCATTGGCTCCACTAAAGCACCCGGCCGGGTTATCTTCGTCACGTTCCCTTCCAACACAAAACTCGTATTCGTTTTCCCACCACTAAACAGCACGCACCAGAAGTAGGGCCCGCCCCATCCGACCCGCTCACGGCTGCCCCTACCTCAGTGTGGTTCCTGCTTTGAAGAATTTCCACACCCTTGCTGTTCTTCATCAGTATCTCCGAAAATGCAGCTGATGGCTTTGCGTACTGCGATTGGCATCCGAGCAGACGGCCGGTGATCGGAGCTAGGGTCCTGGCGTCCACCGCGCAATTGGGGGCGAAAGTTTCGGCGAACTCGGAATCCGCGCGGCCTCTTGGCGTTTGACCCGCCGACCGCGCCACAGTCGCCTTTGAAGGCTTTGATGTATTGGAGGGCGATGCACGCGAGGCCCGGGTTGCTGTATAGGGATGGTGATTTGCTTGATGTTCTGTTGGTGTTTATGACGGCCACGAGTTCGTCGGCGGGATTGTCTGTCACTTTATCTGTTTTTCAATTGTAAAAGAAGCTTTATACATGTTTTCTTCATAACAGAAATGATGGAAATGAATGCCCCAAAAACTCTTTTTTATTTGTATTTACATATTTTTCAACAATGTAAAATCTTTGATGCATCATATCAACTTGTGGAAACTTAGGGGCGTTTGGTTCAAAATTCTTCAATGAGGATGGTAATGGGACTAATGATGTCGTAATTTTGGGGATTAAGTTAATAAGAAAAAAAAAATTATCAATTCACATTCGTCTACTTCGTACTGAATGATGAGTCTCAAAATAATCACTTTGATCATAATTCGTGTGGTGTAACAAAACTCAAAGTAAGTTCATCAATACTCGATTTTGATTAATTATCTCTCCTCCTATAATCATTTCTCCTCAATCATTCCATTATTCATCAACCAACAATCATTTTTTTGTCCTCAATTATTCCAAAAATTAGAGAAAAGTACTAACAATGTAACCACTATTCTAATTGCAATTCACTATTCAATAATTCTCATTATCCCATTTTCATTAATTATCTCATCTCCTATAATCAAAATCCCCAGTCATTACACTATTCATCAATCAATAATCCTACCTAGTTTCCACCCATTCCAAGATTAGTCAAACCACTAATAATATAATCACCATTCTCATTGTAATTGATCATTTAATAATTCATAATTACCAATATCATTTAAGAATTTGAACCAAATGTCCCCACAGTGTGTCCACACAAAGAAAGGCAGGTTTGAAAGGAATTAGGATCAAAAAATCATATATGAACATCTGATCAACTGAACGATAAAGTGTACACGAGTACTTGTAGTCAGATTTTCTTGCTGCAAGTTCTTAAAATTGCCGACTATCGCAGTTTGAAAAGATGTCAAATGCTTATTCAAAAAAGAAGCAATAAACAAGAAACACCCCATTCTCAAAAACCGATATCCATTATCTTGAACTTCCACATAGTTAGAGAACATTTGACTTTCAATTGAAAGAAAGTCACAAGAAACAAGTTCAAGTTCTTAGAACAAAACCAAAAATCTATTACAGGATGAGTTAAAAGCACATCAATGCCAATCAAATAGAAAGACACAAAATGGAATGAAAAATGACTTCAGATTCATTGTTGAAAAAACCTAATAATAAGTTCCAATAGCAAAAGTGCAGAAGAAGTAAAGAACAGGAAACCCACCATTGTATTTTGAGATCTAGCTAGCTTCTAATTATAAAAAATAAAATTAAATTAAAGAAACAGAAACTCAATAATTTTATTATCCAACAAGCAAATGCAAAAGGGGAAAAGAACAATCAAAATAACTAAACCCTCTGTTTATTAAATAAACCGCACCAGAAACACAACCAACAAAAAAAATATCAAGATCCCACCATGATCAAGCAACCAGTAATGCACAATAAATGAGCATAAAAGATGCCCCAACTCCATTAATGGCAGATCAAGTAACAATACCAACATTTGCCTTCAATTTACACACACCCACTTGAATACACACACAGACATTGCAATAAATGACTAAGCAGCTTATAAATGGAAATGAAGGACAATAAAGATTCTTACTTTGAGCAGCGGCGGTTGCAGAAATGAAGAGAATGCAGAGAAGCGCAGCCCACATGGAATTCGCCATTGCTGAAATTGATTGAGAGAGAGAGAAAAAGGGATGTTTTTATGAGAAAGAAAGGAACAGAATTTTGCGAGTGTAGTTGTTGAAATTTGTCTTTTGGCTACGACTACGATCTGATAAATGATAATTCAGCAAGAGGCACCGACAACGCCACCGTTTTTTTGCAATTTGCCCCCTCGAGTTTGAAGGAATATCAAAACCAATACTTCAAATAGCGATTGCTTGATTTTGACCATCTTTAACGAGAAAAAAGTGCATTTAAAAGCATTTTTGCAAGAATCACATGGTGTTTTCAAAAACTTATAAATGATTAAAAGCTCATTTTTTTTATAAATATATTTACTCAAGTTTTTTATTTTATTTTATTTTCTAAAAAAATTTTTAAATAATTATAAATAAATTTAAATAAAAAAAAAAAATTTAAAATCAATTTTTTTAAATATTTCTTTTTATTTAATAATTAATAATTAATCATCTCCAATTTTAATAAACTTTAAAAAGAGGGTTTTTTAATTGAATAAATTAGTAAAATATTTTTTTTAATAATAATTAATATTTTTTGCAAACACTTATCAATTTTTTTTTTAATTTTCTATGAAAACTATCAACTTCTAATTATTAATCAATTTTCCCATAATTTATAAATTTAATCATACAAATTATATAAACTATAAGTTTTTGCAAACACTTTTTATTTCTTTTTAAGTAGATGATTTTAATAAAAAGTAAACATAAGTTATAAACTTAAAAGATGATGCTTTTAGTAGCTTATTAATCTTTTTTTAAAACTTTTAATTTTTTATGCAAACACTATCATTTTTTTTTTGAATTTTTTACAAACACTATCAACTTCTACTATTAATCACTTTTCCAATAATCACTAATTTTAATTGCTTCTTTAAAACTATAACTTTTTACAAACATCCCCCATTCTCTTATGTTTAACGTTAGGGTTAATTAGGATTGAAATCTGTACTATAGTTTTTATAAATTGCAATATATACTTTTTTTTAATAAAACGCAACCTGTATTAATAAAAAGTTATCGATTTTCAACTTTAGACTCGTTTTTTATTTTTTGGCTAAATATCACCTACAAATGATATGTTGTACACACCACAATGTTAAAAAGTATTTTAGCAAACATCAAATTAAAAAAATCGATAAAAAAATTTAAAAAACAATGAGTCGGGTTTGAAATCTCTCAATTTTTACTAGTACAAGTTGCATTTTGTTAAAAAAAAATAGTACAAATTGCAATTTGTAAAAAATATAATAATATAAATTGCAATTTGTTATTAACCTTTAATTTTACCTTTTTTCTTTTTTAATTTTTTTACCTTTTTTTATATGAAACATTTTCTCATAAGGTTTTATTTTTTAGTTGTAGTGCATACTCTGAAAATGTGTAAAGTTACAACATTATACAAGAGAACTAAACTGCAGAAAAATATTAATTTATGTAAGAAATATTACTATTATTTTGTGAATAAACTGATAAAAATGATTTTTGAAAAGCGTAAGTGCCTAAATAATAATTGGATAAATTGTAAAGCCTAAAAAATTGTCCAATGTCCTTTTTTTTTTTAATCAAAAAATTGAAAGATCAGTACCCATTTTGCAAAAGTTAAATGTTCAATTCTCAAATTACCATTTTGTACATAAAAATTTGTGGATCAAAAAAAAAAAGTTTGAAGCATGTTAAGTTTGCAAACCACTGAAGGGTAGACTTGTAACTTCAAATTAAAACTACGACGCCAAAAGGAAAGTGGATAAGACACCAACGGTTTGCCACAATTCCGTCGGCCGCGAAATGACCACCACCACCACCGGCATCATCTCCGCCACGGCGCACGGTAGCACCTGCCATTTCGCTTCAATTCTCCATTTCTCACGCGCCTCAAACTTTACGCTAAAACCTAAACGGCGCATTTTAAGCTCTGGAGTACGGTGCGCATTGCTCCCACAGAGGAAGTTCGGGAGCAGACGATTGGTCTCCTTATCACTCGTTTACCTCCATCTCTTCTCTCTTTCCAAAGGTACGCCTCGCAACGCGAAATCTTCGAATAATTCCTTATCCTTGAAAAAAAAACATTCCGAATTCACGAATTAATTCTTAGATTTTGTTATACTGTGCCTCGTTTGAACTGCAATTTGGATGAGATCTCGCTCATGAACGGATATATACGTATTGTGATGCATTCATGCTTGTATAGTGAGTTGATAAAATAGGTTTGATTTGCATCGAATTGATCCAAATGATCAGCTGATTACCACGATTTTTGATTACTTCACAAATTAATAGGAGTACTTTTCATCAGCTCGGATTATTAATACCTTTTACGGTTTTGATTCGTTCGTATTGCATTCGGTTCAATATATGTGCTGTTTATTCATATTTGTGGTTGAAATTATGGAGCAATTGCAGTTTCTTCTTTCCATTTTTCATGTTCTGACTAGTGAATCTTTGGTAGCTGCAGATGCAATGGGCGCTACCGCATTTGATAAATATGTCAAAAAGTATGAAACAGTTCTCTCTTTTCTCTCTCGGTTACCTATGTTTAGTCCATTATTTTGATATTCGCTTTTAAATACATTGTGCAAGTCCAGTGTTGCTGGTTGTTACTTTTATTCATTGATAATGTATTCCAGATTTACTATGTAGATTAGTATGCTAATTATATACAGAATCGAAAATGCAATTTCAATTGTCTACTGTGTGGAATTTACTTTGAAAGACATATATAATACATTAATACTTTTCTGCTGTTTGGTTAAAAAGACTGAATGTTATGGTAAGAGTGGAGAGTGCATTGTTGTTTCATCTCCTATAACTTTGATCCACTTTATCATATTGATGTTGAAAGTTTTGGCTTCAAAAGCTTATCAGATTTTCAGTTCTTACTTCAGCTATAAATATTTTCTGCTTAATGGGCGGCTATCTTGACGCTCATACTTCATCTATTTGTTCATGTATAGCTAATAATTTATCACTACTTTTATCTAGGAAAAGGCTTGATCCACTAGAGGCTTATATACCAGCTGTTATATTGACTGAGTTGCAGATTAAGGAACTGGGTAATTCTTCTCAGCTTACATATCTGATAATTGAATCAGGCTATGATCATCTATTGGTGCCTTTTTTATCTTCACTGGATATGCAGCTGAGAGATTTGACATTTTCTGCTGTAGTATGTGGTGGTTCTGTACACTACTATTAGTCTATTACTCCATTGTGACTATAAATATGTATTATGCATCCTTTATAATTTTTATTGGCTCATTTTTTCATGGGGGTGTTTATTTTTTCAGAAAATGATAAATATGATAGGATCTATATTCATGATAATATTACATCTGCTGTAGGGCAATATCTCGAAGTTGATCAACCTAAATATGCTGATTGCCGGAATCTTTTAAGATCTGGTCCTGCATCATCGTTGCGGATCAATATTCGAGCAGTAAGTTGTGGGTACTAACTACCTTTTCATCTTTTGTCAATTCCATCTGCATAGTATTAAGTTGGTGATTATTTCTTAAATATTTGAGGTGCAGAATTAAAAGAACATTCCTTGTTAGTTCAGACGGTAAAATTCAGAGGTTTATGCTTAATGAAGTCAATCATAAATCTGTGGGGTGTCCATTGTGTAGGTAGCACAATATGCCTCTGATGCTGGAAACGGCAAAACAGCTTTCAATGAGGTTGATCAATGTTTAAGGTATGTTTTCATTAGCTTATGACATAAATGTTCAAATTTAATGCAAGACTATAATCTCGAAATAATGAGATTTATCGTTTGCGAAATAATTTTGAGATTTATCGTTTAATTAAAACATCTTGCAGTATAGTATGAATATCCATTTCTCAACTTCATTCGTAGCTTTCGACATCACACATGATTAGAGGAAGAAAAATTTCATACTTACTGATGAAAAAGAGAGGATAAATTATTAAATTCCATGTTCATCTTTCTATAAAGGAAAAGAAAAGCATATATTCCCAAGAACCTAGTATTGGGCATTCTTATGCCTCAATATATTATTATTTTTCTTGTGAAACCATGAACAGAGCCTTGGAAGAACTCGATTCTCTGCTTTTGTTAGCATCAAGAAATGAATCGGGGACCTCAGTTGATACGATGAAGGCGAAAGTGGTAACCTTGCTTGATGCGCTGAATGGGTAATCGACGATTAATATATTTAGTATTGGTGCTTATTTATTTGCGAAATAATAACAATATGTTGTAATGCACATAGCCTTCTGGGAACTGTTCCTGCTGAGGTGCTGGACAAGGGGAAGGCTATGGCTGATGCATACATTAATCCTGGAGAAGATTTAGCACCTCAAAACATTGATCCCCAGTTAAAACAGTTGGAATCAATATTGTAATTTATAAATATGCGTATACAAGTAATTTATTATTTTTGGGGCGAAAATGGGAATTTTGTAAAGCATTTTTCCTCATCAGTTTACTGTTACATAGCAAGACTTTACGAAGGATAAGTGTTTGCAATATCTATAAGTTTTTATTTATATTTTACAAGAAATTGGAATTTTTATTGATTTTTTTCTCATCAAATTCAAAAAACTATTTATTTATTATTGTTTTTAAAAATTATTTTAAATCTTAATAAAAAAAAGGTGAAAATAAGTGTTGAAAGTTGAAACTATTGAAATATATATATTGAGAAACAAAAACATGACAAACATAGAACAACAGTGAATTAAAAATTCAATTTAAAACAATTTTCAATCAAATTCTACTTCAACACAATATAAGATTTAGGTATTATGGCTCATAACTAACATGTAGTAATGAACACACAAAAATATTTCATAGTCAGATAGCAGACCAACAAATAATATTCACTATATACAACACCACAGCAAAGACGACTGCACCAACTACCTCTTTCAACCAAACAAAACCATGCCTTGGTGTAATTCCACTTTTTTTTTTTATTGTATCATGTGGGTGGTAAGCTGCTGAAGATCCGTTTCAAACTCGGGCAAGCCATGCGTAGAGTACCCATGCTCGATGGAGATATCTGTCGCATATAAGTTGCCATTAATGGGAAGTTAACGACAATTGGTGCATGTGTGTATAAGTAGAATGAAAAAAGATAGAAAAACTCTTGGTTCAAAGTTTTATGGTGAATGCTGTAATACTGTTTGGTATAGAGATTTTGAGAAGAATAACATATAAAATCAAACATTTGAAAACGTGATACTTGATATACTAACAGTATTACTTTTGAGGAAGAGAGTTCACGTGAACCTGGTTTACATGAGACCTACTCTAAAAAAATGATGTTACCTTGGGACAAAAACGGACATCCAGTGTCTCCAGCATATGGCATTGCATTATGGCAGTTTCCAAAGCTTCCTCGTCAATATTACAAGACTAGTATATCCCCATATATGCATCAACAAAGGCATGAAAATGGAGTTAGGGAAATGAAAATAAAAAAATGTGCAAAACAAATTGATTACGTGGCTTAGAAATTCCCAGCACTTTGCCACTCAGCCTTGATGACATTCAGAAAAAGAAAATATACTACATTTTTTAATATGTTTATCAAGTCTTGTTAACAAGTCCAAGAAAACGAGAATTCATTGGAACGTTGCATACTAATTCAGATTGATTAATACGATGTGAGGTTGAAGTGTGTACAATTGAATGCTTTTAGGGTATGTTCAATTGAATCCCGCTTTTACAGTCTTTTTGTTTTGAGAATTAAAGTAAGGATTTTGAAAACTATTAATCCTACTCTACCTCATAACCTATACTACTACTCTCAATACACTTTATCTACTTTTTTATTCTCCCAATACAAAAATAATATAATAATATCACATCAATCATCTTTTTCCACCATCCCACCTTATAAAATCTCTTAAAAACATACATCTTAACTATTCATCAAGATTTTGAAATCAGACTTTTCGGATTTCCAAACAAAACATTCATAGTACTTGCAAATACAAAATTCCTATAACTAGATGTTGCTTTTTAACTTGCCCTAAAATTGGATAGACTTTAACAAAGTTCAGCAGAAGGCTAGCGGTTAAAATTCCAATTATTACAGTAATTGAGAGTGATAAAAATATGTACCTGAAGAAAAGACTGGTCAATCTTGGACAGTCGAGCTTCAAAATTTCCAATGAATTACAATTGCTGAACAATTAACACAAACAATTATCAATAACTGGTTTTCAAGGATCATATTAGGTAAGAAAAAATAGATCACACGTACCTCAAGTTAAGAAAGAACAAATTGCAGCATGATATATCAACTTCCTTCAAGTTTGACGACAGCGAAAGGTTCAACGATGATAAATGGAAACATCTAGCAGTAGGTGGAATAACAACCTTCTTTATATTAGAACAACCAACGCAGTTGAGGTTCTGCAGCAGGCGGTTAGGTTGGCGGTCAGGCAGGAGGGCATTTTCGGGAGAACAGTCATCAAATGAATCATGAAAAATGTTCATATCGGAGACTCTATTATCACGTTGAAATCCCCAATCTAAGTCATGCATATTGACACAACCATTCAAGCTGACATGAGTTAAATGCCTACAACCAGCAAGCAATGCCTCTATCGCAGACTGGCAAAGTGTCCCATAAGACAAGTCCAGTTCACATAGAGCAGGAAGAGCTCCGCCTTTGTAAAGTGGTTCCAATGATGTGTCACTGAGGTACTTGCATGCTTGTAATTTCAAAACCTACAAAATTAAAACCATGAAGATTAGTTATTCGTCTGATGAAAATCAAGGATGTCATAAAGGGATGCAACAAAAGTACCTTCAAATACAAACAAGAGTCAAAAACAGGTTGCAAATTAACCAAAAAGGTGTATGATAGGTCGAGGTAAGTCAAGTTTGGAAGGCGGTCTAAAGATGAAAGTCCATCGGGACCCACGGAGGGGCAAGACATTAACACTAATGACTCAGTAAGCGGACATGAAGATGCTGTAGCAGATAAGAAATCATCCTTGAGTTGGCTGCGTAGTTCAATATTAGAAGTGAAGTTAAGACAAATTGTTGAATTGACCAAATTCTGTAAATAAATAAATAAAAACTAACTAAAATCACCTGCAGAAAGATGCATCCAAAGATGTCAATAGAGGGCAATCGATGAATGCTTCAGATAATACACCACAACCCTTTAGTTCAAGTGAAACCATCTGTGGTGCTTCAACATGGAGGGCATTCAATTTGGGGCATATGCCCATATTCAATGACCTGAGACCCACCTGCAACAGATTTATGCAAATGTATGAAAAAAGATGATAAGCAATATATAAATATAGACAACAAAACAAATCTGCAACTATCTTACATTACATAGCAAAAGAAAATTATCATAATTCTATTTATAGGGTTGTTTCAAGGAAAATTTAGATTGAATATTTGAAGGGCAACTATCAAATAAGACAAATGGCTTACAGGTGAAAATGATGCTTTCTCAAGATGATCACAACCATCTAACGAGACATACTCAAGGTAGGGGCATTTGAGCTCAAGAGAAGTTATATCACGGCAACCACCAAGTGAAAGACTGACCAAAGACGTACTTTGGAAACTTACAGTCGTCAAACTCTGAGAGAGAACAATGATAAAATCAGATATGATTATTAAAAAAAAAAACCAAAGTATAATATGATGGAATTATAAATATAACAAAAAAAAAGGGTATTTGAGAATTAAGCAACGAAAAAACAATGACTAACCTCACAACTGTCAAGAACTAATGATCTCAACACAGGACAGCCTCCTCCACTACTGAAAACTTCACAAATGGAATTCGTCAAGGATTCACATTCAGTAAGGTCTACTTCTTGCAAACATTCGCATTGCAGTGCTAGGGTTGTCAAGCTTTCTTGCTTTTGCAAAACTAATTTCTGCGGTTAAATTAGGGTAAGTAGAATTAATGCTGAGATTCCACAAAAGTAAAATTCATGTATAAAACATTTATTTCAGGATCACAATTTTATATGGAATAAAATATAACAAGAAACAAAAGACATACTTTAAGTGCACTTGATGTAATACTGATTCTTTGGAGAGAAGGGCAATTAGAAACTGTGATAGACGCTAACACGCTGCATCTCAAATTTAAGTCAATGAATCTGCAAAGAGCAAGTAAATAGTTATTCTCAGCAAAAAGAAAATATGGCAAGGCTCACAGTGAGAGAGGAGGACATACTTCCGACAATGTACAAGCCTTATGTTCTTCAGGCGTTGCAGCTCCAAAGATACTGATGTTAACAAACTGCAGTTATCAAGCTCCAGAACCTAGAATAGACACACAAAAATATCAGCAACCTATGATAATATCATCAGAATCAAGAGTGAAAATATAAAAGAGAGTGTGTGTTCAAACCTCAAGCAATGAACTAACAGCTATAGCAACCATTGAAGCCGATGTTATACCCTCGCAGCTATGAAGCTTAAGAACTGTCAACATTGAAAGTCTTACAGACTTCAAAGGAGAAATGTATGTTAGATTGCATACACATATACAAGTACTGTGGGAGGGGGGGGGGGGAGGGGGGAGAGAACATACTTCAAGAGAGATGTTCGGGCAGTATGAAGCATCAAGAACGTGGAGATTTACACAATTTTGAGCTATATTTTGAAGTGTCTCATCACTAACACATGAACAGTTGGACATATCCAACGATTCTAAGAGCGGGCATGATGTTGCTGCTGAACGAATTGCGGCGTCTGAAAGCTTGTGACAGGAAGCTATATCAAGTTCACGCAAAAGAGGGCAATTGAGGACTGCCTGAGGCATACTACTGCGCTTGAGGGACAAGGTTTCAAGCAGGGGACACCTGGGAAAAAATTATGATACATAAATAATAAGTAATGGTAAATAAAAAAAGATGGAAAGAAAAAATACAATATTAAAAATTATCTAGCACCTGATAGAGACGCGGAGTACACGACATTTCACTATCTGAAGATCACGCAATCTATCATGAAAAATGGGGATTTCCTGAATGCCATTACCCAGAGTAGAATCATTGACAGTTAAACTCTTCAACATGTGGCAATCTGTCAACGCTTGGAAAAAAGTCTCGCCTAACTGGCCTTTGCCCAGGGTTAAAACCTCAAGATTTCTGATGCAACTTTAAAGGATTAGAAAATATCCAAAAAGGTAGGCAAGTTACAAATTATTCAGGTAAATCAAAATCTAATTTACCTCAATGAAGAGACAGCTTTCATCACAAGTTGATGGATAGCAGGAGTACCGTAAATATTTACTGCAGTAGCATTTGGATATCGCTGACACATGTACTCAACTATGGAGGAAAAAAGTTTAACAGAATTAGTTTCTTCATGCAGCGCAAATCTCATATCTAGATACAAATGAGGAAGGCTACAAGGCGTTAGCCAGGATAAAAACATTTCCTAACCTTCATAAAGAAAACCGTCTCAAGCTAGCAAATAATTAAATTAAATTACCAGCTATTTAATGACTGTATTACATTACCAACAAGTATTTGATTCTCATCATCAAATTCCATATTTGGCACATGGTTTCTTCATTTGAATATAAATGACAGTTATAATTGGCAAACAAACATTTGACGTGCAGGCATATGCAGGTCCATGTCCATGTCTAGCAACAAGATACAATTTCCATTCTCCAAAACTCAATAGCATAGACCATAAGTTGTTAATCTTTCCCAGCAAACCTAATCTCAAATTTCATGCTTATACTCCTAGCTTAATGTCCTTCAGCCAGATATCATCAGCAAATATCTTAACACAAGATAATAATGTATTTACTTCTCTGGATCTAGATTCTAGACAAGTGGTGTTATATAGAAAACACAACAAGTCAGATGTGAACTCATATTCCATGTTTACTTAGGCTTCAAACAAGTTGTCAGATGAGTAGATTCACTCAAGATTATTCTTTTCAGTATGAATTTCAATTGAATATGATACTACTTTAAAAATGGAGAAGTTATGTAGCACATAAAAAATGGTACATAATTTTGCCAAGGATGAGGATAATAAACTTCAGCAGAGTATTTAAGCAGGACACCAACTAGAAAGGGGCGTTGGTCAAACGAAAAGCATTGTAATAAAGTCAAGCAAAATAGTTACAAGTGATCCTTAAGAAACTCATTCTTACAATTAAGAACACTGTCAAACAAGTCGAATATGAATTAGCTCTCGAAGTAGAGACATCACCCTTTTTTAATGAGTCAAGGCCTTCCAAAAATAAATACAAACAACATCTATATTTCAAAAGGGCTATAAAGTATAATGTGAAGCATGGATACACAAGAATCTTTTTTTTCCCAGATCAATCATACAAAGCTTCCAGGTATAATGGATCAGCAAACACCCATTCTTTCCAAAGCAATTTCAGACATACACCTCTAATATGTTATGTGGCAGTATCTAAATATTTATCCTATTGATATTTGAATGTAGTAATCATGATTCATAACAGTTTTGAGAAAGCTCTTAAACATAATAGATCATACTAAGGCCATACTCACATTGCTGAACAGATATATAGCGATTCTCAAAATTCAGGTACCGCCAGAAATCTTCATGAGAACTTGCATATCTCCACTGCCTGCAAACCCTTGCTGCTCGACAAAGATCAATGTGGTCCATGAAAGTGAAAACCTACAACAAAAAAAAAAAATAATATATATAATACACATCACAGTCAATAGATGGATAGTGTTAACTTTTATGAGAGTTACCAATGATACATACCATATGCAATAAGTCATCTGTAAGATCCATCCGAACTTCCGAATCATCCATTTTATTATTATCATCATTGTTCACAGCATTATCTCCGCCAACAGTAGGATCAGGCACAGTTTCATCATCAACCTCGTCATAGATGGGATGAATGTATTGAAACTCATTTTCAAACTTAGTGCCCCAGTCCCTGCATTAGAAAGCAAGATTAAGGCAAGGTTTCTGATTAACAGAATAACCTAATTATATTAGAACTAAGGCCATACCCAAAGGTCATAGTAACTTAACGGTACCAACTATTGGCTTATGAACTATCCACATTAAAGAATGGTGAATCTTTGATTAACTATTCTTGGGTGTCTTTCAGTTTAAAATATATGTAACTAACACTTACTCATATATTTCAAAAATAAGGTATTATCAAGATAAATAAACCACAAAAGGTGCAATTTAAGTGTACTACTACTACTTCATTCACACACATACACAAACTAATGATTAAAATGTTGGCACATTTGAGCAAAGACACACATACACAGACAGAAAAAGACTGAATAGGAGTTCTTACAGAGAAAAAGAATGAACTTTGGGTCGTTTATTCTGCGAATCGCGATCAGCAGTCTCTCTTCCAGTAGCCATCATTGATGAAGTTGAAGATGAAGGCTCACCGCCTAATCCCAAATTCAAATTAACATCCACTTTCAAACCCAGACTTCCACTGGCGCCATCAGCACATCTCGCTCTATTGTCATTTAGCCACAGAAGGAAATCCTCACCTTTCTCATGGAACTCGCCATCAAAATCAAAACTTTCATTTGCCTCATTCCCATGTACTCTCTCATCAGTGGCCTGTAAGTCCAACCCCTCACGACCACCAACATTCTGGAAAGTAGCCCAAAACCCTAAATCAGAATCATCACCATCCATTTCATCAATCTCATTCCCCAAACCGTCTTCCCTCATATGTTTTTCCTCCTTATTTCGGCGACAAAATAATTTAAATTACAACCTGTAGCAGTACCACTATCTTCCTCTCTTTCTCCGAAGCATAGAAAAGGAAAACACCAAATCCTCATACACTCAAGAAACGCTCCGCACTACTTCACTATCCCTAGTTAACGATCCACATACTACCCCCCCAAAGACCTAAATACCTCCACACAAAAACCCTAAAAAGCACAAAATGTCGCGCACAAGATTCTTAGAAGGCCAAAATCAAGAAAACCAAGCCGTTGCGCCACCAATTCCTTTTCACAGTCGTCAAGAAAACGGGACAAGATTCTTCAAAGAAAGGAGAGCGAGAGAAAAGAGTTTCACGGGCAAATGTATCAATTCAAAAGGTGAATAAACAGGGTAAAACAGATCGGATCGGATGGAAAACAAGCACAGTGTCGAAGCTCCCTTCAAGAGAATTTTTCTTCGAAAAGATCGGCGGCAATGGCGATACAGTTTCCCTTCTCTTGTCCACTTTCTCTCTCTTCTTTCCCCCTGTCTCTCTCTGCACTCTCTCTTCTGGGGTAAAGCTTTATCTTCGGGCTTTTCCAGGAATTTCCGATTTTTGTCTTATGTTTTCGGTTTCCAAACGACGTCGTTCTATGAAACCAATTTCATTCGGCCTCACGAATGCGACAGACTTGTCCATGTGGGCGTTTCGAAATTTATTTCAATTTCGGCCCGTTAACATTTTTTGGATGGAGGCCCAAATATATTTCTAGTGGGTTCTTGGGCCTGGCCCATTAAAAATTATTAGATCATTCTAAACGGATTTTGTCGGACAGTGTATTCTTTAAAAATTACCTAGTTTACAAACATACCAACTAATCAAACCCGTTTAATTTTTCCTTTAAAAAAAAAAACCATTTAATTTTCATATATGTATACGTTAACCGTCCAATTACGAAAATCTATTTATTTTCCTGCTAAAATCACATTGCCAGATCGGGAAAATTATTATTAGAATGTTGGAATGTTCTTGAACAAGCCAGTTTTCTATCAGAGTGGGTTTCAAGAGATATTAATCGAAATTGTTTGAAAATTTTGGTGTGAATTTTAAGGTGTGTTCAGATGGGCCGAATAGATGGGCCAGTGGATGGTGGATTTAGAAAGCCATTGGGCCCGTTGGTGCAGTACAAATTTCAAACAGCCCAATGTTGTGAAGTTGACCAGCCTCATTGAAAAGAGCATTACAAAAAATGTTTTTGAAAATGAAAAGTATGGTCTCTAGTCGAGAAAGAAATAAAGAGAAGTACAAAAGACAAAAAAATATATGCGTCCAATTAAAAAATAATTTTTTTTCTTTTTAAAATTATTATTTTGCCAAATCGGGAAAATTATTATTGTTGGAATGTTCTTGAACAAGCCATTTTTTTGCTTTAATAATAGTTTTTTTTTTTAAAAAAGAAAGAAGGTATTACGTTCCAAATTTCGAATAGATTAAAATAGTTGAGGTTATTATCAATTTTTGCTAATATAGAGATTGGTTTGTTTTCTAACTAAAAGGAAACAAGGGGTAGTATACATGTATGTATGTTCGGTATCAGAGTAAATGATTTCAAACAGCCCAAACCTTTTCAAGTGAAAACTTGACCAGCCTCATTGAAAAGAGAAAATTTAATTTTTTTTTTATTCTATTGAATATTTGATATTCAAATCTGAGAAAGAAATTAATTATGGCGATCACAAATTTAAAAAAAATATATGAGTAGGCAAAAAAAAAAAAAAGTTTATAGACAATTTTTTCTTTTGAATTCTTATTTATTAAAGTAAACGGAGCCTTATAATATGAAATTTATACCATCACATCTACAAATTAATACTACTATACTTATCAATTGATATCATTACACTTAGACTGACATCTTATAATTAAATGATATAGGTAGTAATTTATAAAAATAGTAGTATTATTTTATAAGTGTAATGGTATGATTTTAATGAATAAATTTCATATGAGTGTATCTATAAATGTAAAGAACACCTTTGAGCTATGTATATATCAACGAGTTAGAAATGACGTAAAAGACAAAATTTCTTGTACTCTAATTAATGGGCATGGTGGTGTTGGTCATGTCACACTTATGGAAATAAGGTCATTTAATAATTTATAATTATAATCTTATGATTCTTCACTTTAGTGATAGGATTTAAGTTTGTGATTTGACTTTGTGCCCTTTGTTTCAATTATTTTATTTGTAATATAAATTATCCATGCATATATACTTTATGTGGATAAGTTAAATTACAAAATTAACCTCAGAGAATGAAAAGGATTCATACCTGATTGAAATACAAATTGAATCATAGGCTCATTGCTTTACACGTGTGTGTGTTAAAGCTAAACTGACTTGAACTGAAAATAAAGCAAAGTTTAGCATAAACCAAAAAGTTCCATGCAACTCATGAAAGATTTTAAAAAATAAAAAATAAAAAATAAAATAAAAGATACAAAACGACAAGAAAAGATTAAAAAAACTAAATAATAAGGAAAGTAGCTAACAGTAAGAATTACTTTAGTGAAAGTGTAGCTTCCTAACTAATCAACAATAATTGAAATGCAGTAGAATTTATTGAATAAATTAAGATTAAAAAAAAAGTAATCATGAACTAAATTAATTTATATATTTATATTAGTGAATAAATTTATGTTTCTTGAAAATACATTTAAATTTGTACTTAGTATGATTATGATCAAGCTGTAATATCGATAAAGAGTTGACTCATTTGACTTTGATTGATTATATAATTTATGATATATTATGAACTAGTGATTTTATTGCATCTAGTTCATGCTCTTCAGTTGGATGTGGAAAAAAGATTTTTGTGCACTTAAAAAGCACAGTTGTAAAGTTAAAAACGTGGGGACAAAAATCCATATATTTTTATAATAACAAATAAATATGAATATCCTTCCCTAATTTAGCTGTGCATTTTGTTCACTGTCACGATAACAACTGTGAAGTCCCACTAAATGAAAACACAGTTGTAAAGGTCTAGCTAGTTTCAGATTTAGTTGAAAACTTCATTCAAAATAAATTGTTTATTTAACGGACTTCCTTTCCAGAATGGAGTTGAAAATCCAGCCTCCAAAAAGGAATATTAGAGCTAAAATGAATATAAGTGAATTAATTTCACATAGTCTAGCTAGGTAGTTTCGTAGAATTTATTGAAAATAAATTGTTCATTTAAAAAAAAAGTAATCAGAAATTAAATAAATAAATTTATATTAAATAATTTGTTTTTATAAATTTATATAAGTTTATTAAAAAAAACTTTAATTTATTGAAGTTATTTTCTAATTTGGGATCATATTTATATCATCGATAAAGAGTTGCCTGGAAAATTGAAAATTGATGGAAAAACTAATAGAGGATATAAATTAACATGAATTTTATTGGAAAATCCAGAAATTGATGGAAGATTAATGGAGGTTGAGAAAATTAAGGATGAAAAAAAAATTGAAAATTTTTTTTTGTAATCAGATATCCGTGGGGACGAAAATTTTAATTTTTTTTAATAATAACAAATAAATATGAAAATCCTTCCCTAATTTAGAAAAGTGATTTTTGTGTTACGATAACAACTTATAAGTCCCACTATCTCTACAAGTTTGAACTTTTTGATGCATCTTATATGAATTGTTCATTTTTTAATTTATAACTGGCACAAAGTCTTATTTTGTTTATTTAAGTTTTAGCATATTATTTCCTCCTAAGTGTATTTTAATAAAATTAATTTAACACCTTCTCTATAAGTTTTGAACTTTTATATGAAATGTAATTCTTTCAGGGAGTCACAACCTTCAAGTTCACGTTAATGTTCTGGGTTCGATTTCCACTAAAAACAACTCCGTCATATTAAATTGTTCAATCGATGAGCATTCTTTTTATGGATGTTAGGAAAATTATATGAAAAAATTTAATTTTATACCTCTTTATAAGTTTGAATTTTTAAATTGAATTCTTTCGATATAGTTTTGAGGAGTCTATAAATTAGATACTTTAATCTTCCTTTTTTTTCTTTTTGAATTTATATCCATGAATCAAACACAATCTTTTGAAAGGGATGAATTCTCAAAAGTTGGTAAAAAAGTACGTCCATGCATGACACGACTACCGAGGACGTATTTATCTTTTTTTGCATGGCACATTTACCAGCGTACATACGTATCAGATACTCTGCATGGACGTGTACTACTCATACAAAAAGGCCTGTTATCTTAATATAAAAAATGGTGCATTTTACAAGAAATCATAATCTTATCATTACTTTCCTAAATTAAATAGAAAAAATAGAGCATTTTCTTTTCAAAAATTGCAAGCTAATTCTAGCCAACGAAACCTAAGCAAAATACAGTTTCCTTTGTCATGCGTCAATTATTTTTTCAACGGATAAATTCTTACTTTTTTCTTTTAAAGTATATGAGAGTTAATTTAGTTAAGAATAGATTTCGTGTGAAACGGTTTCACGATGATACTAAACATAATTTAAAAAAAATATTTTAACACTTCAGTCTACCAAAAATATCCATTAGTTACACCCATACACAATATCCTCAAAAAATCCATTTATAATTAAATGCACTTTAAATTTTTATATATTTTAGAAAAAATTATTTGGACTAAACATCATTTATATTAAGAAAATATTTATATGTATATTGAAAATTAATTATACATATTCTTTTCTCTATTTTGTTACAAACTTTTAGATGTAAAAAAAAAAAATTTTATTTATAGATTGATTTTTATCCATGATTAAAAAATAATGGTTGAAAGGAACATGATGCAAATTTTGTTTAAAATAGTACGTTTGCATGAGATAGTTTTATACATGATATAGGGTATAATCTATAACACAAATAATAACATTCTTCCAAAATATTAGACGTTAATCCAAATGATTTATGCATGGACATGTTACTAATACAAATACAATCATGTTATCTTAATTATAAAATATATATATATAAGAAATCATAATCTTAATTAATTACAATTAAATAGAAAATCGTTATAGTTTACCTTGCTATTAAGTTCAAACAGTTTATAATAGAAAGAAAATATTTTTTGTTAGATTTCGAGTTAATTTAGTTCAAAGTAGTTTTCAAGTGGGTAGAAATATGTGAAACTAATTCATTTATATTATTCCTTTAAACAACCCAACACCCACCCACCCATCATGAACTGAATTTCATTAATCCATCATTGGAAGGAGACCTATTGATTAATTATAATTAATTTATTATGAATGGAGTTGTCTTTTATGTTAAATTAAACCCGAAATGAATTAACCCTAAATATTCTAATATACCAAAAAAAATTTATGTCTCATTTAAAAACTCAAATGTCCAAACTTAAACAGAGGCGTATTTTTTTTTTGTATTATTTCCTTTTAACACTTTTAGTTTCTTGGTTACAAAAAAAAAAAAAAAGGAATATTCACACTTTTGGTTGGACCCCTTTCCTCATGACCACCGTAAATTCATGATCTTGTTCAAACTTTTCCCTACTTTTTATGAAAAAGCGAAAGGGAAAAAGGAAAAGATAAAAAAGTAGTCGAAGCTATGGAATTAGGGGTGTTTGTGTGTTTGAACCAAGTAGATTTGTTTGTTATTATTGATATTATTTTATTTTTGCATGAAACCAAATTGGGGTATTTCCCCGAGGCCATAAAAAGCTCATAAAGTTTTTGGAATAGTTTGATCTTTTTTTTTTCTGCATGAGAAAAAAGAATCTGATACCCAATCTAATCAAAGTTTTTTGATTAGGTAAACTTAAACTCAAAAAGTTTGTTATCAGTACTAAATTATGCATGGAGTTGGACCTTTATTTACCTTTGTTGAAAAAGAAAAAAAATTGACCAATTTCTACGTGGTTAAATGTGTATATATGTATAGTTTATGATGTTTGTAAAAAAATAATTATATTATTTATATTAATTAATTTTGCTAAAAAAAATTTACATTTGAACTCTACGAGGTTATATTAATTAATATGTGTATATATTATTTATATATATTAATTAATTTCTACGAGGTTAAATGTGTATATATTTTGCTAAAAAAAATTGTGATCCCAAATTTACATTTGATCTCTATTTTATTTAATATCATTATTATTTATAAAAATTATTACTGTTATGCACAAAAATTATATCACTATTTAAAAATATAATATTTTTTAACAATGATAATTTTTATAAGTGTATAAGTGGTTGTTTTTTGTGTATAAAAGTGTTATTCATATATATTTTGGAGGCCCCCTCGATTTCGTTTGCTTCACTTGCGAATTATTGAAAACTGGTTTTAAAAAAATAAAACTAATCATACATGTATACGATATCATCAAATGCGACTCTATAATTAGTCTTCTTTTTATATCAAGAAAGAAGAAATTTTATTTCAAAAATGGATAAAATAATTTTT
This sequence comes from Stenogyne calaminthoides, assembly GCA_037126765.1. Taxonomy (NCBI): domain Eukaryota; kingdom Viridiplantae; phylum Streptophyta; class Magnoliopsida; order Lamiales; family Lamiaceae; genus Stenogyne; species Stenogyne calaminthoides. The sequence goes on along the minus strand of JBBCBC010000171.1, from coordinate 35,178 downwards.
TAAAGATAAGATAAATACATAAAGTACTAAATTAAAAATTACTTTATCATTTACAAAAAAAAAAAAATCAAAAAAAACTCATATAAAGTAGGTATGTTGTTTTTCCCGAAAGCCAAAATAGTTGTTTTTTTCAATACAAATTGAACAGAATTGAAAATTGTTTTTTATTTAAAAAATAAAAAATTCATTTAATAAAATTTTGGTCCCGACTTTAATCTTCTTTTTATATCAAGAAAGAAGAAATTTTATTTCAAAAATGGTCTCACGATCTATTTTTTTACCCTTGTGGTACTAACTCAAAACTTATTTTTTCCAAACATTGAAAAATATTATTGCTATTTGGGCATAAAAACTACATTAAGCTCTTTTAAAAGGTTTTGATTTTTATTTAATTTCATTTCAACATGCTTTTTTATTTTTTTTCAAATAATTTTCTTAAATACTAAAATAATTGAACAATCAAGAATATAGGAAACATCATCATCATAAGAAAAAAGAAAACTTTTGAAATGTCAAATTTATATAGCAGATCAGGTGCCTGGACATATATACAATTTACAGCCCAACATTTAATTATTGGGAACTTGAACTGTATTGATTGTGACTAAGTCTGATTTTCATTCTCTTATAAAGACAAATTATCAAATTTAGATTTTCTGGAAATTCCTACATGTCACACTTTTATTGGATTTTAGTAAAGGTGAGAAATTAAGTAATTATTGAACCATTGATATAAAAAAAAATAAAATCAAAATTTTCTTGAGAGAGTTCATTTACATTGCTTGAGTTAAGCTGCTTCTTAAACCAAAGAAAATTAAGCTCCTAAAGTAGAAAATATGAGAAGGAAAATAAATTGGAAGTAAATTTAAAAAAAAAAAAATCAATATAATAAGGTTTGCCAATTTCTTGGAAATATTTTCTGGCCAGGTGCAAGGATTGCCATTGGATCAAATCTGGCTTTCCTATCTTGAAATCTGGTCCATTGATTTCCAAAGTGGTGCTTCCAATCCTCCATTGAGTTGTAGTGTGGAAGGTACAACTTGAAGTCGAAGCCATTTTTGGTACAAGTTTGAACAATTTCTTCATTTTGTACAACCATTTGCTGCACGGCCGAGCCTTTTGAGTAGGGAGAGCAGAATCGAAGCAATGCCACCAAATAAAAAATTTCTCCTTCAGGTAAAACCACAGATTTGCGACTATCCCACCTAAAAGTGTAGCAAAATATAATCTTTATAATTCAATTATTTTAAAAAATAAGAAGAATTTAATTTTTAAAAAACTAAGAATCAACTAGATCAACTAATCAATTTAATAAGTAGAAAATGATAAAATTAACAAATACAATTAAATGGATGTATAAACACATTTGCATGCATAAACAACTAGAAGAGTGGTTTTGTCCTTACGAAAAAGTCAAAGATATAGTAGGTTTGGCCAGTTAATAATTTGTCGTCACATGTATATAAAAATATATAAAACAATAAAACAATTAAACATAACCTGAAAGCAACATTACTTCTCATATAATTTTTTTTTTTTAAATACTATTATGATATACTTAAAAAAACTAAATATTATAAAATTAAACGACATCTCTTAATTAGTTCGACAGATGTATTGATTGCATAAAAAATTATATGTCTGCTCGATTTTAATTATGTTACCTACCTATAAATTCTTAATTAGAGAAAAAAAAAAAACTGCACTAAAATTAATTAATCCTATTGGCAAGAAAACGACTTATATTATTAAAAGAGAGAAAAAGATATATGGTATATTTGCCTTTATTCACTTATTAAAATTCATAATACATATATACGCGTACACACCAAATTAAAAATGTCCCAGCAATTTTGTCAGCAGATCGGATTTGTACATTAGGGTGGTCCAACATTGTCTCTAGTGACCTAACTAAGACTATTAATTTATTCACGCGTATATATATTTATAAATACAATTATTGGAAAAAATTAAACTAGACATGCATGCAATTATCAAAATAAAATTAATTATTGAAACTTAAAGAAATTAAAAGGTAAGGATATTGGTACTAACTTGGAGCGTAGTAGAGGATAAAGAAGCATAGGTCCACCAACGCCATTGTTCAAAATATTCTTGAAAACAAGACGATCAAAATCAGCAATGTGTTTTTTTGAGACAAATAGGTTGAGCCATGGGTGTGGGGCCTCCCATATTCCGTTCGCCTTCGCCTCCTTCTCCACACGCTTCACACGTAGCATGAATTCCATGTACTCGATATTCGTCTCCATCGTTTCTTTTCCATCCCCATCATCAGTCTCTCCACCCTCTGCAATTCATTTCAATTCAAAGTCAGTTTTTGGTGAAATTTGTATAGTGAACTGACTGAATGAATCCAATTTCGTACTATGAAACTTATTCGGAACGAATTTTCCATGTGAAAATCACGTGAATCCGCTGATCAAATGTAACATGATGACAATAAATAAATGCAATAATTTAAGTGTGACAGAAACGCTAGGAATCATTGATCGTATGAATTTTAATAATATACATAATTAATAAATAAAATAAATTTGGATTAAAAAAATAAATTTAGACCATGGGGACGTCAATAGAAATCTGGATGACAAAGGAATCTGGGGATTTTACTAAATTTAGCCCTGAAGAATATTTTGTCTGTTAGCGGTAAGGACGTCAGAGGGCAAGTACGGTGTCAATCTCGTAATAATGACCCCATTCTGCGCCCACTTCCATACCCTTGATGCTGTCAGAAAATCCAATGGAAGATACATACATGATACACCACCGTCTGGTCAGTTTTCAATATCATCTCCGCCGTGGCTCCGCCGCGCGCGGGGGGGCGGTGGCTCTTGCCGTTAAATGTTGTTACTCGAGCCTTTTTGACTTTTTAACTGTACTGGGGCCCATTTATTGCTTCAATGTCAACATCAAAATCTGTGGGCCCAATTTAGCAGACATCGAGGTCAAAACTAAGTCCCTTTCCTAGTCTCTATTCTCCCTTAGTTACCAATTGGCCCACTTATTCTTAAAAACTTTACTATCAAATGCAATTATTAGCAACCCAATTTTAAAGAACAAAATATTTTTTTCTCAACAATAAAATAATTATACTACATAATTTTGTTGAGAGTAGTTTTTTTAAAGGTCAAAGGATGGGCTTAACAAAATATTTTTTCCATGATTAAAAAATTATACTCCCTCCATCTCAAACTCATTTTCGATTTTTTTTATTGCTCATAAAGATTTTTTTTAATAAATGATTTTTGATAAAAAAATTGAAAAAGAATTAATTTATTAGTATTTTATATAAAAAAAGTGATAAATGAAATAATTGGGGGTATAAAAAGATATTGTTTATTAATATTTATTATGAATTATTTTAAACTAATACAAAAAAACTTTATCATTAAGTTTGAGACAAAAATAATGGGTATTTTACCAAAAAAATTTTGGAATGAGGAATATATAATTTTGTTGAGAATTATTTTGGTAAAGATAAAAAGACGACTAGAATACGACATCACGGTATCGTCAGTGCTACTCTAACTATTTAAGCTGTCCATGTTGTTATTTTGTTAAGAGTAATATTTTAACATACCAATTGATGAAATGTGTAATTGATGCAAATTTAATTCAATTTTCAACCAAACTATTTTTGTATACTTTTTCAAAGAGTTTGGAATAAAATAGTCGAAAAATGTTAGTTTGGGTGATAAAAAAATATCAACTCACATAATGAAAAATTTAGTTATAGATTTGTTTAAAAACAGTAATATTATGAACTAATATATTTCTTATTATATATTTTAATTTTTTTGTGAATGGTTCAACTTTTAATCAAAATTACAGTTTGACATTTCATTACAATGAAAAAGAATAACAATTTCTAATTAAAAAATTGATTAATTGCAAATTTAATTCAATTTTAACTGAAAAACTTCAACCAAACTATTTTTGTATGCATAGAATAAAATAGTGGAAAAATGATAGTTTAGGTGATAAGAAAATATCAACTCACATAATAAAAAAATTAGTTATATATTTTTAAAAAAACAGTAATATTGTATACTACCAATTAATATACCATTTTTCTGTATAATAAGTCGTTACTTTTCTTTATATATTTTAATTTTTTTGTGAATGGTTCAACTTTTAATCAAAATTACACTTTGGCATTCATTACAAAGAAAAATAATAATAATTTCTAATTAAAAAATTAATTAATTGCACAACTTTTTTACCTTGTTAACTGTGGAAGGCGGGTCCTCGTTGTTGTAATGCAAAGCAAGCTCAAGGCAGTAAAGAACCGGACCCGCAGAGCTGGGAATCCGGGTAGGATCGAACGAATGGGTCGAATCCAACAGCACCGACGGCCACCCGTTAACCGGGTCATCACTGTTAACGAAAACGAACCCCTCAACGTAATCGAACGAGTCACCACTCGCCCGAGTTACGAGCAACTCGGCATCCCGAGTGAAGTCACTCAACTCACTGTACACCACTCGTATCCACCTCACCTAATCACCACATAAAAATAATAAAAAAATAATATCAATAATTATGACGTGTCATATATATATATATAATATTAAATGGTTAAATGGACACCATGTCGGGTGCGGGTTGGAGCACGACCCGTGCCCGAGTTATGACCCCGAACTGCCCGAGTCCACCCAGAACGCTGAAGAAAAGTTCCGAATTTTGATTACTCGAATTACAAACCAAAACGTCGCCGTTTCCCGTAACGACTTCCAGCTCCGTTACATTTTCCGTCTGTGGTCCGTATACAAAAGCCTGGCCGCTGATGCCGGCGTTTGATAACGTCCCTCCCACCGTTAACCCCAAATAATCCGTCCACGAGCGGGGCGTGAGGCCGTACTCCAAAACGCAGCGTTTCAACACATCCTCCCACAATGCGCCCCCGCTGACGTCAGCCTGGCACGTGTCTGGGTCCACGTGGATCCACGTGCCGATTGATTTCATATCAAGGACGAAGCCGTTGTGGGCCATGGCCTGCCCGTTGACGGAGTGCCCGTTGCCGCGGGCAGCCACGGTCAGGTTGGGGGATTTGGAGGCCAGCCTAACGACCTCCGCCACGTCAGCGCTGTTGGTCGGCTTGATTACGGCTAGCGGCTTGGAGGAGTGCAAGCCGCCGAAGTCCCTGCCGGCTTCCGAGCCACCGCCGGAGGAGAACTTCGACCGCGCCGTGGAGGTTGACGCCGTTGAAGAGGTCTGTGGTTTCCGGTGGGGATTCGACGTCGTTTTCGTGGAGAAACCGCTCGGCGTATGCTATCATTTTTTGGTTATTAATTATTTAAATTGGAATGAAATGTTGGGGCGTAAAATTGGATGGAAATGTGTGGGGATTAAATAGAGGGTGGGGGTGTATAAAATTGAAAAGGAAAAGGAAAAGGAAAAGTGGGGGAAATTAAATTAGAGGTAAGGGAAAGAAATGGAAAAGAAAGAAAATAGTTGTATTTGTAAATGGGTTTGAATTAATATGTTATGTTGTGGAGGGTATGACTATGTATCCTATTCCTATCAGCTAATTTGTCTGCCACTTCTTCTTCGTCGCATAATATTTATTTCTTGTTTTAGGGATATGAGATATGTTTGTCAATATTCTCCATCATTATTCTTATTTTTGCAGTTTTTTCTTTTTATTTAAATTAAAAAGGGTCTCATGTGAACCGAGCTATTTATAATGTATTTTAAAATCATACAATTTTTTTGTCTTTGAAATATACAACTTATTTATATTTAATCATTCAACTATTAATATGAGAAACAAGAGTTCAGTGTAAACAAATTGCATATTTAATCTGAAAAAAGTTGCATTTATCTAAAATAAACAAATGGAAGTCATGATGATGCCTAGTATTTACATACTTAGCCAATTTAAAATAAAATATTTTGTCGAATTATGTACAAATACATTATGACCAAATTAATTATATATATATATATATATATATATATATATATACATGTACAATATAAAAGACATGTGAATTCAAACACACGGTCTTGTATGCATTAGATGCAACCTGCAATTCGAGTATATTTTTAAAATATAATTTATTCTACTAAAACGTTCAACTTTTCATTAAAAATAAGTTGAACGCTTTAAAAATATATATGAATTGCATTAAACATCTGATGCACATAAAACCTACTTAAATTCAATTCAAATAGTGTTATTTTTTTCCTTTTTATAAATTTTTAGTTGTATTGTAAAGTCTTATGTGAATCAAATTTACAAGGAATATCAATATTTTATATTAATATTGTGCATATGTATTATCACTGTTGTGTATATAAAATATTGTTATTTAAAAATATATTTAAACAATGACATTTATATATTCAAGTGAACTAGAATTCATAGAAGAAATTCTCTTTTAATATAGGTTAATCTTGAAAAAAATTACTTTATTTATAACTATGTATTATAAAATCATTGTATATAAGTTTAATTGTAAATTAAATCACTATTTTTCTCTAAATTGCAATATAATTTGATGAATTTTGAATAATTGCAAATATATCACCACCTTTTAAATATTGTTACAAAATAGATTTACAAATAAGTACTCTTTTTGTGCCCGTATTTTACATGGTTTTGCAAATACTTACATGAAGTCGATATGGACATCCCTTAATTCAAACAACATCATTTTGCATAATAGAAAGTCACTTAAGGTTGTCACGTAAAAAAAAAAAGCACAAAGTGTTGTTTATATTTATAAGGATATTTAAAGGTGGTGATTTATTTAAAATTTTAAATTAAATTATAATTTAGTAAAAAATGGTGACTTAATTTGGAATTAAATCTTTTGTACAAAAATATATATTTTCACCGCATACCTTTCTAAATACATATTTTTTAATGATTGGGTCTTGTATGCATCCAGGTGCACCGTGTACTCAAAATGTATTTTAAAATTATACAACTTATTATATTAAAGATGCAACTTATTTACACCGAACCGTGTAATTATTAATATTGAAAAATAGTTGTACTGTTTAACATAAATAAGTTGTACATTTCAATATAACAAGTTGCATAATTACAAAATGCATTATGAGTATACAGTGAACTTGAATGGACGTGAGACTCATCCTTTTTTAATATACTTTTTTATTTTTTTTGATCGGGCAAAAGGAAGTATATTAAATTATAGCTCAGAAGGTAAAAAAGAACCTTCGAGTCCGAATTTACAATAATAATTTACAGAAAAACTTAGAACTCCAAGACAACTATAGGATAAAGCAACCAAGAATAAAAAGGAAAAATTTTTCGAACTTACATTTTTTGACAAACACTAGCTCCACTCTCTCCCTTTAATTTCTTCCACAGTACTTTCGGCATTGAAATCCTCTCCATCAAAGATTAACTTTTTTTATTTGCCTTTCAAATCAACCACACCACATATTCTCAAATACCAATTGCAATTCTTTTCCCCTTTTTTCAGTTAAGTAAGTTGGACAGAAGAAGGAAGTGACTTACAACATGACTCGGGGACACCATCGGTGTATCCAGTCACGCACACGATTTGTCCCATATTGCATGGACAGCGGGCACTAAATAAAAAGATGATATGTTGTTTCTGGACATTCACCACATAGCGTGCAAGATGAATCAACTCCTTGGAGCAACATACTTCGTCTCTCCAGATTCACTTTATTCGGGAGCCTATTCCACATGAGTTTCCACACCATTGCTGAAATCTTTATAGGAGAGCAATTTTACTCCATATCAACGAGAAAACTTGCAATCCGTCTTCACGATTAACCGTAAATAAATATTTTAGGTCATCTTACTTGTAATGATATATAAATTTTTATATAAAATGTAATTTATTCTTATGTGGAGGCATAAATCCTTAAGACGGGATTGAAAAAAAATATGTTTTATTATAACGTGGAGTTTATTCTTATATATAACTGGTCCCAAGTTAGGACCGTGATTTTTTATTACTATAAAAAGTTTATTATTATATAGCGTATTCTTATATGGGGTTTTTTACTAATCTTTTCATAAGAAATTAATATATATAGACAAATTAATGAGTAGTTCAAATTAGTGGGAAACATCATTATATTATTTCACTCCAGATCGAAGTGTTAGTTAGCTGGCTAACGTTGAACAAGCAAGTTGCAACTATAAAATCTTATTTTGTCAGCTGATCTGACCCTTTAATTTGAATATTTTTTTACAAGTAAAAAATAAAATAAAAATAGTAATAGTGATAATAAAAATAATATCTTCAGCAGTTACCAAGATATGCATCTGTTTGTTGTAGATTTCGTACGTAGTTAGGTTTGAAATGAATTTGCTACAATTTTCTGATAACTTATAAAATAAAGGAAAAAAAAAAGTGGTCCCAAAAAGATTTAATTTCTTAAGAAATCACACACATATATACCAATTCTAGATTGATTACAAAAAAAAATAATGGCTGGCTGCTTATCATAATCTTTTTTATTATATTTATTGCAACTTGACATTCATGTATACCTAGAATGATGATCTTTCCTGACATAGCCACGACAAAATTAACATCCATGCATTAATACTATGCTTAAAACACATTATTAATTCGTGAAAAAATAGGAAATATTTATACACCGTGAAAAAAGAATAAAAGTTAAATTAAGTAAAGTTCGATTTTAAAAAAATTGGTGGTTTGTTTCATCTGAGTTATGATTGATTAATACCAAGTGAAATATACACATGCATAAAAAAGAATAAAAGTTAAATTAAGTGAAGTTCGATTTTAGTCATTTCAATTAACTAGATATTTTTTAAGAAAATAATATACTCTATGTTTTAATATTTGAAAGTAATGAAAAACATAATCATATAAAGGAAATTTAGGTTGAAAGATTCATTGTTTTCTATATTTGTGAAAAACGAATAATAAATGGATGATAAGCATCAATTATAAAGTTAAATTTCTCTTGACTTTTTTTTTTTTGAGTTCAGCTAAGATCCAAATAAAATTATCAAATTCAATATAACAATAGTATTTTCCTTACCCATGAAAGTCTTTCGCAAGTTTTGGCCATCAGATTTGTAACAATTGTAACATTTTGAAAATTGTGAACCTAAATTTGGTGGTGTTTTGAACATTAGCTTACACTATAAAAGCACTTATATTTTGAAAAAGTTGGATTTTAACCAACTTAAAAATTAAGTGTTTCTAACTATTCTAAAGGTGTGTTTTGAAATACTTAAAATAATTTTCAAAAGCATTCATTTTTAAAAGTTGTTTTAAGTGTTTCAAAACACACCCTAATTGTGTTCTAAAACAAACACTTCAACAAATAGGCAGCCTATATATTTTATTTATAAAATTATGGTTTGATTTTTTTCATTGACCAAACATGGTTGGAAAGTCATTTCAATTTGCTACAGATTTATGCAAATCCACACAGAATCTAATTTCTGATTTTGGAAGTCTATTCTGCATCTCAGAGTGGGGAGAAATCTTGAAATACTGAACAAGTCACAGCTTGGAAATGTACATATCAAATTTCAGAGGCTCAAATTATTGTAGAAAAAACAATTCTACTTTTTTTTAAAAAAATTATTGAAAAAGAGGGAATTTTTTTTATTTTTTTGGGTATGACTATTCTCATTCATATTTGAATTTTTATCATATACATACTTCCCATATATATGCACAATACAATTTAGTGTATTTAGCAAAAAAAATTAGTATTAATAGTCACCCTCTTATCATAAACACGATTTTATACTCGACGTACAATATTGAGGGCACACAATATGTATTAAATGACTTTATAGAACACATTTCGTGAGACAGAGAAATAAAATCAGATTTTATTTGTGAACATGTCGACCAAAATATCAAGTTGGAGTTATGTCACACATATTTGTGGTCTCACATATTCATTTAAAGAATAAAATTTTAATTAATAACATTTCTTTTTAAAAAGAAATCCAAATCTACTTACAAAAAGTGTTACATTAAATATCATTTATCTGCCCCTCGTTGAAAAAAAAAATAGAGTTGAAAAAAAAAAGGAAGGGAATACACTAGAATGCATAGTATGTTTGAATTTACCAATTTAGGTGAAACAAATAAGGGGAGAGGCTTGAAAGTATATTGAAGAATTTGACAAGTTGATGAATCAAGGATCAAGTGTGGATGATGTTAGAACTTAGTGTCCTTGAGTTCATAGGTTTTGTCGGATTTTGAATCTAGTCTGAGTTTACTCGAGTCGTACGTGCTTGAGGACAAGCAAAGATTTAAGTATGGGGAATTTGATAAGTGAACTTAAACTATGATTATTTGCATTCTATGTGAATTCATTTGCGTATTCTTCCACTTATATGCACTTTTATGAGTTGAAAGCCACTTGATCTTTTGTTTGAATTTTTAAGTGATTTTATGGTCTTTTTTTAGAAGTAGAAGTGTTGGAGAAAGGCTAAAACATCAATCATTAGGCCCGGGACCATTTTGCACCTAATGTAGCCCACACTGGCCCAGGATGGACGAAGGCTGTTGGACTTGTTTTGTGTTAAAATAAAAGGATGTCTATCCGACATTGGTTGAGAGTAAAGAGTTGGGACTTCCTAACTCCTATATAAGGAGCCCATGAGTCTTTGTTACAATTGCATCAATCAATACACTTTAGCATTGTGATTGATTCTAGTTAAATTCCTTTCACATATTCTATTGTAATCACTACTATACATTTGAGCTTGCACAACAAGACTGGGCGACCATTTTTTTTAAATGCTTTCTCCAAGCTATTGCTTGGAGAGCGGTTTTAATTAAAAAAAAAAAAAGAATAGACAGCGGTTCAAAACCGATGTCCAAGTTTAACACTTAGAAAGCGGTTGAGAACCGCCACAAGTGTTTAGACATCGATTTTGAAACAAATGTCCAAGGAATAGTTTGGACAATGGGTTCCAAACCGTCCCAAGTGTTCGGATAATTAATATATATACACACCCAAATCGCGAACCAACTGATATATATCGAAGCCCTAGCCTCCTCCTCCCTCTCCCCAAATCGAACCATCCGCCAAGGCTGCCCTCCCTACTACCCGCCGCCGCCTTGTTGCCAAGTTTCTCTTTATTTGCCGCCTAGCTTTCCGTCCGTCGCTACCCCTGTGTCGCGTCGTGCTCAATCTCACCGTCTGTCTCCTAGGTAATATTTGAAACATAATTATCTTTGTTGTTTCATACTTTGAAGGAAGGTTAAAGGACACAAGTTCGCGAAGCTTCTTCTATTATCCTGTTCGCAGTTGAAGGTCGTATAATCTTGTAATAAGTAGCATTAATTTATGCCTCATTTTGTTTGAAATATGATTCTGATAAGCATCATAACTTCATAAATCATATCGTATAATTATATGAAAGTCATTTTATATAGATTTATTTAAGAGTTTTCAGATATAATAATTGTTACAAATTAGTTTTGATTTTGCAGGTTCAAGGTTAATTATTGATAATTTTCCTCTACTCTTATTTTTTAAAATTTATTATTGCTTGGTCATGCAATTCTAAAATATATGTAGCATTGATTAATGGTATATGACGTATTTTAAGATCTTTTTTTTAATAGGTGTGCATTTGATTAAGAAATCAGGTATTGCAAAGTGAGAGTCACTTTTTAAAAAGAAAAAAGAAAGAACTATATTCAGATGTAAAATGTAACAGTATGTTTTCTTTTTGAAAATGATAGTTTTACTTTAAAAGTGATACTTTTTTTTATTAAAAAGTGGGCAAATACTTTTTCTCTCTATATATATGTTACACTTTTGCAATACTGATTACTTTCATTAAATATTACTAATAGATATGCACAAATTATACAGTACACTTTGCACCAATTATTTGAGTGACCAATGGGTTTTAGTCAGTAGTTATATTATTTGTCTTCTTGATTTTAACTGAATTAATCTTATACATGTTTGAACTTCAAAATCTGTCATATTATTTGTACAATTAATCTAGTTATTTTTATGATTGTTTGTTCTTTTCATTCTAAAGATGGGTTCCCTTTAGGTTATTATTCAAGATTTCAAATTAAAAATTGTAAATTCTATGATATCAGAAGCTTTCTTTATCAGGAATGTTGGGATTAGAAGATGATTCTCAATACTTGTAGGTTAAGTGTCACAGTGAAACTATGTAAACATCTTTTTCTTTTTTCAGGTTTGAAACTATATATATCATGTTGGTGTATGTTTCTTCTGCTTTACAGGATCATGTCTCGTTTGCCATATCCCGGAGATGATGGAGATGATGATGGATATTCTGATGGAGATCATGGTGCATATGATCGACAGCATCCTGATGACTTGAGAGAGTGTGACACTGATGCTCCCACCATCACTAGCAGCTCCGGGGAGAAGCGCACTCGGGGTATAGTCACCATGTCATCTATTAAGAGAGCTCGTAGCAAGGGGAAAACACTTCAGGTAATTTTATTACAATTGAACAATTTGAAATCGATAAATATATTGATTGATCGTTGAACCTAATTAAATACTATGTTATTGCAGTTATCGTTCAATGAGTTTGGACAGGCAATAGGAAAAGAGAGTGAGTCGTTGTCCTTCTACATTGGAGCTGCAGTCAGGAGCGTGATCCCTATCGTGCTGCCAGCCAAGGACTGGCGTAGCCCCAAACTGACTCCTTTGAAGGAAAGATTATGGGAGCTTACGGTATGTTAATTATATATTTATTGAAAGTTGTAGTATGACCCTTAAATTTACTAAATTGTTATGTTATATGCGATAGACTACATTCGAGGTCTTGACCACACACAAAGAAGAAGCAAATATTGCCGCAAGTCGGAGTAATGGCCAAGAATTTTGGGACTTGGTTGAGAAGTAACACACGAGATCCTAAACCCGGTCTTTACTCGGCTAGTCATTCCCGTGTCGAGTAATAATAACCCTATGGTGGCTCCATCTTTGGGGAGTTTGTGAAGCGGCTATGGAGGATGATTTCGGTAAAATTGATCATTGTCATTTCCTCAATTTCTAATGCCCTAAGTTTTTCAAAGTGTTTATCATATTTCTATTATAATTGTAGAATCGAAGTAATAAAAATTGCGATCAAGCCAAGTCGATGGAGGTGCGATATCGTGGATCGAACAAAGGTTATGCAATTTAATAAGAGAAAATATGGTGAGATCAAAATCCTAACTTTTAATTTTTTTTATATATTCACTTTTAATATATCTAATAAAGGGACACGCTCATCACTATCGTAGAAAGAAGAAAGAAAAAAAAAAAGCTGGAGAGAGTGAGCCTATTGTTACCCGCTTTTGACTTATTTCGCATCACCGTAAAGGGTCGAGATGGGAATATTCACGATCCCAAAGGTACAACGATCATCGGGTTAGAAGTGGTAATCTATCCATTAATTTATCTTTCAATTACAAACTATTATTTATAAACAAATAATTAAATAATAATCTTTTGTTTTTGTGATTCGCGAGCGTCTATCTCGCATCACCATGACGCCTCGACGACATCCGCATGTTCGCCCCTCGATGATCTGTTTGATTCGGGCTATGGATCGCCAGAGCATCCCTACCGCTTACTTGAAAGTGTGTCGGATATGGCGTGATTTAAGACATCTTTAGCAATGACACCGGTTTTCAAGCCATGAATATGGTGGATATACTAACGAAACAAAGTTGCCAAGTTGTTTAAAGATGTGGAACGTTTGAGGTCCGAGAGAAGAACGAGCCACGGAATGTCGCCGAAAGGGAGCAAGTCAGAACATAGTGTCGCTAATGCTATGTTTTCACCTAACCCTAGGGACGACTTTTATTGAGGCACTTTTAAACGCCTCTCGTGTGTCGATATGCATGTCTCACATTTGTTTTAATTAAAGACTAGTGTATTAAAATTTTCTAACTAAATATCTTATTCAATGTACCAAAGACCTTTTGCTACTTTTTATTTGGAGGATCCCGATCGGTTGGTGGCCACAGAACGCTTGCACGCGCCCCCATGGAATGATTCATGGTCATCCCATCACTCCTGGTTTCGTGAGGGTCACACTCGATGTACCCGTGAATCGACAAGAGGATTCAATGTGCAAAACCAATCGATGAAGCCGTCCACGTCGAATAAATGGCCCGGCACTTCATCGAATGGCCGAGCAACTTGGTCTCTAAAGACCATGAGGGTAAAATATATGTTATTAAAGTTCATTATCTTATTTGTGGTTCTAAATAATATTGCAAATTAATTGTAGAATCTGCCGACACCACAAATGCCTCGGAAGAAATCACCACAAAAGGCTAAAGAGAAATCGGAGGGTGTCGTAGAGAATGAGGGGGAGAACGAGGACTCCATCGCTTTCAGACTTGGTTATCCCATGACCGAGACTTAGATCACGATGATCATGTACATACTAGGTGCACCGGATGGTATCGCCTAATGCTTTCGAGATCGCCACAGCTTCCCATGCTTGCTCACTTTCATCGTAATACTTTCCAAGAATTCGCCAAGGAGGAACATGTGCGCCAAGTCTTGAATGACGAAAGTGGTTGAGTGCAACCACCATAGCCCTTTACCTCGTATGTGTTTACTAATTCTCAATATTCACTTTCAGATAGTTTAATTTTCTTTTAAATATTAATTAGCTTATATATGTTGGTTAAAGATATTTGGGTGAGGTATATCTCCCGATATAACCGAGCAAGTGGAATGTACTCCTTCGTCTCCCCCCCAAGTGTCTTGCATAAATGGGTGATAGGGCACAAACCATGGATGAAAGTTAGTTAATCATATCTTTGAATCAAACCGGGAGCTATCATCTCATTTTTTTCGCCAACAAATGTAGGGTGAGTGATAAACATTTCGTTAAAATTTGTATTCATGTTTATAATATTTGCACATAAATGCTAAATTTGCAGTTAATTTTAATATTCTCAATATAATATAGGAATCATTGGGTGCTGGTAGCCATACACATGAATACATTAAGTGTGTATTTTATGGACCCATCTCAGGATGGAGTTTATTCAAATCGCCCTGATCTCGTTTCATATATGGAAGCGTAAGTTCATTTTTAATATTCTATACAATGATTTGTTTTACTTTTAAAATTATGCATATTTAATCTATTTTATTTTTTAATTATAATAATAATAGTGTGATGACGATATATCGGAGTCGCCTTCAGAGTCAAGGTTCAAGATCTAAGTTAAATAAAGTGAACTGGATTAACATTAAGGAAAAATTAATTTAGTAAATTATCAAACTAATAGAAAGAAATCATAATTGTAATACGTGATTATAATTGTTAATCAACAGGTTCCGAGGCAACGAGATAATGACCATTGTGGACATTTTGTGTGTTGCTTTATTGAAGATATAATCCGAGTTTCTCTAACGAACATTCCTCTCAATGTAAGTCAATTTATCGATTTATTTAAATTATTATTGATTGAATAAAAATTCATACTATATTGATTGATTCGTTGTTTGCAGTTTGTCTATGAACGTGAGCTCAAGTCTTACTCTAAGAAAAGACTGGAGAAATGGAAAAACGATTGGACGGGGTACCTTTACAATCGATTCTTATATTCATACGATATTGAGTGAACGTTGTTTGAAATATTGGTAGCATGTAATTAAATTATATATTTGTGATGATATATATTTCATATTTTTGGTGTATTGGACGTATGTTTATGATTGTATGTTTATTTATTTCATGATGTGTATGTTTATTAATTTATTTGATGTTTTGGTATATATATATATGGTTTATGGTTTTATTATAGGATTTTTGGTTTATGGTATATGATATTAATGGACGTATATATAAGTTTTGGTTTATAGTTTTATTATAGGATTTTTAAAATATAAATTAATAATTAAAAAAAAAGATATTGGACAGCGGTTAATAACCGCTGAATATGTAACATAATAAACGAAATTTTTAAAAAAAATAACTTAGACAGTTGTTGATAACCGATGTCCAAGCCCCCTCTTGCAAAGCGGTTGAAAACCGTTGTCCAAGTGCGATTTCTTGGACAGCTGTTTTTTATCAGATGTCAAAGCTTGGACAGCTGTTACTTGGAGAGCGGTTTCAAGATTATTTTTCACAGCTGTCCAAGCCCAAATGTGTATTACTTGGAGAGCTGGCTAATGTGGAACAAGCAAGTTGCAACTATAAAATCTTATTTTGTCAGCTGATCTGACCCTTTAATTTGAATATTTTTTTACAAGTAAAAAAATAAAATAAAAATAGTAATAGTAATAATAAAAATAATATCTTCAGCAGTTACCAAGATATGCATCTGTTTGTTGTAGATTTCGTACGTAGTTAGGTTTGAAATGAATTTGCTACAATTTTCTGATAACTTATAAAATAAAGGAAAAAAAAGTGGTCCCAAAAAGATTTAATTTCTTAAGAAATCACACACATATATACCAATTCTAGATTGATTACAAAAAAAAAAATAATGGCTGGCTGCTTATCATAATCTTTTTTATTATATTTATTGCAACTTGACATTCATGTATACCTAGAATGATGATCTTTCCTGACATAGCCACGACAAAATTAACATCCATGCATTAATACTATGCTTAAAACACATTATTAATTCGTGAAAAAAATAGGAAATATTTATACACCGTGAAAAAATAATAAAAGTTAAATTAAGTAAAGTTCGATTTTAAAAAAAATGGTGGTTTGTTTCATCTGAGTTGTGATTGATTAATACCAAGTGAAATATACACATGCATAAAAAAGAATAAAAGTTAAATTAAGTGAAGTTCGATTTTAGTCATTTCAATTAACTAGATAATTTTTAAGAAAATAATTGTTGTGTTCGATATAATAAATCAAGATTAATCGAACACGTAAGAGCGACACGTGTAATATTTATTAAAATAATCATGCTCTATGGACAAGTATGCTCGCCGGCCGACCAAAGATGCTCACCAGCCTACCGAGCAAACAGGCGTATTTGCCATTCAGATCAGGAAAGAGGAATCAAATGAGCTAAGTCAAAAAGACTCAGACGGCCAAAATGCTCAGATATCCTGAGGGTCAGTATGCTCGCAACTCAGATATCCCGAAAACACACGATATATCCCGAGGGTCAAGATGCTCGCAACTCGATATATCCCGAGGGGGTCAAGATGCTCGCAAAGACAACATACCGAGGAATCGCATCCATCCGGGGGTCGAGTATTCGACGCTCAAATATCCCAAAGACCCGAACATCCTGAGGGCTCAGTGTGCTCGAGGAGGACAAAGAATCCAAAGATAAAACTGACATGGTTAAAGGGGTGAACAAAACATTCAACCGAGTAAAAGATAATTTGGACGACCAAAAGAGTGCTTTACAGACAAGCAAGCTCCAGGATCAATCTAGAAGACGAAGTTGGAAACGTGGCAATACCACCGAAATTCTTGCATGACCCAAAGTCTCCAGCTCATGCTTGCCAATCCAGATTATGCTTGTCGGAGTGCTATAAGAGGAAGAAAAAAGAAGAAGAGAGAGGTTGTTGAAAAAAATTTCCCAGAAAGTGTTATACCCACACATGAAATTCCCCAGAGAGGCAAGAAATAGAAAAATTCGAGTGATTATCCATGCATACAGAAACCCTAGCACTCACATGCTAACTCTCCAAATTATCATCATCTGTAACGATTCATCTTCATAAGGTGTATCAAATATTGTACGTGTGAAGCTCATAATACTACATCCTGGCTTGGTATGCCCCCAGAGTAGTCATTCCTTGACGAACTGGGTCAACAAACTCATCTTATTTACAGCTTAATTTACACGTGCATGTTTTGTTTGTGAGTCGTTTCCAAATTAGTCACATCATATTCCTCAAATAAAACGACTCGCGACAATTGGCGCTAGAAGGAGGGTAGCTTCACCAAAAAACCAACCCATACACGAACCCTTAGTTAGCCGAGGCAGAAAAAAGAAATAAAATGCCTCAATCTAGGAACACACAAACGGAGAGGTCGGGACAAAGCCGACCACATGACCGGAAAGAGGCTCAACACAAAACTCTCACAAGGATCGGAAGTGGAAACTACCAATCTTGAGGATATTGCAAATGACCCACGCACACAACAGGCTATCACTTTCTTGCTACGAGCACAGAAAGAGAGGACTGAAAAAGAGTTGGCCAAGTTAGAAACTCAAGAACATGAAGAGCGACGCTCGCATACACCTGATAGCGAACAAGTTAAAAAGAAAATTGCGAAGCGGGCGAATAAAAAAGCCGATGATACGCCCGATGACGAATAATTTCAAGGGTTCGACCATCATCACGTTTGACGTTTAAGGCTCTCCGCCAAAGACCGAATCGGCAATAATAAAGGCGAGGATCCGTGAAAGGAACAACCAATAAAAATGCCCGCACACTCAGATCTTCATGAACATCCGCATGCCGAACAAAAATCGGCGGGAACAAAATTATCTATCCATCATCGATTGGGTAGTCAAGTACGAACTTGGAAAGGGGGACTGCCCCATCACGAGCATGACCCATCGGGTCCTCATGATGGGAAACAAATTTCAATCTAAGTCTGTTAATCCCACAAAATTTGCGGAAATGCAAAAGGCCATCGAGGATTTACAGCCAATCTGCCGCCACCAAAAGGCCAACCTCGAATGAAAGCACAATACCCTCGCCGCCATTGTCATAAAGATCATGGTGGCCGAAATACAAGAGAAAGTGGCAAAGTCCCGACCACCAATTCCCATATTTGATGTTGAGTCTGACCATCATGTCCATCTCAGCAAATACTCAGACTTTATGATCGCGATGGGGGCCACAGACGCAACACAAAGGCCGATCATTCCCATGACTTTGGGTGATCGGGCACATAGATGGTTTTCTACTTTGCTCACAAGGCCTATCACATCTTTTCGCCCAATTGGGACAACAATTCTGTCCCCACTTTTCATCCATGTGTGCTTCGCCAAATACCAAAACAAAGATTGGCGCACTTTTCCCAACTAAAAGGTGAGTCTGATCGAGCATACATCGAAAGATTTGATAAATGTTTGTATGATAGAGCCCCCGTCGAAGAGGATGCCAAGATCCTCGCGGTGGTCGGGGCCCGACCACGAATATCGATATGTGGAAGGCCATGCATCAAGACCGCCAAACACATACTCGAATTCCCCGAGAGCGAAGCGCCAAAATTATAGCCATGCAAGATTTGCTCGCCCAATCACGATTGGGTCAGGAACCTACGACTAGGAAAGTTTTCGGGAAAAAGTGATGAATGAAGGGGGGTACAAACCCCCAGGCTCTTTCAAGCCATTTGAAGAAAGATCGGTTAACGCCTCACGGTCTTTTTTGGCGTTTCAAATGAAAACAATCTTTAACCAAATCAGAGATCGGGACATGTTGGAAAGGCCAAGAAGAATCATAATGGATAAGCATCGGCTCAATGCTTCCAAATATTGCAACTATCACGAGTACATTGGGCACAATACAGAAAATTGTCGCGATTTACTCCGCCAACTTTGGAAGCTATACGAAGATAATCGTCTTACCCAATTCTTAAAAAAGACGGTGAGCAGAGACTCCCGAACGGAAAAAACAGAAGATCGTAGGGGTAAGCGAAAAGCCGAACAGACATCTGACAGTGATCCCGAAGAATCACGTAAGAGGTCTGAGTTATCCAAAAAAGGGCCTACTACTGTGGGAAGAGGTCGAGAAAGTCAAGAGATCCACATGATACGTCCTGAATATGGTCCAGTGGGAGGATGTTACCAGGCACCATCATTATTGAACAGACGTAAGAAGATGGAGATGCGCGCCATGCAAATCATTCATCAAGTAAAAGTGGCGAGCACATCAGCTAGCACGCCACCCTCGCACCAAATCATGTTTTCAGAGGACGATCTCGACGGAATCATAACTCCCCACAATGACTCCTTAACCATCAGTGCTCGTCTCCTCGGGTTGAAGGTGCACCGCCTCCTAGTTGACACTGGAGCTTATGCGAACATTTTGTTCGTCAACACCCTTCACCAGATGGAAAAGTAAGTTGGGGACTTGAGCAGTTATATTGAACCATGTGATCATACCATAATGGGTTTTGGGGAATCAGAATCTTGACCCTACGGCATGATTAGGTTAGGAGTCGAGTTAGAATCAACTCAATCCCACATCCGACGAACTAGAATGCTAGATTTTGTAATCGCCGATGTTCGTTTACTTACTTATAACGGGTTTCTAGGTCACCCGCTTATTCAGAATTCAAAGTGGCATGTTCTCGTACGACATTATTGTGTTAAATTTCCGACACAAGATGGAATAGGAAGCGTAAAAGTAGATCAGAAGAAAGCTCGATATTGTTTGCTATCATGTGCACCGTAAAAAAAAAGTATCGCCAACATGATGGAACAAACATGGGAGATTGGTGAAGCCAAGCCAAATGAGCAAATACCTCGCTTAAACATCTTCCGAACGAACATAAGTTCGACGAAAGCATAACTCTCTCGCTATGAGCACGTAATGCGCCAACAACACACTTCTGGGTGGCAACTAATTCCCCAGATCTCCTAGATCAAATGAATATCGATCCACCGAACGAGCAAATGACCTGGAGCCTCGCATAGGTTTTGAACCCATGGAGGTTGATGACGACCACCGGGGGTCCATTCAAGATCCTCGGTGAAAGCAAAAAAGAAACCGAGCAAACACCCGCGAACAACCGAGCCTATCAATATCGACCAACAGACTGAAGTTAGAAGTGTTCATCGCTCGTAATTACCTGAACCAATTCGAACAGAAATGATCGCTTATCTTTAAGCAAACTTGGATGTGTTCGCATGGTCGCACGAGGACATGGTTGGAATTGATCCAAAACATGCCTGCCACTCCCTCAACCTTGATCCAATACAGGCTCCAGTTGTCCAAAAACGTAGAAAGTTTAGTCCGGAAAAATATGCGGCAATGAATGGTGAAATTAAAAAGTTGCTCGACAACAAACTGATTCGAGAGGTGAAATGCCCAAGATGGCTTGTGAACCCTGTGCTCGTTCGCAAATCCAATGGATCTTGGAGACTATGTATTGATTTCACTGATTTGAACAAGGCATGTCCGAATGATAACTTTTCGATGCCGCATATCGATTATTTGGTCGATAATACAGCAGGCCATGAACTCATGACTTTCATGGATGCATTTGCTGGTTATCACCAAATACCCATGCATCCGGACGATCAAAAGAATACGGCATTCTGCAGTGAAAAGAATATGTACTGTTGGTAACGCATGCCTTTTGGATTAAAGAATGCCGGAGCAACATATCAACATCTGGTGAACAAAATGTTCGACGAACACATCGGCCGAACAATTGAGGTGTATATTGATGATATTGTGGTAAAGAGCGAACATAAGGAAGACCACATCATCCACCTCGCACAAACGTTTGATATACTCAGGGAATATAACATGAAGCTAAATCCAAAGAAATGCAGCTTTGGGGTTCACTCAGGAAAATTCCTCGGACATATGGTCACCAATCGGGGATCGGGCGAACCCATCAAAGATTCAAGCCATGCTTGATATGCAGGCCCCCAGAAATGTGAAAGAGGTCCAAAAGTTAACCGGACGTTTAGCTTCCGTAAGCCGGTTTATATCACGAACTGGGGACAAATGTAAACCTTTCTTTGTTGCATTAAAGAAGGGGAAATTTCAGTGGACCGAGCATTGCCAAAATGCATTCGAATCATTGAAGCGAAGACCTTCGCGGATACTCGACATCGCCTAAGCCCGCCCCCCGCGCGAACAACTCTATCTCAGATCTTGTTGCATCCAAACATGCAATCGCTGATGTGCTCAGACGGGCAGAAGGACCACACACTTGCCCGCTTTACTATGTTAGCCAAGTTAAAAAAAAAGCCGAGCTTTGCCTCCATCGAAAAATTAGCATATGCTCGTGAATGAGTGTTTCAAAATTGCGACCATACTTTTTCGATCACTCAATCGGGTAATCGACCACTTTTCCATTATACCAAGTCCTCCAATCACCGACATCGCAGTGCATTACTCAAATGGGCGGTGGAGTTAGGACAATTCGGCATTAGGTTCGCTCCACGAACAACAATGAAGGGCCAAGCTATGGCCGATTTTATGGTTGAATTGACATATCCACAAATGCCCGAAAAAGCTGTCGATCAACCATGGCATATGTATGTTGATGGTTCATCAACAAGTTCAAGAGCCGGAGCAAGCGTAGTTCTCATCAGCCCAACCAGACAAACATTCACAACAGCCATCCGATTTGATTTTCCAGCTACAAATAATGAAGCCGAATATGAAGCTTTGATCGCTGAACTACAGATGGCAATGACAATGGGAATCCAGAGGCTGATGATCTATAGCGATTCCCAGATAATGGTTTATCAAGTAACAGGCGAGTATGAGGCCCGAGGTGAACAGATGGCGCAGTATCAGCAACTAGCAAAAGAGTTGCTCGAGCATTTCGAACAAGTTTTCATCGAACAATTACCACGATTGAGTAATTCGTTCGCTGATGCTTTGACACGCCTGACAACAGCAGAAGGAGTGACGAACACAACAGACATTGTGGTCGTCACAACTTGTTCGCCATCAGTTCCTAGAGTTGTAATCGCCCAAGTAACAGGCGAACAAGAAACTTGGATGACTCCAATACTGAGTTACTTACAAAAGGGACTTCTCCCTAAAAATAGGGCACAAGCTACTCCCCTTAGATTACAATCTGCTCGATATACTATTATAGACAAACATTTGTACAAAAGAAGCTTCTCACTTCCACTTTTGAAGTGTATTACTCCTGAAGAAGGTCGTGTACTTCTGGAACAAATCCATGATGGAGTATGCGGAAATCATACAGGTGGGCTCATCCTGGCACATAAAATAATCAGACAAGGTTATTATTGGCCAACCCTCAAAAAAGATTCGCTCGCATATGCTCGCGCGTGCCATAAGTGCCAGGTACATGCTCCACTTATTCATAGCCCACCTGAAGAATTAGTGTCAGTTTATAGCCCATGGCCATTTGCTAAATGGGGGATCGATTTGATCGGCCCATTTCCTACTGGCACGTCGGGAGTAAGATATGTTGTGGTTGCCGTTGATTATTATACTAAATGGGCAGAAGCCGAGACTATTGTCAAAATTACCGAGCAAAGAATGTGGAACTTTGTTTGGAAAAATATCATTTGTCAATTTGGGCTTCCCCAATCATTGGTAACTGATAACGGCAAACAGTTCGATGGAAGTGAATTCAGACAGAATTGTGCTCGCTGGGGCATAAAAAAGCATTACTTAACTCCATATTATCCCCAGTCAAATGGACAAGTTGAAGCCGTTAATAAAATTATCAAGCATACCCTCAAGGCTAGACTTGATAATTCCAAGGGGGGAGGATGGGCTGAAGAGTTGCCTGAAATATTATGGGCCTATCGAACAACTTTCAGAACATCAACTGCGGAGACCCCGTTTGCCTTGACATTTGGTGCGGAAGCTGTTATACCCGCAGAAATCAAGATTCCAAGTCATCGAACAATGACTTTTGGAGAGCACATCAATGACCAGGCGCTCGCCCTGAGTGCAGACATGTTAGAAGAAAGAAGGACTGAGGCTGATTTCAAGAATGCTATGTATAAAAAGAAATCAGAGAAGTTCTATAACTCCAAAGTCCGAACACGCAGGTTCAATGTGGGCGAGCTGGTTCTAAGGCGGGCAATGGGGGTATCAAGTGGTGTGTTCGGCCGAGCATGGGAAGGTCCTTTCAGAGCTACAGAACGGTTGCCAAATGGGGCATATGACTTGGAAGACCTGAATGGAGTCCCATTATCCTACTCGTGGAATGCGTCAAATTTGAAAAAATATTATCAATAAAAGCGAGCATAGTCGGCCGAACAAAGTGCCGAACAAAATTGTCTTCACAGCTGAAGCGAGCATAGTTGGTCGAACATAATGGCCTATGTAGCTGAAACGAACACAAATGGCTGAACATAATCAGCCATTTAGTTCGAAGCGAGTAGGACAACCCTGAAAAAAGAATACATTATGTTCGACACATATCTTCGGGAAAGAAATGTTGGCCAGCACTATCGAAAGACAGAAGATACGTGTCAGAACGAGTTGTCAACAGAAGATATGCATCAGAATGAGTTGACAAGTGGTGGCAACCAAGCAGGGATGAGTCAATCTTTAAGCAAGAGCTGTCAAAAAGATGAACATATGTCAAAAGGGGGAGCAAAAATAAGAGAGCTAGCACTAGCTAGCTATGCCAGCACTAGCTCGGGATAGTTCTATAAATAGGGGCATACGGATAGCTGAGAAAAGCAAGAAAAAAAGATGAAGAAGAAAAAAGGAAAAATATTACAACTCTCGGAAGGAAGTTGGTTTAGTATGCCCCCAGTCATAGAAGAAGTCAGCTCTCGATTCAGCGTCCATTCAGCTGAATCGAGCATTTGTTCTGATACGAGTCTTTTACCCCATATGCATTACGAGCACAGGTTGAAGCTCGTTGTCGGACTCAAGATGCTCGGTGGAGTTATGGTTGCCACTCCACGTTACTCACTGCTTATGCAGTAGTAAGTCATTAGTCCCTTATGCATCCCCAAAATCTCCTCCGAAGGGGAGGGATGTCATAGTGTCCACTCAAAACAATATGCGGACGCTGATGCTCAGGCATCTATTAAAGGGGACGGAATGGTGCGAGCTGAACATTTTGCTCGCACCTAATATAGGCAAGCAGGCATGCTCGCCACATGCTCATGTTCGCAGCCTCCCGCATAATCACAGCTTGTCCAGGAGGGGCAAAAGCTTATGCTGCTGCTGCTTGAGCATGTTACCGAAGAAGGGTAGACAGGATGATGTGCCACATCCTTGTCAATATCAATTCCGCGGACAAGGTGAGGCCAGTTCGTGTCTACTCAAGACAAGGTTTAGATTCAAAACCCTAGTCTGATATCTATAGTTGTGTAGTAGATTAGTCTTCTTCAAATATGAAGGTTGTAATAGAATACAAAGTGTTGCAAAAAGAAAAAGAAAGATATATGTACTTTTGTTCGCTAAGATTTTCTAGTTCAAGCCTATTTGAGGTCGCACCTAAGCCGGATGACCCGAACAAAGACGAACGATCCCAAGTCTATGCTCACCTGATGAACGAGTTCATACTCTGATTACCGCAGCAAAAAGCGAGTAATGGGTACGCAATGATGAAAAAGATGACTCAGATTACAGATACCCAGAGTAAAAAGCGGGTGATGAGTCTTGGGTCGCAACTAAATAAGACGGCCCTAAGACGAAGTGATCGCGAACTAAAATAAGACGATCACAAGACCAAGAAAGGGGGTTCATAAAGTAACCCATCTGGTCGGACCTAAATAAGACGATCAACCGATTGCAACGTCAATAAGACAATCAAAACCGAAAAAAGTCAGGAGTGGGCATAGGCAAACCCAATGTTCGAATTCATTCAGAAGAAAATGGGCAAAAACTAGAAGGCAACAAAGCGAACACAAAGCAACAAAGCAAACATCAAGCAACACAAGTATCAATATTCATCCTCAACAATCAGGTTAGAGGAAACAGTTCAGTATGTAATCCATCCATTCATTCAGATTGTAAATATGTTCGAACAAAAAGTGAAGAAGACAAAAAATTACACAATGTATGTTCGACAAAACAAAAATAACACTAAGGAGCAAAATCATAATTGGGGAGATGGAACAAATCGTCGAGATGTCGAACAAAACTCCTTCAAGACGCCAGTACCAAATGCTCGCCCATTCTCAAGAATAAGTCCTTTGTTCGCCCGCACGGCTTTGGCCCGTACCAAGATTTTGGCCAAGAACACCAAAGACATTCACGCTTTCGATCTTCCTCATCCGCATAGGATCATCAACTTTGATCCCTTCAAAGAATGGAGAAGTCGCATTGCGCATCGCTCAAATCGACATTGGAAGGTTGCGATCCGATTGGGTTGCCGATCGTGCTTCTTTAAACCGGATATAAGAGGGGCAATTTGTTCGCCGTTGGATTCACGCTCGACGGATAAAGCATCGGCGTGTTGGGGAATGATTCGCATGGATCTATTCGGGTGAATATTTAAATACAAATTTAATTCATTAATTATTACTAGCATGAATTAATCCTATATTAATTCAAATAATAATTGCAACAACATATCATGCATATAAAAAGCCACGTAAAACCCACGATCCGGAATCTACGGGTTTACGTGAACGCATTTCTTTGGCAAAGGACTTCGGCCGGACGGACTAACCAAAAGGACTTCCCAAGTATTCCTTTAGCCCTTGCTCGACAATCCGATGGAAGGATACTCGCGAACAATTAACAAAAGGAAAAATAAAACTTTTTTGCACCACTTTTGTGGATTTGCTAATATTTCCAAAGACATGGAATTGTACTTGGGAATGAACTAATCATCCCCTATTTATAGGAGAGGGGTGAACGAAATTTTTAGTGAATTTTCAATGTGGGATAAGACTTTTCTTGGTCACCAAGAAATCTTGAATATATCCCATATATTCTCTTTTCCCATAATTAAAATATTCCACAAAAATCCCACCTCCTCATATATGGACATAATTTTCAAAAATTACTTAAGCAAGAATCCAAGATTTGGATCTTCTTGAATTTATGAGATATTCTTGTATTTCAAGAAATACATATCTTCCATAATATCTTTTCAAGAAAATCAAGAAAATCTTTCTTGCCCATAATATTCAAAAATTTTCGAAAATCTCACCATGAATAACCAAGTGGGAGATTTCTTGAATTTAATGAGATAATCTTGTATTCCAAGAATACATATCTTCATTCCATAACAAAATTCAAAGAAAATCTTTCTCCTCTTTTATTCATAATTTTAAAATAATGAGGAAATATAAGCAACAATATTTATTTTATTTTAATCACCTTTTTCAGCTTATTGACTATATGTTGGGCTACTCGGGGGCCTTTAGGAGAATTAAGATTGGACCTTCTAATGGATCTTGAATATCTAA
The DNA here is from genome assembly GCA_037126765.1 of Stenogyne calaminthoides. Lineage (NCBI taxonomy): Eukaryota > Viridiplantae > Streptophyta > Magnoliopsida > Lamiales > Lamiaceae > Stenogyne > Stenogyne calaminthoides. The sequence goes on along the minus strand of JBBCBC010000171.1, from coordinate 8,134 downwards.
TATTGAGCCACAATATAATTCAAGCCCATAAATAGTAATTAATCCCACTACATAATTAATATTTTGACTATCCATCTTAACCCATATTACAAATAATATGGCTCCGGTCATTATTTCCCGTGTTTAAGATTATCTAGCCCATTAATTAATTCAAGCCACCGAAATAGCTTTTCATTAATTAATATCTTTTTGTCCTTGGTAGAGGAACGGTTCAACATTATTATCCATACCTAAAACAAATTCCACTTGCAAGATTTGGTATGATAAAACTTATGAACCTCCCCTGGGGGCAAATCAAGCAAGCGTACTTTCTTTTCACATTCTTCAGATTAAATCTTAGCAATCACATGTGACCAATAATATTGCCCAAGATAAAGTACGATTGAATCTCTCTCGATTAGCTATCCATGATAAGTCAAAGAATAGTTACCGATCCCACGATCCTATTTAAGGGACGAAGGTTAAGAAACAACGATCCACCGAGGTCTAATTCTTCCTTGTTCGACTCAAGAATTTATCCTCCTCAGAGGTCCTATTCAAATAAGACCCATGCACTAGGTAATCTCTTGGTCAAGACAAACCAATCTCGAGCCTTACACCCAACCTTTCGCGATGGTTGTTCATTTCCATCTAGGTCGTGAATGGGCGACGCTAAACATGTTCAGATTTAATCTTCTCGCACTAAATTAACTACAATGTAACACGCAACAATTATTGAACAGGTTATGCAAAGAAATATATATAACATTCAATCATATTTAAAGCATCGGTGATAAACAATTTATTTCAAAGAATAAGTCCGAAATTCAGGTTTGATTATACAAAGTAAAAAGCATACTTTTCTTATAATCCCCAACACATATAAATGTAGGAGAAGTTGGAAAATCAACATATTCAATATGAATCAACAAAATTGGTCTCTCAACAATGATGAGTTAACCAAAGCGTAAAAGATGGCTCGAACAAAATGTACTGCTCAACACTCATTTCCTCCCGAAGCTCCCATCCCAAGAATGAATTTATCCTTTGTCCGGGACCGGCTCGGCATTTTCAACTTGGCAAGCATTTTCCCGGTCCATGATCCTCCCGGTCCAAGCATCAGAGGTGGAGAAGATGCCAACCTCGCCATCCCGAGCCCTGCTGCCAACCCCCATTTCAAATTCTGATCAAAGCCAAATTGGCATGGAGGTTAAAGGACTCAAATATAGTTTCTCAAGGACGACCATAGATTAGCCCCAAGACCATACCAGCGATATTCTCCAGGAGAGGACCCAGGGGACTCTTCCAAATCAGCCCATGCTCTAATGGAGTCATCGCGATTGTTCAGAATGCCCGAACTTATAACACTTTCGGTGAGCGTAAGCATCAAAAGCACAACCCCGCTTCAACCTACATATACATCCAAGAAAATAAATATGAAAAAAAGCGAATATGTAATTAACCGGCTCGAGCCAAAATGTACCGCCACACGCGACTCCCATCCCAAGAATGATTTATCCTCGGGGACTTGTGATGGAGTCCAAAGCAGGAGGTGGAGAAGATGTGCCAACCTCCATTTCAACGACCAGGAAATTGACCGACCACGGAATCCGCCTACGCTTCTTCTGAAAGTTACCTTAATGGCATCGATTGTTCCAGCTTATTCGCTGGGCGCGGCGTCCCGAAGACTGTTCATTGCCTCGCCCCGACTTCCACCTGGTCTTTTCTGGCGATGGAGCTTGTTCGCTAGCCCTTTGCGCCGGCCGAATCGGGTTTTCTTTTATTTGATTCCCCAGGGCGGACGCGGATCGACTTGGGCCTCCTTTTCTCCGAGCCATCCGGGCAAATCACGAGATGTTCGCCTGTTTCTCCGAGCCATCTCAGTATGTTCAGATGTACTTACAACAATGGTCACAGCGGGGAAAGCTACAAACAAAATAATTCATTATGCACAAAAGGTTAACAGTGAGCAAAATGGCACAAGACTTATACAAATACAAGAGGCAATCCTTACCAGCAGGGTTAACAGTAACAAGATGATGGGGAGGTACGAACAGACCTCCTTTTTTCCTCTGATCAGCGGTATTCAGAGTTCTCACAGATCGTTCCGAGCGAGACTCCAGATCAATTTGCCAAACGCTACTGAAATAGCCATCGTTGGTCTCCTTATCCGTCGCAGGTGGAATCCCTGAAATAAATAGTGAGTTAAAATCAGTTCAAATCAAAGAACGAAAGGCACCAAATCACTTACTTCGGTACACCCCAAAGTCAGTGGGGATATCCAAACGAGCATTTGGTTCGCTTTCAGAGGTCGGGCTTTTCCAATCGCCCCCAACGAACCAAAAATTTTCCTTCCAATCACTGATCTTGTTCGGCACATCCTCAATGATTTTGCACTTGGCATTAGCTTGCATGAACAAACATCCATGTTCACCCCTCGGACGGGCCAAGTGCACCAATCGAACAAGTTCAACTGCTGAGGGATAATATCTCCGTTTCATTTTGCCAAACAAGGTCAGGAAGCTCATGATCATATGCCACCCATTCGGCTTAAGCTGCGTGATGGTGATGTTCCATTCCACGAGCAAATGGGTGATGGCCGGATGGAGGGGGAATCGAAGGCCAGCTTCCATGGTGTCCAAATTCACAAATGACACAACCTTCGTGGGGTTGGTCGGCCCGCCATCGTCGACCCTTGCCCAGAAAAATACGTCCTTAGGGGTTTCGTAATTCCTATGCAGCCGAGTGAGCCTATCTGCATCAATTATGCTCGCTATCCTGCTCGCTGGGTACTCATTCTCAACCCTAGTCCTATGAGGTTGCTCGGGTCAATCAAAACTATAACGAGCATTATACTCGTTATATGTTGGACTATGAGGGATACCAACAGCCATCAAAATTTCCCCCTCACAACATCGTCATTCCTATCTATATTAACATTATCAACAGCCCTAGACCCAATTTGAATTTGGGGCAAAGAATTATCACTTGAATTGTCCGAAAAATTATTGCGGACCAAGTCCCTATCCAATTCATGAAGGGCTTCGTCGGAATCGGTGGAAAGAATGGCAAACGGTTGCCGAACTTGCCAACGAATTCTCGAACCCGAGACATTCATCTCCGGCGCATTTGCATCACCACGGGGGATTCTTCTGACAGAGGGGGATGAGGAGGAACTATGGTGGTCTGATTGAACAGAAGAATTTGAACAAGAGGCCATAATCGCAAACAAGAGAAAGAATGCAACGGTTACCTGAGTGAAATTTCTCGCCGGAACGATGAAGCCCTCGCCGGAAATATTCAGATACGAAAAAGATTGAAAGACAGAGGCAAAAAGGAGAAAAGGGTTTAAGGCGAAGAAACGAGGTATATATCCATATCAGATTTAATTTCAAAAATCCGGCGCAAAATACGAAATGACATCAGTTATGGCCCAATAAGATTTTTAACAGTCGGGCCCCATGTTAAATACAAAGCGACCCGGCTGGGGGGTATTGATGTGTTCGATATAAAAAATCAGGATTAATCGAACACGTAAGAGCGACACGTGTAATATTTAAAAAATAATCATGCTCTATGGACAAGTATGCTCGCCGGCCGACCAAAGATGCTTAACCCCGACCCTCACAGCAAACAAGCGTATTTTGCCATTCAGATCGAAAAAGAGGAATCAAATGAAATTTGCTAAGTCAAAAAGACTCAGACGTCAAAATGCTCGAGGGTCACTCAAAATATCCCGAAGGCTCGGGATATCCCGAGGGTCAAGATGCTTGCAACTCGATATCCCGACAACAACTCGGATATCCCGAGGGTCAAGATGCTCGCAAACAAACATACCGGAGGAATCAGCATCCGGCGGTCGAGTGCTCGACGCTCAAATATCCCGAAGACCCGAACATCCTGAGGGCTCAGTGTGCTCGAGGAGGACAGTAATCCAGCATAAAACTGACATGGTTAAAGGGGCGAACAAAGCATTCAACCGAGTAAAAGATAATTTGGACGACCAAAAGAGTGCTTTACAGACAAGCAAGCTCCAGGATCAATCTAGAAGACGAAGTTGGAAACGTGGCAATACCACCGGAATTCTTGCATGACCCAAAGTCTCCAGCTCATGCTTGTCAATCCAGCTCATGCTTGTCGGAGTGCTATAAGAGGAAGAAAAAAGAAGAAGAGAGAGGTTGTTGAAAAAAAATTCCCAGAAAGTGTTATACCCACACATGAAATTCCCCAGAGAGGCAAGGAACATAAAAATTCGAGTGATTATCCATGCATACAGAAACCCTAGCACTCACATGCTAACTCTCCAAATTATCATCATCTGTAACGATTCATCTTCATAAGGTGTATCAAATATTGTACGTGTGAAGCTCATAATACTACATCCTGGCTTGGTATGCCCCCAGAGTAGTCATTCCTTGACGAACTGGGTCAACAAACTCATCTTATTTTCAGCTTAATTTACACATGCATGTTTTGTTTGTGAGTCGTTTCCAAATTAGCCACATCATATTCCTCAAATAAAACGACTCGCGACAATAATATACTCTATGTTTTAATAGTTCAGGTAGCCTACCTTCAATTATTTGAAATTAATGAAAAACATAATCATATAAAGTAAGGAAATTTAGGTTGAAAGATTCATTGTTTTATATATTTGTGAAAAACGAATAATAAATGGATGATAAGCATCAATTATAAAGTTAAATTTCTCTTGACTTTTTTTTTTTTTTTTTTTTTTTTTTGAGTTCAGCTAAGATCCAAATAAAATTATCAAATTCAATATAACAATAGTATTTTCCTTACCCATGAAAGTCTTTCGCAAGTTTTGGCCATCAGATTTGTAACAATTGTAACATTTTGAAAATTGTGAACCTAAATTTGGTGGTGTTTTGAACATTAGCTTACGCTATAAAAGCATTTATATTTTGAAAAGTTGGATTTTAACCAACTTAAAAATTAAGTGTTTCTAACTATTCTAAAGGTGTGTTTTGAAACACTTAAAATAGTTTTCAGAAGCATTTATTTTTAAAAGTTGTTTTAAGTGTTTCAAAACACACCCTAATTGTGTTCTAAAACAAACACTTCAACAAATAGGCAGCCTATATATTTTATTTATAAAATTATGGTTTGATTTTTTTCATTGACCAAACATGGTTGGAAAGTCATTTCAACTTGCTACAGATTTATGCAAATCCACACAGAATCTAATTTCTGATTTTGGAAGTCTATTCTGCATCTCAGAGTGGGAAGAAATCTTGAAATACTGAACAAGTCACAGCTTGGAAATGTACATATCAAATTTCAGAGGCTCAAATTATTGTAGAAAAAACAATTCTACTTTTTTTTAAAAAAATTATTGAAAAAGAGGGATTTTTTTTTATTTTTTTGGGTATGACTATTCTCATTCATATTTGAATTTTTATCATATACATACTTCCCATATATATGCACAATACAATTTAGTGTATTTAGCAAAAAAATTTAGTATTAATAGTCACCCTCTTATCATAAACACGATTTTATACTCGACGTACAATATTGAGGGCACACAATATGTATTAAATGACTTTATAGAACACATTTCGTGAGACAGAGAAATAAAATCAGATTTTATTTGAGAATATGTCGACCAAAATATTAAGTTGGAGTTATGTCACACATATTTGTGGTCTCACATATTCATTTAAAGAATAAAATTTTAATTAATAACATTTCTTTTTAAAAAGAAATCCAAATCTACTTACAAAAAGTGTTACATTGAATATCATTTATCTGCCCCTCGTTGAAAAAAAAAATAGAGTTGAAAAAAAAAAGGAAGGGAATACACTAGAATGCATAGTATGTTTGAATTTACCAATTTAGGTGAAACAAATAAGGGGAGAGGCTTGAAAGTATATTGAAGAATTTGACAAGTTGATGAATCAAGGATCAAGTGTGGATGATGTTAGAACTTAGTGTCCTTGAGTTCATAGGTTTTGTCGGATTTTGAATCTAGTCTGAGTTTACTCGAGTCGTACGTGCTTGAGGACAAGCAAAGATTTAAGTATGGGGAATTTGATAAGTGAATAATAGTGCATTATTTAAGTTACTTAAACTATGATTATTTGCATTCTATGTGAATTCATTTGCGTATTCTTCCACTTATATGCACTTTTATGAGTTGAAAGCCACTTGATCTTTTGTTTGAGTTTTTAAGTGATTTTATGGTTTTTTTTTAGAAGTAGAAGTGTTGGAGAAAGGCTAAAACATCAATCATTAGTCCCGGGACCATTTTGCACCTAATGTAGCCCACACTGGCCCAGGATGGACGAAGGCTGTTGGACTTGTTTTGTGTTAAAATAAAAGGATGTCTATCCGACATTGGTTGAGAGTAAAGAGTTGAGACTTCCTAACTCCTATATAAGGAGCCCATGAGTCTTTGTTATAATTGCACCAATCAATACACTTTAGCATTGTGATTGATTCTAGTTAAATTCCTTTCACATATTCTATTGTAATCACTACTACACATTTGAGCTTGCACAGCTGCACTTGGACAGCCATTTTTTCAAACAACTCTCCAAACTATTGCTTGGAGAGCGGTTTTAATTAAAAAAAAAAAAGAAAAGAATAGACAGCGGTTCAAAACCGATGTCCAAGTTTAACACTTAGAAAGCGGTTGAGAACCGCTGCAGTAGTGTTTAGACAAATGTTTTTGAACAATTTCTCAAGGAATAGTTTGGACAAATGGTTCCAAACCCGTCCCAAGTGTTCGGATAATTAATATATATACACACCCAAATCGCGAACCAGCTGATACATATCGAAGCCCTAGCCTCCTCCTCCCTCTCCCCAAATCGAACCATCCGCCGCGCGTCCTCCCCTACCGCCGCCCGCCTAGCTTTCCGTCCGTCACTACCCCTGTGTCGCGTCGTGCTCAATCTCACCGTCTGTCTCCTAGGTAATATTTGAAACATAATTATCTTTGTTGTTTCATACTTTGAAGGATATATGCAGACCCGAACTTGAAGGATATTTCTCGATTTCAAGCTTACGAAGGCATGCAGATGCAACCACCAATTGACTAAAACCTTTGCACCTGGTTAAAACCAGATTTGACAGAACAAGACAATACAAGTACGTTCTTAAATACTCTCTGATCCAGAATTGTATGTAGTAGACTTAAACGTCTCTAATATGATCATTCGAAATTTGTTTGCTAAGCGAGTATGCAACCATTCAGCTGAATTTGCTTCCAAGATGAACATGAATATATTACCTCTGGTAATTTATACTCATTTGGACATGGATCTATATCCAAACACAAGTATTCATCGTCCTTTCCTGTTGCGTAATTAACCCACTCATCAAATTGTGATCAAAGATTCGATACCGATTCTTGAATTGGATTTTCCAAGCCATGTTGACGATTTTAAAACGAAATAATTTGGTCGAATTGGATTTTGTGCAGACTAAAGTGATTTCATTGAATAAGGTTTACCAATATATAGTATTAAGATTAAATTTTAGCATCATATTTTTATTTTTCGTTAAGTAGTATTTCTTTACAAAAGGGTATAGTATCATTGCGTTTACCTTTTTTTTTTTAATTAATATGTAGTTTATAATAATATTACTTTAAAAAAAATGGACGTGTACACTCAATTCCAAACCCTCGTTGAAATGAGCACCTCGGTGTAAAAAATGATTATAACAATTTTGAAGTATATATACGTATTTTAGCACTAATGTATACTTTGTAAATATAAAATTCCAAAAAGAAAAAAATTTTGTTTTCCAACAAATGAAATAAAAATAAAAATATTGTCTACTCAAAATTTATTGGATCTATTACTATTATTTATTAAAAATATATATACAACTATTTTATAGTATTTGTTTTGAAAAGTGAATATTTATTTTCAATTTGTAAAGTTGTATAATTTTATTTGTTTAACCAACGATAGCAATTCTCATATTTATATTAATCAACTTTTGCAATGGATGGTGGATTTAATAGTAATGTGAATTCTCTAAAAGTTTTTAATAATGAAATTATTATAAAATATTTCACCTTTATTATTCTAGAGAGTTTTACATGATTCTAAATGGACCCAGGATTATGATGGTATATTGTATTAATTTTTTATTTTCCACATGTCATAAAATAAAACAC
>JBBCBC010000023.1:35271417-35507139 GCA_037126765.1 Stenogyne calaminthoides | reverse complement strand
CTTCCTTTGCTAGGTCCTTTGCATCCAAAACTACAGAGTCGAAAAGCCAAAAAGGACCAGAGGTTTGTCCCTGATAGAATAATCTCATGTTCACTGGAGTGCTAGAAATTTATTAGCTATTTAGAAAAAGCAGTCTGATATTGCTTTGTTAACGTAGTGGAAAAAACATAGTGCTGCGTTTATTGCTGAGTGTTGTATACCAAGGATAAAGGATTTAGACAGATTTCCCCCCATTAGATGTTAGCTATTTCATCTAGAAATTACTGACTGATAGTTTCTCATCTTTGGCCCATCTTTTGTTGTTGATCTTGAAGAGTTTGTTGCTGTACATAGGTACTTTGGGATTGGAAATGTGATTTTATTGTATTAATAAGGTAACCTGAATTGAATTAGCTGTGTTTCTCAAATATTTTGGAAGTTCCAACTTATTATCCATGATTTCACATTTTGCCTCTTGTACCTGTGTGTCGCTCAGGTGAAGAGATAATTGTGTTGGGAAGAAGAGAATCCTCAAAAGAAGTTCTAATTTTTAATCATAACAAAATATAATAAACAAACTGGCATTTACAATCACCTAAAATCTGTTTTTCTTGAAGTATATCCTGCTGATGGTTTCTTTTACCTAAACATACATCCTGGCAATTTCGCCCTATTTGATTGTGTTGGCGTAGCTACATCTAGTTTCAGTTTATTGAGCTTCTAGACTTCTTTAATCAATATGATGCATGCACCTTGTTATGTTAAATAAAGCTTATGGGTTAAATTCGGTTAATCTTTTTATTTGTATGAATATTCGTTTTTGGAAATTTGCTTAACTTATTCATATATCCTATTATCATATTGTGAATTTGGGATTCCGGATTCCTTATACTTTCTTTTAACAGACTCGTAAAGACGTAACCAAGGCAGAGGACCCCTTCGATGCCCCAACATATAACATCCCGGAGAAGCCAGTGACATTCACGGAGGGGGCTTCTTATAGTCTCATAATTCTTGCAGGACTTGGAGTTGCTGCTGTGGCGGCATATGGGGTTTTCAAGGAACTTATTTTTGAACCAAAGGAGTAAGTTAAATTTATCAATGCCAATTTGTTCTCCTATCCCTTCTGTGATATTTAACTGAAGATGTGTATTTTATAGGTACAAGATATTCAATAAGGCTTTGGACAGAATTCAAAATGACAGCCAAGTATGTTAGCTTGACTTTCTTTGTTATGATTTTGTACTTTCTGTAGAGTTCCATTAATTGCATAAATTTCGGATGCAAATATTTGGCTGCTTTGAGCTAAAAGAAAGGTAGCTCGATAATGACATAGGACATGAGAATCAGCACGTACTTTCATACATGGAAATCACAACCAAAGGAATAGATGAAAGAGTGCAAAATATTTTTTGAGAAGATTGAGTTGAACTAATAAAAGGTTTTGAATCAATAACAAAATTGTAGATGCTTGATTAACTAGATGGAAACACCTTATATTTTCTAATTAATCAAAGTTGCATAGTAAGCCTCATTTGGTTCAATTTTAATTTCTGAATTCTTCGTGCGGATTGTTTCCCCTAAACAGAGTATTTTTATTCATTTTGGCAAGGAAATGGTTTAATTTACTATACATCTAAAACTAAGATATAAGAGAATAATCTTCACTTGAAAGTTCATAAAATCCACCTACTTCCATCTTCATTAGTGTGCATCATTGTAGACTCTTTATAAGAGATTGATGTGTAAATTGCACTCGTGGATCTCATCTATTTACATTGATCCCTTCGATTTGCATTCATGGAGTATTTGAACTTATTGCTACCCAACAGGTCAGGGTCAGAATTGGCTCGCCCATCACGGGCTACGGTTCAGAAAGTAGGAACCGCGCTGCTCGTCAACGGGTTCCCCACAAAACATGGACTGATGAAGATGGTGTTGAACACATAATGGTAAGGAATACTATACCTAATTAATATCACTGTATGAACTACAGAATCTTAACTTTTAAATTAGGGATATCGGATATGTTTTTTCTAGTCTTGTAAGTTCGCCCAGTTATGCTTTCAGGACACCCCATTTTTCCGAATTGAATTTCGTCTTGTTAACTTCCAAAATTCAACTTTTAGTCCTTTGTTAGTAACCGTTTTTAAAGACGAAATTAAAAATTAAATTGAAAAAATAATGCCACGTCAGCTCAAAACCTGACTGCCCTGTTGTAACCAGTCAAATGACTAAAAAAGTTGAATTCTGGAAGTTAAAAAGACGAAAATCAGTTCGGATAGTGGGGTGTCCTGGAAGCAAAATTTGGCAAACTTATAGGAACAAAAAAAAAACTTGTCCCCTAACTTACGAGTATGACATGCAAATGATTGGATTATAGGTTAATTTCCACATCCGTGGACCTCATGGAGCTGGAAAAGTTTACTCGGAGATGTTCAAAGACAAAGTGGACAAGAAATGGAAGTTCATGTATTTAATCGTTGAAGTCACATCACCTTCCCCAGCTCAACTGATGCTCGAGTCTTACGTACCTGCCTGAAGAACATACTGGTTGATCACTTCAATCTCTAGTGCCAAAAGGTATCTAAGTCTATTGAATGATGGTATGAACACGAAATTTGTGTTCGGTTGATAATGCTCAAATTGTGTTTGATGGGTGATCTACTTGTCATTTGAGGTTGTTAGCTGGTTGCATGGTGATATTAAACTTCTCCTTTTTCAACCTCAGTTTCTTTTCTTTTTTTTCATTTTCTTTCTCTGGATTATGGTGGCTCTTTATTTACATGTATGGGAATGCAAAATTTTGTTTAGATGTTGAAGAATTCGGTTTAAATTGATTACATTCTTGAAATGTTTTATTGATGTAATGTTGGGTAAAATTGCCTTTAACCTCCCAATTGAACTTTCCTGTGTGTGGAAATAACCTCCCAATAAGAGGGTGGAAGTAGCTTCTTCTTTATTTCAAGAAGTGCAGCAGCACAATGTCAAATAGACCAAAAATGCAGAGATTAAAGCGGATTGTAGTCAATTTCTTTTTTCTCTAAAAGATTTTTTCATCATGTTAGTTTCCTATTTTGCCCCCCTTATCACCAAGATTTAAACAGAAGAAAAACATGAATGTCCACCAACGAATGACACGAAAGAAAAAAGAGGAGAAAAAATAATGGGGTTGAAACGAAGCAAAGACTATAGCCAAAGAGGGGCAAAATTCTTATCCTAAACCTAATCCGCCAAGATGAAATCTTACTCCCTACATAAGAAGAACGTTTCAATCCTTGTGTGATTATATATAGAGAGAAAATATATTTTCACTTAGGTGAAGTTGTTAGACCGTGGAGTGTAAAACAACTAAAAAAGTACACTTGTATATTTTGATAATTTAATTTTTCTTTTTCTTTTTTAGATCTTTTCTCTTGCGATCTATTGACACTCTGAACATTGTAATATCATATTTTACACTTTATAACATGATACATATGAAATATTCTAACTACATAAATGAAGTATACATGTTCGTATTAAAGTACATTTGTATATTCTTATAATTTAATTTTTCTTTCATTTTCTTTTTTGCGATTTGCCTGTTTGACTTATAATTTATAGAACGCTTTAAAAGTGTTCTAATAACGTTCTAATAATTGCATTTATTGGAACACTCTAAAATATCAGGACACAATATTTTACTTACTTTAAGGGGCAAATTACTATTTATGTGATGCTATTTATGTTACTTGGGATCGACCTCAAGCTGAAAATTTGAGATATATTTGAGCGATGGAAATGTCTTATAAACCCATATTTGAGAATAAATTACTTTTGGCAAAAAGTTTTGAGTAATTAAAGCATTAGATAAATAAACCAATTCTTAACAAAATTGTAAAAACACCCCTTAAAATTGAATTATCACAAAATAATGTGAAATTAGAATTGTATAATGAAATTGTATTTTCATTAAAATAATAATAAGTTTCAACTACTTTTCAACTCAACTGTTAAAAAATACTCCAAATTAATACTTGCGTAATTAACAGTGGTTTAATTGCTTCAAGGGTTTGCAAATAGCCGTTAATGTGGTGGTTAAACTATGGGTGGTATTGACCCAAAATCAAATAGAGAAGTAATGTTCACATAGCAGCTGTAGAAAAAAATATTAAAGGGGCTAAATGCCAACCAGAAAATAATAACAGATCCGAATATGTTTTCAAAAGCTAGAGCACATTGATATACTAGTATCATATATGGACCATTGAATTTTAAACAAATATAATTATTTCTTTTATACCCAATTTTGTTAAAGCATCAAGAATCATCACATCAAATTCGTACAATTTCCACACTATAGTGGGATTGGGTGCTAATAATCATCATCGAACCTTATTTTATTCTGCTTGGTTGGCTACACACTTCTCCAATACAGATACTTCTGAAATTCCAACAGAAATCATGTCTAACATCAACTATCTGAAGAAATGGCTTCTCTCTTCTAGATACAAATCTGCAGGAGAAAAAAACCTAAATCTATTGGTGTTGGAAAACCAGCAAATTCAAAATCATCTACTCATCGCCTGCTTGAGAATGCAGTCCTAGGGCACTCCTTATATTTGCACCAAGAGTCTTTGCATCTTTAACCTAAAACATTCACACCGGATCTTGTAAGGCAAGTGTAATTAAATAATCAAGCAGATCAAATTATGCAAGTCCGACCACCAATGAAGGGAATTTATTTTATAACTTGCACCATGTTATGGGAGATCTGTTCGGAAAATAATTTTTTGCCAAAATAAAGGGCACAGGGAAGACAACTGAAGAGTCATATGTTGGTAAAGTGCTGAATAGAAACCTCAAACGGTATACATGTAAATAGACAACATTTATCTTTATAACATTCAAAACAATAACAGGACCTAAGAAGGAAACAGAAAACAAACTAGTGATGACCAAAAAAAAAAAGTGATTTTTAGCAAGCTTGAGCTAATATTGAGCCGATTTGGAGAGCGCAACAAACTGTTCATCATAGAGTTCAAGGTTGTGACTTAGACGAATCTCTCTATTTCAAAACAAGAGAGGCTCTTATATTATAAGGTATGTAACTTGAGGTGATTTTAATATTCTACTTTGAAGTACACAATATTTAAAACACAAAAACCAACTCAAGCATAGCGTGCAAAAATGAGAAGCAATCGTTAGTATACAGAGCATCAATGCAGCTAGATCTAGCTAGAGTTGTTTCAAACTCAAGCTAGAGGTTGAAAAATATGACTAGTAACATCCCCAGATTAATCATTGCTAGTTGCGTTGGAACTAAAATATATTGAAGAGAAGAAGTGTGACTGACACATATAGTAGATTAGTATCACCATAGTCTTATAAACACCAAACGGATTTCTTACAGACACAGAAGCTGATGTACATGATTTAGGATATATTTCACATCTCTATATGCAAGAGAAGATCAGTGTTTCGCATCTCACAGTATATTTTCTTTGCTCCATCACTATAGCCTAAACCAACTACTTTTCTTTGACATTGTCCTTAACAAAAAATTTAACAACCATTTGAACATTAACATGTCCCGACACAAAATTACCTCATCATAAGGGGAAATTACTTCATCGAACCATAAACACGTCTCGTTCATCCACTACATTTTTCTCAAACCATCACAATTATCTCACCCTAGACATAAAACTAGCTCGGCCCAACCTCCACTTACACCCCTTATTAAATATCCACAGTTCATATCTACTTATGAAGTTATGACCTAATCTAATATAAAGATTTTAGAACTTAGTTCTATCAGCAAACCAATCCCAATCTCAAACTCTAGCACTGCATACATAATTCTTGATGTCACTAAATGTTAAGATCATCTGAGCCGATAAGCATTACAATTCATCTATGTATCCGGAATCAACAATAAAATCCAACAATTTGACATTCAAGAACAGGAAATTCTCAGCGCTGAACCTAATGACACTTAAATTCGGTAAAGGAGTTCAATTGATATACAGTACATAACATTTCTTTCCAAATCCAAAAATTAGAAAACGTCGGAATCCAGAACAATACGAATACTTACAGAGTGGATCCCGGAGACGCGTAGGGTGGCGACGAAGGAGGAGGCGAAAGCGCCGACGAAGAGTGTACCGACGCCGGCGGCCTTGAAAGGCATGTTGTACATGTCGCCGGCGTATCCCCTTTTGACAACCGAAACAGCCCACCCTAATTGCGCAGTACTCGCGGCGGCCCACCACCAGTGATCACCCACCACCGCTCCACTCTCCTCGTTTTCCATTTCTTTTCATCTAGTTCCAATTTCAGTCTCGCCATTAAAATACTTGCCTTTTTCTCAGCTCGGCCTGATGTGGGCTTCTGGCTCTTCCTAAATGGGCTCAATAATTGGACCCATATTATGGGCCACCAATCGATAAATGGGCTCAATATTTAATCTTGAACTTACAAGAAAGAAAAAAAAAACCAAACTGGTGTGCTTTTCTTCCTTTTGGCTCTCTCAATTTGAATATTTTGAAAAATAAGTTAACGCTTCAATTGTAATAAATACGCAGTAATAAATAGCATAATCAATAACTTTTGTGGTTGAGTTCTCTTCCTTTGCTTATCTAATTTTATCAAATCATTAATTTTTGTAAAAATAAATTAACGCTACATTGTTTAAGCCTTAAGGGCACCGACCCTCATTTGTTGTCTGACTTTCCGCACAAGTTTTAACACGTGACAGTCAACTGTTTCTCATAACACACGGTTTCCAAACGAGGCCCAAGGGCAGTACTGCCAATACACCACAATTCCAGGGTGTAATTTTTTTCACGCTAAGTTTTATATGTACCAAATACATCATATATTTTTATAGTGTATTTTAAATTATGTAATTTATTATATTAAAATATATAATTTGTTTATACTAAACTGTGTAATTATATATATGAGAAATAAATTGTACAGTTTAATATAAATAAATTATATAGTGTAACAAATTAAATGATTTTGAAATATATTATAAATTGCACGGTGAATTTGGTGTACATGAGACTCACTATTTTTTATTTGTTAGTGCAAGTCCTTGAATAGTTAAATGTTTATTAATTACGGCCAACCATTTTTTAAAATACATAGGTGAACTTAATACAAGACTAACACAAATTTTCATGTGAAATTTATTTATAATAATAAGGTGTTAATATTATTACACTTATAAATTAATATCAATAATATTTAATATTATAATTTAAATTTATAAATATAATAATATTAATTGATAAATTTTAAATATAGTAATATTAATTCACACGTGTAATGATATATATTTCATACTTTAAATAAGTTTCGTAGGAGACTCATCCCAAAGTTTAAACAATTAAGAATTAATCATAATCGAAAAAGTGCCAACTAGAATTGAAGAAAAACTAAGAACAAATGTTACCTTTGGACAATATTATTATTGTTTTGAGTCGGCGAAACCATATTGCTCCAAGTATAAATAAAGACAGTTGTCTCTTTGGCAATTTCATAGCAGCTAAAAAAAATCGTATTATAAGTAAGAAATTAAGAATGACATGAAGCAAGTTAGATACGCAGGTATTCAAAATAATTAAGATGGTTAGGTTTAGAATAAGTTTGCATTATTTTCAACAAAGATAAATATAAGAACTGCAAGTATAGAAAATTATTTACACAAAATCCAAAATTATAAATACGTTTCCGATAGGTATAATTCATATTAAGAAACATTTGTAATTTATAAATTTATGTGGTTTTTCTTTTATAAATAGAGCTAGTCTAAAAACAATATAATAGAATTATTTATAATTCTCCCACTTTGATACTAAAAATCTGAATGCGGCTTTATGAGTTTGGTTCAGAAGTCCCAAAGAGTCGTATAAGCGATTTAACAAATCCAATCTATAATTAATAATCATCCCCAAGCCCACCAACATACATATTCTTCTAAAAAGGAAAGAAAAACAAAAAATAATCCCACAATTTTTGTCTTCGATACCTAGCTTAGTGGAAAGGATAGAGCATATAACGATGGATTCAGCACATGAATTGATTCAGGTACAATTAACATCAACCAAATAAATATATCTAATATAGTGTATTCACTATTTATAAAGAGTAAGTCTAGTGTGAAAATTTTCATAATTGAAAATCTATAAAATTGTCATAAATCAATCATCTACACCCTAAATACTAAATAATGAACCTTAAATTATGACATATTCGGGTTGGGCGAACCATGAACCACTTGGGCCGAGTGAACCATGAACCCCTCAATTTTGTTTTACCTTCATCAATTACAGAATTTAGTTATAAATTAAAAAAAAATCATGTATGAAAATTTTCATACTAGACTGTCATTTATAAAACACACAAATTTATATGTATATTTGGAGAGAGGAACAATTTAAGGAATGATATGGGAAAGGAAATAAAAACGAAACTTAGTCATAATTTGATAAATAAAGTAAATTCTTTATTTTTTGGCAATTATAGTCATAATAGTATATTCCAAACACACACGATTTATTTCCATACCTCAGTTCTCACCCCAAACCAAACACCCTCTTAGAATTGTAGTACAAAAGTGGAGCTATGACCTAGCTAGCCAAATCATGATTGGAATGATAATTCTAAAAGAACTGTTCAAAAAAATTTAAAAGCATTGGGTTTTCAAACCATTAAACAAATGCAATATGCCAAGTTTGATCAACAAGGAATATGATAATCAGAAATTAGAGTTTCAAGAATCAGAGTCAATAACATGTTTAAGAGGGACCCCATCATTAGTGACCAATTCAATAGAGTAGTATTCAAGATAAAGTAATAACACAAGCCCCCATCTCACTCTCTCTCATCTAAAAGTCAAGCCAACCAATACTTGATCCACCCCTTTTATAGATCAGGCACACCTACACCATATATTTCATTCTCTTTTTTCTGAATTCATCTTTCCAAAAGTCCAAATTCATCTCCCAATTTCCAACCTGCTCCCCTTAAGAATAATACTATATATGAAACAAGACAATATTCAGAATGGCAGGCAAAAGTCAAAGCATCAACAAACTGAAAGCAAATACTCAATCAAATCTAAGTATGGATTCAACTGAGAGAAGGTTAGTTAAAGAAGAATAGTGGTGGGTAACTTCAACATGACAGGATTTGGTTTTCAGATTTAGGTAGAAAGGAGTTCTTCAAGAGGTTGCAGTTTATGATCTCCTATTCTCCTTTGGGTATATTGCCATTTCCTAGCCAAAACCCAAAGTCCAATATCAAGAAGCCACAATATTTTGTTTGCTAAAAAAGATAAAATTCTTGCAAATATATCAGGCACAGAAATATAGGGAAAAGCTTTTATAGACAAATTACCATTCCCTCTTCTACAAATGTGGCTGCAGGTTTCCACTTTCAGGCAAAGATTTCCAAACCTTAGCCCTCAGATAAGAGTTGAAGAATATACTATTTTCCTGCTCTTCAACCCACAGACTACCACATAGATATGAAGATCTTCATGTATGAGCATCAGGGTTGATACATCCATCTACACATGGGAAAAAGCCATCCAAATCTTTTGGCTTCACAGAATGAGTAACAAACAATCATAAGTGGCAAACAAAGAAACTCAACCAGTAAACTTTAAAAAAAAAGAACAGGAGAACCTTATCAGCAATGAATTTGTATTGAAGATCTTGAAATCCATATTTACATCTACAACTAATGATAAATAGAAGAACTGTGATTCACCTCTCAATTTTCTGAACATCAGGTTGAGAAAGGAAAAACAAAAAGGAAAAAGATAAAGGAAAAGTAATCCTAATGAGCACTAGTTCTTTCTTCAAACTATGCCTTCAAATGCCAACACAAAATTTGGAAGCCAAGCACCTTATATCTTCCAGAGAACACAATTGAAGGGTTCAATCACATGTAAGTCAATTGCATCTAGCCCTGTATATAACACCAAAAACAGTATCAGAAACCACCAATTAATCACATCCATATAGTAATCAAAGGCAACTACAATGATCGAGATGATACCTTCAGAGAATTTTCAGATACTTTGTATGAATCCGCAGTTATCGATACCAGCCATAATCCAGGAAAACAATTCTGCAATCACAAAAATCAGATCAATCAGATCAAACAATGACAATTATTATAGAGAAACAGAGTAAAAATACAAGAATTCAAGCCAAAATAAACCATCAAATCGAGTCATACATCTACTTGTCTCTGAATGTTCTTCGCTCTCTTCCTGGGCCTCCTTGCAGGCTTCGATCCAGTCAGAGAAAAAATATCCTCCTCAATCTCCTCTTTCGTTAGAGGGATTGAGATGCTCAGCTTCCTCTTCTCCTTCTTCCCACCATTACCGCCGGAATTCCCATCGTTTTCACCCGATCTATTGCTCAGAATTGTCATGGGTGACGGCGCTTTACTCCTTTCAGGCATCGGCGACCCATTATTTTTCAGAGTGCCTCCATTAACATTCAGAGACTTGTGTATGGGCCTCCGAGGCCTCAAATTCCACGTTTTCGTTTCTTCATCGATGTTGTTATTATTGATCTTCTCCTCTTCCTGCGGTTCATCTGTGCCATCATCTTCATCGTTATTGTCAATCTTCGGCGGCTCATCCTGCGGATTTTCTTCCGTTTTGTTGCTCTTGCAAGGAATCTTAATTAAGATTTTCGATCTCTTGATTCCAGCCCTATCCACTTCTTTCGCCCTCGATTTACCCTCAGATTTCACAGCAGCTCGGTCGGAGTTTGTTGAATGAAGTCGATTTCGCATACCTTCAGACGTCAAATTCTTTGAGTGGTGATTCCTCCGGTGCTCAACCAAATCACCTTTACCCTTTCTCGAAGCCTCCGATTCCGAAGCCGAGTCATGCCTCGGCAAATGCCGCACTGGATCAACGCCGCTCGGCGAGTGTTTCACCCACTCGCAAGCCAGATACGGTTTAGATGAGTCACCAGGAGTAGGAGACTGCTTCCCCGAGTAATCGCCGCGAACAGGAGACTCATCCGGCGACGCCGCCGACGTGGAGTCGAGAAACGGAGACTGGTGCCGCGGAGGCGTCGCTGATACAGAATCACGCAACGGCGAGTGGCGGACAGGAGATGCGGCGGAGATATTTGGCCTCCGCGACGGCGATTTGATGGAACGGCGGCGCTGGTGGTGGCCGCTGGAATTCCCATCCTTATTCCACTTCAGATGCGGCAGAGTGAAATTGTGTAGCGGCTGAGATTTAGCCGGAACAGTTGAAGCCATGGCAGTACCAACGCTTTTCAAAACCGCAAGGTCGATTTCAACAACAAAAAAAAAAACTAATCAATCATTTTCAAAAAAACACAAAATCAAAACGCAGATAACAGCCTATCCGATGCGTGATCGGCGGCGATGTAACATCATTCGATGAATTCAGACGAACCAAAACTGAATGAAGTGGATGAAATAGATAATTGTATCACTATCAGGATAGATTTTCAATTGGAAATCAAAGAGAATGATGCTTGAACAAACTGGATTTGTGAATTGTAGAGAGAGAGAGGTAGAGAGAGAAGGAGGAGGGAGAATGAGGTGCAGAAAGAAGGCGAAATAGAAGTGATGTGGAGAAGAAGAAAGTTAACGAAAATTATAGATAGAAATTAATATTATAAAATATTACTGTATTTATTATTTTGTCACACACACACACATACGGCCACGCGGAGTTAATCTTAAGAAGAGGGGTTTTGTGGGAGAGTTGGTGTGTGCCCTAATTAGGGTTACTGTTGCATTACAAATTACATTTTTCTTTTTACGCTCAATTTATATTTTTATAATTATGCGAGAAATTAAGAGATCGTTGAATTGCATCCTTTTTTTTTGGGGGGTGGGGATCCGGGGTGGGGGGGGTGGGGTGGGTGGGTGGGTTAGGGAGAGGTGGCTTTAGATGAAACTTGAAACCGAATGAAATAAAATGGGTTAGATGCACCAAATGGATTAAAAAATAGGGACATTTGTATGCATCAAGTGCAACGCATAATTTAAATATATTTTTTTATATATATAATTTGTTAAACGTTTAGGGAAACGTGTGGATAGTTCACAAAAATAATTATTAAAAATACATTATATATATAATGCATACTAGACGTTGTTAAAATTATTATCCCCGTCCCAAAAGACTTTACGCCATTTTTATGGAACAAAGATTAAAAAAAAGTATAATAAATGGAGAGTTGAAGGGTCTCAGAGCAATGATATTTTGTATAAATATGTGAATATTACAAGGATGTGTTTTTATGAAGAGATAAAAGAAATGTGCAAAGTATTTTGGAACGGACGAGTATATGTTTATATTTGTTTTCAATTATAGTCACTGTCAAAGCATACCTACCATATATGAATATATTAAATTATTAATCAATTTTAGTAAAATTAAGACAATTTCGTTAAGACATTTAATAGTAAAACTTATCTTATGTAAAAACAATTTATATATAGTGTGAATTGATAGCAATTATCATTTATAGAGTGCAATTAATTTACATTTGCCTTAAATATGCCTCCACAATTATGCTAGCGATGTTATGTTGTATAACGGTGAGTAAGTCTCTTGTACAATAATTGCACGTTGTAATTATATACAATTAATATTTTTTAGTAAAAAATATTATTATAGTTCAGTCAAAATAACAAATAGGGAGTATTATTTAGTAAACCGTTAATATTATCTGAAAAGTGGTACATCTACATGAAACGATTTTACAGTGAGTTTAAACATGACGTCTTAATATTTTAAAAATGGTAAGTGTTAATTTGTGTTAATTTGTATTTGTTTCATGTATTAGACTGTCTTATAGAAAAAAGTATCATTGTAGTATTATACTCCCTCCGTCTTAATTTTAAGGGAAGTCTTACTGTTCATAAGGATTTATTGAAATAGTGATAAAGTGTTGGGGGTAGAAAGAGTTATTTATTAGTATTTTATGTGATAAAGTATTTTGGGGTAAAAAAAAAATTATTTATTAATATTTTATGTGATAAAGTGATAAAGTAAGCATGTCCATTTTAGGAAAGTTTCTCTTAAAATTGGACAAAAAAAAATGGAAAGAGTTCCCTTAGGTTGCGTTTGTTTTGAGATTTAAGTGTGCGGAGCAAGTCAAGGTTTTAGAATCCAAGGATTTAGAATTTTTGATAAATAGTAAATGTATGTGTTTGTTTTGAGTTTTTTAGTAGGGCGAAATTTAACTTTATGTCAAATCAATATTTAATAGTGATTGATATTGTATTATTATATTATATTGAGAAGAATAATATAGTGTATAAAGTGTGATGTATTGAAAAGAATAATAATACTCCCTTCATGCCCGCAGTCAATTGAACATTTCACTATCATAATATATATTATATGAAATGATAAAGTAAAATTTAAGCCCCAATTGATAGACCTTATTAGGGGTGGAATAGTTGTCCATATTAATTTAGTGGCACATTTGGTAGACTATAATAACGGCATATTAAATTAAGAAGGATCATCTTAATGCGGCTGACCCGGACCATATTACGGTCATTTAAACTGTATACACGCTTGTATTTATCACCTTCCCCATGGTAATCGTGGCGATCCAGGATCAAAATGTAGGGTGGTTTGAAAGCTTCGAAATAAATACAAAGATAATATTTTTTTTTTTTTTAAGTCGTACCCTACGATTCTTTATCCGATAAAATTCATCGATAATGTAATCATGATCAATGTCTTCAAATAGTTCTCTCTCAATGTAGATAACCATAGAATCGATAGGTAATCACTTCCATTTTGTTTCAAGAACACTCTTCACATGCTTCATTCTTTGAAAATGCCCGCTTCTGGCCGTCAAATTTGGGTAACAGAAGTGTCAAAACAAGATGAATCAACCTCAAATCATAGTATACGATTCCGTCTTTGTTTATCTCGACCAAACTTCGGATAATTCGAAAATAGTTGACAAATTCTAAAAACTTTCATTAGAAAACATATCAACTTTGTAATCTTTGTAATTGAATTCTCAAACAAATAGATTTCTTGATCAAGAAAAATCATCGGGATAAAATTTATCAAATGAGATCATAAATATGATCTTCGTTAAATAACCCGAAGTTGTCTTTTCTGATCCAAGGCAAAGACTAAGCTTAAGAAGTTCCAATCGCCTCATCATTGAACCTATTAATGATTTCATTCACATTGTATTTATTGCCTCGTTAAAGACATCAAATTGGTAATGATGTCCAAACGTGATAACATCCACTTGTTGACATGAACATACATGCCCATTTCATAAATGATCATCCATATTTGGTATGACAATGTGATAATCTCTACAAACCGACTCAACATGTGCTAGAAGACAATTAAAACCTTCATCCTCAACAAGTTAAGTAAACTTTTAGTGCTTGAGACAAGATCCATTGCATTCAAGATATCAAGAGACTTTTGTCGCAAAGATCGACAAAGCATATCTGAAAGTCCCAAAATTTTATTCATCAAGTGTAGAATGAATACAAACTCAAAAGATCTCATTACCATCAAACACCCATAAGCTTCACCACTTGTATCGTAAGAAGAACCCTCATCCGACATATCTTTGAAACAAGAATCACCGCATTTACATATCAATCAAACTACACGTGGAATCAAAATGAGAACTCCAACGAAGTTTCTCCCCGGACGATCTGCACTACCCATTTGATTAGCACCTCTCTTATTTCACGTTCTCCTCAGAGTTATCTTTTTCTTAATTTCCATAGCTTGAGCGGATTGTGTTCGGCATGACTCTTGGGAGAAGCACCAACAATATTTACGATCTTCTTCAAGCTTGAAAAGAAACAATAAACTTGTCGTACTTTTCCACCTGCAAAGAACTAATGCTAATTGCAACCGATGAGCAAAGCAATGAACATGATATGCATAAGGGCAATCTCTCAAAAAAGTATTTGTAATCCATTCCATACACCACCCATATTGCTTTCGGCTCCATCGTGACCCTTGACCCGCGATATTGCATATTTGCGGGTTATGTCGACTCAACACAAGACATATTTCTTTCTTCAAAGTTCTGGAAGAGATCTTTAACATGTACAATGTCAAGAAAACGCTCTTTCAAAATACCATTAACATCAACAAATCTTAACACAATAAAATGATCCGTTTTTTTGTTAGATACATCTTTAAATTTCATCAACTAAAATGCAAAACTTTGAATCACCAATCTCTCACTTGATTTTGTTTCTCACCCGACTACCAAAGATGCTCAAAATCTCTTTTTGAACCGGGTTTGATATATACTTAGCATTTAAAGGAGCATTCTCTAAAACAACTTCATTAATTTAGGTAGATTCATCTCTCCCAAAAAGTTTTATCAATTCAATGAGATTACCTCGATTTTTGGAAGATACCGACTCATCATGCCCCTCTCAAAGCACATGCTTGCAAAGTAAGATATTGAAGACACTTAATTGTAGTCATAACCCGCAGCGATTTTTCTTTTTACCTCTTCCTGGTTTTCACGATTAATTGCTTTGTCAATATCTTTGAGAGACATTCTTTAGAGAGTTCATGTAAACCACCGTTCTCTTTGTGTTGTGAATCGACATCCCCACATGTTTTAAAAATCGAACACCTATTCGTCATTGACGTGACGGGCGACAGAGAGGAAAAGAGGAAGCATGACGAGCGGCGATTGAAAGCGGCAGACTATAAATGGAACGAAGGATGTCGACCTGCAAAGACGAATCGAGCAATGAACAAGATACAAATTCGCGAATTTTGGAATGAGGTTAGGGCTTCAGGCTTCAGCCTTTAATTTAGTTCAAATTTTAAATTATTTAACAGTATTATATTTATAATTTGCAATTTATTACCAAAGAAACAAGCAGCCTAGTGGTGAAGCGTTCTAACATTATGCCTGAGGTCGCAGGTTCGACTCTAGATGATGTAAGTTTAATTTTTTTTTTTTTAATGATAAATTTTTTTTCCCAAAAAATCAGGGCGGGCTACAGCCCGACCCAGCCCACAAAGCCATCCGCCCTAATCGAGGAAGAAGGCTTCTATAGTTCTATTTCCATGTCTAAATTGCCCCTCCTCTGTCCTCACAATTATATTTCTCTCTCCTCATTTGTTCATTCTCATTTCGTTTCATTTTTGTAAAATCCTAAATAAGATTCACCCGCTGCACACTATGTTTCCACCACCGGCGTCGTTTTCGCCGGTTTCGTCAGGCGGTGGCGGCGTGTTCGGCGCCTCCTTCATGGTTGTTTCTGTATTTTTTCTTTTCTTGCTTTATTATTTTCTGTTTGTGCGTTGATTGTGTTGTGAATTTCGGTGGAATTTGGGGGAATTGTGTGAACTTTGTGGGGTTGACTGGGTCTTTGGTGATATCACAGATTTCCGCCTGAAACCCCGAATCGCCAAAAAAAATAAAAAAATTAGCCACCGCATCCGCGACTCCGCTGCGCCGCTCCCCGAACACTCCGGCGTCGACTTGGGATAAACCTGGGTCTTTGGTGATATCACAGATTTTCTTGAAGCTTTTGAGCAGAAGGGGTGTTCTTCCTTTTGATAAAGATTGCATCTTGCTGCAAATCAGAAATGAGCTGTGTAAAGATTAGGGTTTCTTGAACCCTTTCTGTAAGTCATTTACTATCTTCAGTTTTTGTTCTACTTTCATCATGTGAAACTTTGGTGCTCTGTTTACTAATTCTGATTTTTTTTGTGATATTCTCCCTGGATTTGAACTTTTCTGGTGAATATAGGAGTTTTAGGAATTGTTTGATTGGTAATTGTGGTTTTTAACTTGGTAAATTGTTGAAATGCATAATTTATTCCATAGAATTGCTCTGTAATTATGTAATTGATGGTTATTTGAGGATTTTTCTTGAGATCTCTAGCCTGTTCCAGTATAAAATTTACTTAGAAAATTTCAACAATATATAGTTTGGAGATGGAAATGCATCTATTTCGAAACCTTTATTTAAAGTGATGAAAATTCAAAGATTTAAGGCCAAGGAATTTGAGAAAGTGACATGGAGTGGGACTGATGTCTTGTTTTTGGAATAAAGTAATTTTCGACGATGTGCACAAGATTCAAACCCCATTTTCCATGAATCTAGTCATGGTTCTGATCACTCAATTACTCCCAATGATGTGAAATCCACATACGAAATAGATATGCTGTTTCTTTCTAGATTTAGTACACTTCCATGGGATGCTCAGTGCAAAGCAGTTGAAGATGTCAAAAGGTTGTTGAAACAGAACGATGAATCTTGGTCGGTGATTCCATCCGAAAATGCCATCTTGAATAATCTATGCATGTATTGTACCGTGCAATTCAAGTGCAATCACTCACCACTGATATCTATCAATGCGCGTATTGTACTTGCTTTAAGTTTGCTCAATTTTGTATTTCCGTGATGGTGTTGTTTGATTTCAGGTTCAGTGGAGGATTTCTTGGCCATGGCGTCGACGCTGCCAAGAAAGCCGGAGAGGTGCATTCTCTCTCTTACCTGAATTTCTGTCATTTTTGTATTTTTTTTGTTGTTAATTTTGCCTTTTGTTTAAAAAAAACAGTGATCTAATTGTATCAGAGTTTATTGGGTGGCTAATTATTCGTTCTGGATTCTATGAGACAAAGAATGTGGAGCACAAAGGCTACAAATTAGGGAGTTACCATTGCTGCAAATTAGGGCGCAGGTTGGAGATGGAAATGCACCTTGGTGAGCAGCATTTTGATTTGTATTTTAATGTGATGGCACTGCTTATACTGAATCTTTGACAAATACATTTGATTTGATTTTTCATTTTGAGAGGTTAATAAAAGTTTTCTTGTGGTATTGATGGATCAGGAAATAAGTGAGGAAGAGAAAAATGTTTGGAATGAGAAATATGTTGTATTGATGGAAGCTTACAAGAAAGAATTGGAAGTGTACAACCTGTCAGCTCAAAACAATGACGATTAGATTAGTGTGTTGTTTGTTTGGAGGATGTTCAACAAGGATTATGTTGAATGTTTAGATTTGATCATTTTATTGAATATTATTTTGAGAGGGTAACAAGGATTTTGTTTTCTAGCTTTGCGTAGGGATATTAGTTAATAGTCTTGTTTTAAAGGACATGATCTTGTAGGCATTTAAATGAAAACCGTACTTTAATGGTAAGTTTGTTCAGCCGAATTAACTTGTTGCTAATCCAATGAAAGAGGAGTTTTTGAGTTATATTGTGGTATGTCATCCAATCAACTTGCTTTTTTATATTAGAAAAGTGATTCTTATTAATAAAATTTAAATGCCACAAATCAACTTGCTTTTTATTTAAAAAATTATTTCTTCTTAGTAAAATTTAAAGGCTACAAATATAATTCTTGGTATGATGAATCGTGATTGTATAAGACTGGTAATATCATATGAACATGACCACTATTAATATTATATGCTAGTCCACAATTAAAAAAAAACGAGGCTTTAATGTTTTGGTACAAAGGGTAAAATCGAATATTTCATGGAAATCTCAATTTTGTTTATTACTCTCTATATGTATAAAATATTTAATTCAAAATATTTGTATAAAAATATATTTAATTTAAATATATTTAAAAAATAATAAAACTAGGCTTTTATTTATGTTTGGGTACAAGGGGTAAATAAGACATTTCAATGAAATTCCCAATTTTATACAAGTTTAATACCTTCTATCAAGTGTCATATTAATTTTATACAAGTTTATTACCCCCTACCAAGTGGAATACTAATTTTATGTTGTCACTCATATTACGTCGTACCAAACAACATAATACCATCAACACGTATTATATTATACGAATCTTCTTTATCTCATACTAATTTCATACCCCCTACCAAATGGAGCCTTAAGGTATTGTAGGATATATGAGGGGTAGCACTATCATACCCCACCTTAAAAATCTCTTTATCATTTCAAATATTAATAAACAACTCGCTCGTTAAAACACGAGTCAAATAGTGAATGTGCAAATGACTGTGGGATAGAGGGAGTAGGTTTTATAGGTATGTGTAGGTGTGGATTGAATGTGAAATTTGGAAACCAGACTCTAAATCTCAAACTCGTATGAGACGGGAAAATCAAAATCCTAAGTCCATCCATATGAATCTCAAAACAAACATAGCCTTAGGATTGAAATGAAAGGAGTATTAAATTATTATATTATTGTGTACCCATTGAGATGCTTATGGTAAAATATATTTCCACCTGTCCCAAAAGAAAAGTTAAATTTTTTCAAACTACATTTTTAAAAATCATTATGAACTTTCTTTATGGTATAAGATTGATTAGGCATCAATTATCATGAGATATTTCTCTTTTAACCCTTGAAAACCACCAATGCTCCTTGGCCTCAGTGGTTAGATGCGGTTTTCCACTATTTGAGGTCAAGGGTTCGAGTATTGGTAGAGATAGGAGATGAGTGAGAAGATGAGGTATTTTAAAATACCTTTATTTTTTAATTCAAAAAAAAAACTTCAAAATTACACTTAGGCCTTGTTTGTTTCTAGTTTTTCAAGTGTTTTCAAATCTTCGAACTTATACTTAGCCTTGGTTTGTTTTTTAATTTAAAAAAAAAAACTTCGAAATTACACTTAGGCCTTGTTTGTTTCTAGTTTTACAAGTGTTTTCAAATCTTCGAAATTATACTTAGAAATGGTTTGTTTCTAGTTTTCCAGGTGTCTTTTGGAATTTCAAATTATTTACTTTTTAACTTAAAAAAAAATCTTTGAAATTATACTTAGGCCTTGTTTGTTTCTAGTTTTACAAGTATTTTTTGGAATTTCAAATCCAAATCTTCGAAATTACACTTATACCTTGGTTTGTTTCTAGTTTTCTAAGTGTCTTTTGGAATTTTAAATTCTTTAGTTTTTAACTTGAAAAAAAATCTTAGAAACTACCCTTAGGCCTTGTTTGTTTCTAGTTTTTCAAGTGCTTTTTGGAATTTCAAATCCAAATTTTCGAAATTACACTTAGGCCTTTGTTTGTTTCTTGTTTTTCAAGGTGTCTTTGGAATTTCAAATCCTAATCCTTGTTTGTTTATGAGGATTTTGGTATAGAATTTTAAATCTTCTAAAATCATATCTATAATACACACATCTTACTCTATTACACACAATTTTCTAATACACTATCAATCATCTATCACACATTTTTTAATTTTTATTATCTATAAAACTTAACACTCTCTCTCCCTCTTTTCTATTTTACATATTATCTCTCATACTTTACAATTTACACACAATTTTCAATGCACAATCAATTATTTATCACATATTTTTTAAAATTCTATCCAATTAAATCCTATAAAATTCATACTCCCAAACATATACAAAATTCAAATATATTTTTTACTTTATATTAAATCCTCTTTATAGGATTTCAAATTCCCTCAAAACTATAAACACAAGAGCCCTTAACCTTTAAGCACTTTGTTCTTAAAGAACACTTAGAGAATAGAATTTTGGACTTAATACATGATGATTTACCATATGAATATAATTAAAGTACAATGACCATCTTCTATAAATGAAAACTATATTTAGTATATTTCAAATAATATCTAAGGGAGCAATTCAGAAATAATCCCTTCATCCTGTAATTACTTGCAAACTTGTCTTACTAGGATGTCTCAACATTACTTGCATACTAAAAAAATTCTTCATAAATTATAACCTCACAATATTCATAAATTTACACAAAATGTCATTATTTTTAAATCCACACCTACAATTCAACTATTTCTTTTACTTCATAAATAAATATTTATAATTCCTACTTATTATTCTATTATTTTAATATGCATGCCACCTCTCTATGTGCAAGTAATCTTTGGGACAGATGGAGCATGAATTAAATAAAAATAGGACTCGATTATCTAATAAATAGGAGCATTTAGATATTAACGCTTTTTGTAGGCCTAATAGAAATTCGAAATGGCCCAATTATTTTTATCAAGCTAAATAATACTAACATGCTTGCAAGGCCCAAACGTCTCAGGACAGCTCCATTTCTCACGTGACTCAAAGTATTATCGTGTTTTTCTTTCTACCTGTTTATTCACATAATATGATATAAAAATATAAGAGCTCTAATTGCACCGTACAATTCAAGTATTTTTTGAAACGTTTATAAATTAAAGTAGTAGCCTTTACAATTTGAAGAAGCAAATAAAAATCTTTGAAGGAAAGTTAAATCACAATGCACAAACACCTAAAATCAGCAGATTTTTGGCATCATCTTCATAAATTATACAGCCTAAATAGAGATGAAAAACGAGGTTCTAAATATACTCTTGAATATTTATTGCTGACAGAAAGTAAGCAAATGATACTACACCGATGTATGAGACAAAGATAAGTTTTGGCAACCAACAAGTTTTCCCTAACTCATGTGTTGTTCAATAAATGGATAATGGCTTGCTCCCAAACTAAGTAATAAAATGGTAAAAAACACAAAATGAAGCGTACAAATTGGTGTGTGTTAAATGCGTTGCTACATTCTGATAAGGGCAAGAGACATTTTTCCTCCGTAGAACAGCCTTACTGCAAAGAAGAGAAAAGAAATGTATCAAAATTCAGCTTCTATTTCTCAACTGAAAGGACAGGCTTGATGAGTTGATGTAACCTTACAACTTAATGGCTGTCGAATGAAAAGCGGGACGTATATTCACCTCACGATCCATCTATCTCACAGAATTCAACAACCCGATCCTCAATACATAAACCGAGACATTTTTACCTTTTCTGAAAAGTCCTTCGTCCAATTTATACAATTACAAAGCGTCAACAAATACACCAAAAAAAGTTCTATCCCGATGAAAGCTCTTGCCACTTTCTTGCTGCATCTTCGTAGCGAGAAATACGAGCAAGAAAAGATTTCTCACTAGAGGCTATTATGGTAGAAACAGCGTAATCTTTCCCACAATGGCCCTGCTCCTTAAGCCACTTATGGAATCTGTATCTAGGTTTGATTCGATTCTCCAAGTCATGACATAAATACCCCGGGGAAAACATCTAGAAACTGCAGAGAATAACCCATTTCGGTGCATAAATACTCAACCTTTTCTTGAAGATAACTCTGTTTCTGGTTAAGAATCCTAGTTGTGAAAGCCAATAAAGCACAAAGTCTTGAGTACCCAATCCCACTTTCAAGAAGGTAATCAAATCTCTGTTGCAATTCATCCCTATTGCTGTGCAATTGAGTCAACGCTTTAATTGCAAACCTATTCTCTCCGATACCAATGCTGTGTAGGAAATTCAATTTCGTTATCCTATAACAGTTGGTTCTTTTAGCAAGTATTTTCTTCAAGCCTTCTGTATAGTGTTCATCCGTGTCTTCCGTACAGAGAATACAGTAAGTATTCAACAAAGACACGTCCCCGTTTTGCATCATTTCAAAGAACCATTCGTTAAGATTCATCGCCCTCATGATACGAGGCAGATTAGCTATCTTATTTCTGCCAAAAACATGAGGGTACTTCTGTTCTAGAGATATTATTTCCTTTTCTCCGATTCCAAAGTGTTTCAGAAATCCATTAACCTAAATAACCCGATCATCTAAATCAAAACCAAAAATTTCAGGTTTTTGAAAGAAGAAGCAATCCAACTTGATCCTTCTGAACCTTAAATTCATTAAAGAACTCAATCTTGTTAACCAAGTCCTGTTTTGAGTACTCAATGAATATGTTCTTGCTTTTTCCCATCAAATCACCAACTCTCCCCATCTCACAACCCGAGTCGTAAAACAGCTTAATCTTTTCACAAACCTCCAACACAGCATTCACATTACCTTCTACAGAACTCAACAAATTATTATCTAAGAACAATATTTTCAAATCATCTAATAAACCATCCACATTACTGCACAAAACTTGAGGAAAAGCCAAGCAAATACTAATTACACATACACTATTGAAACCATAAGCATCCTTAATTTCACTAACCTTTCTCAATAACTGCTTTGGATCGGTTTCAAAAATCGACCGCTCCTCTTTACACAACAAACCTAATTTACTCCAGGGGAATCCCATCCCTGCCAAACCACAAATCACATCAAAATGCTTCCAATCGGAAAGAAACAGCGTATCCGACGGTAAAAGCGATCGCGAGATCCAATTTTCATCACAGCTCAATCCAATACTTTCCTGTAGAAATTCGAGCTCGTTGATTGGATGATACCTGAGAAATCGCTTGAAAGAGTGCGCGAAAGTTGAATGCGAAAACGGAACCTTTGACGCGGTTTCCCAGAGACATTGAGGAGAATTCTTCGCTATGTAGTCTGCGTAGAGGAAAGGAACGGAGCGGGTTATATGGAGATACTCTAAGAGAGCTTTCTGCGATTCGCGAATGGCCTTCGACCTGTACCGCCATGGAATTTTTGCAAACGGCTTTCGGAGATTCGAAATTGCAGCGGCGACGGCGAAGCAGCGGTGGGGGATTTTGGTGGTGGTGATTACGACGGCGGCTGCGGCGGAGGTTAGGCGGAGGAGCATAATGCGTTCATGGAGCCAGGGTTTAACGATTTTGGGGCGGTAATAATATGTGTCCAATTTAGGAAATATCCAACTTTCAATTTTAAAGTTCGAAAAAATGTTTTTTGTTTTTGTTTTTGTTTTTTTTTTTTGAAGAAAAAGTTCGGAAAAATGTTAGTAGTATTACTTTTTTTTTTTTTAAGCTTTACTTAAAAAGAATTTTAAATTTAAATATTTTATGGATAAAAAACTTGCTTGAACCAAATCCATAGTGAACTATATTTTTTTAATGATACACATTTACGTGAGACGGTCTCACGATGAATAGAAACATAATTTGTATATTGACGTTTTAATATTCATAAATGGGTGAATATCGATTTTTGTTAAATTTTATCACATCTTATATATGAAATCGTTTTATACAAGTTTTTATTTTTTTAAATATTCCTACACGTTATTAATATTTTTTTAAATAAAATGAACATTCAAGAAAATAAATTGCATGGTGCATATGGTATAAACAAAATTTTGCTTTTATTAACTATACAAACAAATCGAAAATAATGAGAGGAGTCTGTAAATTACAAGAGGATGATATAATTGTCTGAGGAATCTGGTCAAAACTTCCAAGTACTTGTTTCTTCTTGTTGAGTCTAACAAAAAGGGAAAAAATAAAAGGTAAATTCAAAATAGAACTCATAAAACAATAATGAAGCTTTGTGTCTTCATAAGTATCACCGGTACTCTTTTGTTCTTTGAGTGAGAGTGTGTTTTGAAACACTTAAAATAGCTTTCAGAAGCACTTATTTTCAAAAGCTGTGAGGGAGAGCTTTGAAAATAAGTATTTCTGAAAGCTGTTTTAAGTGTTTCAAAACACTCTCTGATTACTCTTCCTTCATTCTGTTGATATTTTTTATTCCATCATTCTTGTTACAATCGGTCAAAGTTGTCTGTCTAGTCAATGGTCAATAACGAAGACTAGCCAATCATGCTCGTCCAGTTAAATAAAAATTACACGTCAAAGGTTAACATGAACAACACTCAAGCAGCCATTAAAGAGAGAACACGTAGCATGATCGCCTACTCCAAACAGATCACTAGTCGATCTCGGCGAGCTAGTCCGAGCAAGGCATGTGAAAGCCTTGCCCAGGCCAAAAGTGACCTTTGAGCCGAGCAAGACAACTCGACTCTACTGATCCACATATGACATCCAATAAGATCAAGCAGTCAGCTTAGGTACTTGTTCACCAGGAAACTAGAAGATAGAGCTAAGTGGCAGCACATGCTAGACACTTGACATCATGTAGTGTCAAATCAATGTAAGAAATACATCTCCTGCTAGGTCATGTAATATAAATATGACAGAAATGCAATAATAAAAGACTTTTGATCCATTTTACACATTTACACTTATCTAAAAAAACCTCACTAAATCTTGAAAGATCTTAGTCAAGGATCAAACACTTGACTTTGTTTATTAGTTGAAAATCAAAGCCACATCATATAAAAACATTTCAACTAGCAACAATTCTGCTAATACTTTTGAGTTTTAATATTTTTCAACGAATTCGTAGTGTGTCTTTTCGTGATTGCGATGTGAGAATGCAAGGTAGACAATGTTGTTTCTTTGCAGCAGATGGGAAACAAGCATGTGCAGCTGGAGCAGGATGTCCATCATCATTGTCGCTTCTCTTCTTCCACCGCAGAGGAGGCATAGAGAAGGGAGGAGGAAGAGCCATAAAGTTCATGCCCGTTATACATCGAGCTTTTTTGAGTGGGAGTAGCTAGCTACTAAGAGGGATATATGCATAAAAACAGGGTTGATTGTAGCTTCCTCTGAATTTACTTTTATTGCACCATAATTAATTTCATTTCATTGAAATAACAATTTCATCCTTTTCTTGCATTAAGTTTTGCCTCTTTTTCGTTTTCCATGCAATACTGGTTAAAGAACCAGCTGCAGGCAAGTAGAAGAAATTAAGCTCAGTGTACATGTAAGTCTGCAACAACCAATAACTAAAGCAAACCTACAGTATTTTATATATACATCTTATCTAAGTCTGTATGTCTCTCTCGATCTCTCTCCCTCCCTCTCTCTCCATCCACTGAGGAGGCATAGAGAAGGGAGAAGAAAGAGCAATAGAGTTCATGCTCATTATACGACGAGCTTTTTTGAGTGGGAGTAGCTAGCTAGTATGAGGGATATATGCATAAAAAATGGATGATTGTATTAAGTATGACTTCCTCTGGATTTACTTTTACTGCACCATAATTAATTTCACTTCACTGAAATAACCATTTTATCATTTTTTTTTGTATTAAGTTCAGCCTCTTTTCCCTTTTCCATGCAATACGGGTTAAAGAACCAGCTGTAGGCAGGTAGAAGAAATTAGGCTTAGTGTACATGTAAATCTGCAGCAGCCAACAGCTCGAGCAAACCTGCAGTGTTTTATATATACATCTTATCTAAACCCCCCCCCACCCACCCACCCCCACATTATAGATAAGAAAATGCGATTACATTAATTGTTACATCAAATTTTGAAAGAGTTTCTTCTTTCTCGCGGTTAATTAGTCGGTAAATATTACCTTCGCCGGAAGAGTCAGCAGAATCTTCAGATATGTTACTCTTGTTGGAACAAATAGCAGAATCGGATGGAATCTACTCTTTGGAAAAACTGGCATTTTCAGTTAATGAACATAAGCAATTGAGACTCTACACATGTACAATTCTATCATAACTTGCTTTTTTCCAAAGGAAAACTACATTTTGCACACTATACATTGTGAGGTTCTATTAGTCATTCCACAGAGTGGCATTATTGAAAGTACAAATATTACAACACAGTGTACATACAGATCTAAAACTAGTAGCGAAATTCTTCATCGGGTGCCCGATGGTAAACAATAGTATCATTCGAAGTGTGAGGATCCGCATGATACTGCCCATAAAATGCGTAGATACCAATTGAAACAATCCCCAGGACTATAAATCTCACCCAGGCTTCATAGTGCAGCTGCAAAACAAATGATGAATCAAAATGGAGCACATAATTCTCTACATGTTTGCTACCTATTCCTGGTTTTATGAAGCTAGTTCCGAACCTAAGGTAAAATTACCTGAGCGAACAGAAAAATGTTGAAGAAAATGCTGACAGATGGAAGGATGGGAACTCCAGGACACGAAAAACCTGGTGGTTTTGTATAGACCTGCAAAAAACCTTGTTAAGACAATGCAAATCATGGCAATTTCTTGTGTAGGAAGGAAGATTTCATGGACTGCATTCTCCAAACCAACCAAAACAAAACCCAAACTCAAAACTCACTTTAAAATACTTTCTCGGTTCCTATTATATGTTCGATTTTATCAATTCACACAAATTTTTCATTAATTAGAATATCAAAAGACTATTATACCCTTATTTATTACTACTTGATATTAATAAAGCTTATAATTACAAGAAGATGGTTAGTAATTATTAGGGGTATTGGTGAAAAAAGTGTAATTTTTGTTGATATCAGCAAAATGACAAATAATTAGGAACACCATTTTGGATAACTTATACAGATAATTAGGAATGGAGGGAGTAGCAAATTGAAATCATGTGGTCTTGACAATTGACGACTGTCTCACGCATATCGAAAATCATGGAAACACACCACTTCTCTTGTATGAAAATCATAGTCCATGTCTAACTATTGGCAGCCACACAATATCACTGATTTATGAACCCCGAATGGTAAAAAGACGGTATTGGACTCATGTTTCATGTTAAAAGCGTTTTCTAACATCTGTGCACAGGATAGTTGATATGAATTTTGCAGTAACTAATGAA
The DNA here is from genome assembly GCA_037126765.1 of Stenogyne calaminthoides. NCBI lineage: Eukaryota > Viridiplantae > Streptophyta > Magnoliopsida > Lamiales > Lamiaceae > Stenogyne > Stenogyne calaminthoides. The sequence continues at coordinate 35,479,799 of JBBCBC010000023.1, read as the reverse complement.
GCATTGGGGTCTGGAAATGAATTTTACTTACTTGCCGTAGGTAAAGAGCTGCACCAGAAAAAATTGCAATAATAGTCGCCAAAATTATAAAAACAAATGAAGCACCAAAACGGAAGAGGACCCCAGCAGCAAAACCAGAACATGCAATTGTAGAAAGGCAAATGATGCCTTCTGTCCTTGTAGAAACTCTGGAAGCATGATTTGAAGCCTTGTCATTCCAGCGCAGGGTTACCACACACGCGGAAACAACTGAATACCCAGTCTGAAACGAATTTTTTCATAGAAAGACAGTGAAAAAGTGTTGTTTCCTTTTAGAATCATTCATGTTTAAAAGAAGTACAAATAAAATGATACTTTTACTAACATCATACCAAGGTTCCAACTGAGAGAATATGTGAGAGCACGTGCACATTAAGAAGTCCCGACAAGATAATGGCAACAAGACCAACCCAAACTTGCGAATGGACAGGGGTATGTCGGGTTGGGTGTACCTTAGCAAATATAGCTGGTAGTAAACCATCCCTTCCAAGTCCAAGATATAAACGAGACTGCAAGTAGGATCGAACAATGACTATTGCCACATAAAATACAGAACAAGGTATTCATCAAAATTTAAAACGAACATGCAGTTCTCACTTGAACATAAAGCCCAACTAGAAGTGTTGTTGTAAGTCCAGCAACAGCACCGAAGCTGATTAGCACAGATACGTATTTCAAGCCCCTGGAGGTAAAAGATTCAGCCAAAGGAGCATCTTCCCCAAGATATTGGTATGGGACCATTCCAGTGATAACTAAGCATACACCAATGTACAATGCAATACAAACAATGAGGCTGCCGATTATGCCCAAAGGTAAATCCCTCTGAAACATCAAAGATTGAGGAAGTGTGATAAAGATGAACCAAGATTATGTCTGATATGTCAAGTCAAATGCTTTTGACATATCTGGGGTCTCTTGGATTCTTCAGCAGAATTAGCAACTGCGTCAAATCCAACATAAGAGAAAAAGACCACAGTTGCTCCAGTCAATATTGACTTAAAACCATTTGGGGCAAAAGGAGTCCAGTTTGAGACATCAACCTCAAATAATCCGACAATGATGACAAAAAGAACAATGAGAATCTGCACACAAAATAATTTATGTCAGGTATGTGGGGTCATCATGTTGCAACTTTGAATTCAGAATTATGGAGAAGGTTAATTATGACGAGCCAGAAAGCTATATCCCTCATGCATGCATGATAAGCAGTAAAAGAAACCCATACAGCTATGCTGTTTTTGTTTACAATTTATCAGATTTTTACTAAAGATACAATGCCTATGTCATTTTGCCAATAAAATCAGTTGACTTTGCAAAAGAGTACCTACAGGAATAAGAGGTTCAATCCGGACTGCACATTCAAGTATACATCCATTAATAGCTATTCCCACCTTACTTCATCCACCAATTCTCAACAGTGCCTAAAAGAATGTAATTGATAGTCAAGTAAAATTTCATCTGCTATGAGACTTAGCCAACTATAATTTTCCCCAATCTAAAAATAAGTCATTTCCTCTCTGATGGAAACTACAATGTAAAGTATTTCATTCCCATATAAAGCAGCACTCGAGGACACTGATACAACATTACAATTTGATAACATTAGATTAAATTATTAAATTAATCTAAAGGAATTTTGGGATGCAAACTCCATGTTTCCTACAAATTTTGCAATCATCACAGGAACTCAACCACAGCCTACAGTTTTGAGCACAGTAAAAAAAGTAAAATGGATCTGATCTAGTGATGTTTAATTATTTTGGCCAAATAAGCAGTATTTTAATTTATATAGATGCCTCCCACTGGTGCCAACAAATATTATAACTACTTCTTAGAATGGTATGTCAATAATTTGAAACTTCTAGTTTAGATCAGTCACATTTGGTAATATGTACATAAAACCGAAAAACAATGCAAAGAAACAATTGCCAACAGACAAAATGATACGCTAGTTGATATTCTATAGATAATTAATACTAAACAACCAATTAATTTCCCCCTGCCAGAATCCCCTTTAAGTAAAGTTTTGGATGCATAGAAAACCTTTGTTACGGTCATGATTGAATTCAGTATGGAGGACTCTCCAACACCCCGACACAGAACTACAGTGAGAAGCACTAGAAGGATAGGAGCTAATATATTAATAGATAAAGCTCCAAAAACTTCTTCACCGTGCCCAACCCAGCTTGGGATGTTACCCTTGAGGAACGGAATCAGCTCCAGCACAGTAACAACATAGCACGCTAGGCTTCGGGCTATGCTAGCAGCACCAATATGATAGTCAAGCATCAATTGAGAAAACACAAGAAAAACCATGAGCTCATTGAAGGCCGAGTATGTATATAGGTAAGCTCCCCCAACAACTGCTGGAAAACGAGTAGCTAGTTCAGCATAACAAAGCGCATTGAGCACACAACAGGCTCCTGCTATGATGAAACTAATTGTAACTCCTGCATTGGAAAATCAGAACAATAGTTAACTTCCAAGCCTAAATCAATGCTACTTAACTTCAGATTCTCATCATAGATTATGTAACTGAAAGGTGAATCGAATTGAAAAAGGAAACCATTAACATGTTAATGTTATTTGAATAGTATAGAAAAACGCGGTCATACTCCAAACCTACCATACAAGTACAGAATCAGCAGAACACTCACGTATTTGCAGTACTAAAGTATTGAATCCTTAACCCTAATTAAACTAGTGGTTAATCAATTTCTAACAAATATGTACCATTTTTTTATCCTTTGACATTTTCTATACATTCAAACTTCAGCTAATTGAAAAATGAAGTATGTAATTTTGATTCAGCAAACAAAAAAAGGAGACCTAATTAAAAAGGAAAACTCACCAGGACCAGCATCGCGAGCAACGGCACCGGTGACAACGAATATTCCGGCGCCAATAGATGCGCCAATGCCGAGTAGAATCAAATCGAAGACGCCAAGCCGCCGTTCGAGGCCGTCGCCGGAATTCGTAACGACGGTGGAGTTCACATCCCTCGACAGGGGTTTCGATCGAAGAGCTGACGACCAGAAATGAGAGATAAAAGATGACGTCGACGATGAGCGGGATGACGTCATCGCAGAGCTCACCTATCGACCTACGTGGATAATAGTGTGAGAAAGAAGAGACGTTTGCTGGTTTTATATATATGTTCCAAAAGGTACAAGTATTTAAGCGTAAAGTTCAAGTGGAGATGCATGGAACCAACGGTCAAACCATCAAAGTGATTTTGTTTGCCTTTTGCTAGATTTACACATTGAAATTTTAAATGCTAGGAATAGTATATTCTCCATTATTGAATGAATTTTTGTGATTCATTAATGTAATTTGAATATATCTCAGTAGTCATTTACATATGAATTTGATTAAAAGGTTCCAATTAATTAATTAATTTTGATTTGTCGTAAATGTTACAAAATCATTAAAAAAATGGAAGAATTTAATTATGAAGACCCATTTTTCAAGTTAGTTTCAATATAAGATTTTTTTTTTAGAACCGGATTGAACTGACTGTTTGTATCGGGAATCGGTCATGAAAAGGTACAGTTACCCCAAAACAAATTATTTTTACAGTTTAACTGGAAAAGAATTGGAAACAAGTGAAACAATATTTTGTTATTTTTTATTTATTTATTAATTTTAAACTTATTCCTAAATTATATCCAATTCTATTTAAAATTTAATTTTTTAAAATTGTGTTATATTATGTTATCTAAAAATGTATTATGTTTATTTCAAAATGAAACTTACAAATTATAATTTTATATTTTTATAAGTGCATATTTATTTTATATTTTAATGCAATATAGGTAATATTTAAAAAAAGTAAGCATGAACCATTTTAATGGTTGGACAATCGGTGCTCAGTTCGATTTGATTGTCGGTCCAGTTATAAAAATGTTGAATATAAGTACTCATAAGTGTCTTACTTTTTTAAAAAAAAATATCTCAATTTAAAGTTTGATTTAAATATTTAATGACGATATCTAATCACAATATTAAAGCATTCTCTTTTTGCACAAGACAATCTCATATCATTTATTAATCAATTAAGAAGTTTTAAACTAAAAACATTTATCTATGAAAATAAAACATTCCTCAAACCAAATGGATATTGAAAATTTAATATGATTCAGTCGCTAATAATTGTAAATTCAAATCTCTTGTGCAAGACTGAAGTGAGCCTATCTTTGGGTGGTGTTGTCATAAATGATAAAGTTGTAAGAGATGCAACTCAAGTTCTAAAATTTGGAAGAAATAAAATAAGAAATGATATATATTATTTTTAACAATCAAAACTGTATACTGTTTTTTTTTTTGAGAGATCAAAACTGTATACTGTTATGATAGAAGCTCCAAGCAAAGAGATGGTTAATGAAGTCCACTAAAAAAATAATATTGCAACAAATTGGCATGCCGTTGTTGCGTACAAATATTATTATTGTTTAAGAAATATTTTATTTTTTAAATGTCGATGAAAAATATACGTAACAATGATAATGTGTACATGTATAACAGTGATCCTCAAGAACGGGAATTCACGTGAATACAAGTTCGTTCATAGAAAACCTATTCATTTTGTTATTACCTTCAAAAATTCGTTTCGAACCACATATTATGTTAATCAAAGCTTCGAGCCTAATTCAAAGTCTCCAAAAAGTGTGATCGCTTCATACGCTTTAATGGTGAAATACCATGTAATAAATTAATACGATAAAACCAAAAACATCCAATAACACTCCAGATCACCCACCATTCATACATCGAAAGAGTCAATATTCGTCTGTCGAGGACGAGGAGCATCGAGGTTACCTTTGAGAAAGTAACATAAATTTCAAATATCATAACAGACGGTGATAAGACACTCAAGAGAAAACTTTGTTCCATTTGGAGGAAGTTTAGGAGTCGTTCGAAAATTCCTTTCACGTTGATGATATATATAATGCAATATAAAGGCACCTAAATATTGTAACATTAAAGGTTGCAAGATTTGACAAAAATCAAGAGCAACCATTCAAAGATTTTTACTGTTTATAGCTTTACTGATAAAAATGTCAAAGAATATACAGTATGCTTACTTCTCTAATTAAAAAAAATTGTCTCAAACCAAATAAACAGCCGAGAAGAGTAAAAAAAAAAAAAAAGCAGTCTGTCACGTTGTTCACTTACAATATAGGCACAAGCTCAAAAATACTTTGACTAGAACATATGACACACATCAATTAAAATATCAGTGAAATCAAACGATCGAGTTAGTTTGTGACTACTACATTGCTACTATCTAGTTCGAAATCACTTCCAAGACAAACAAACCGTGCCAAAACATATAAAAACCCACAAATGAGAAAAAACACCACCAACTCAAGAGCAAATAAGGTTGGGGAAAGACCCGTCGAAACTAAGAAAACACACAATGGTTTAGAAAATCTGACGTTATGAGAAACAAACGGACAAAAGCAGCTCAGACGAGAAAATCTCACTTTGCAACAACACCAAGATAAAAAATAATAATAGTAACATCGTCGTTATTAAAGTCCTCTCCATTCTAGCTATCCTGAAGGCCCGTCTTGAGCCTGAAAACTACTTATTTGTGAAGTACAAAAGTGTGGTTGACGCTGTCAAATAACTGAGAAAACCCTTTTGACTTTTAGTAAATTATTATTTTTTACATATATGATTTCCTTATAATGTATTATATGCACCATGTTCACTGTACACCATTAATACTATTGTTTATAAAGATGAACACTTTATTTGTAAAGTGCTGATCCGTATAAGCAATAATATTAGTGGTTTACGATGAACATGATGCACATAATACTTTGTCATGATTTTTACTGTTAAGTTTGATAAAATTGTACAATGGAGTACCACTTCGATGCACTCGTTGCAGAATATAATTGTTGTACAATTAACATTATTCGATAAAAATACCTAATAAATTTCAGTGGAAACATATAATACTGTTGAAAAAATGAATTAAGCTACATGTTACATAAAATGATGAGACACACTTGCTTGAGACGGTTTTACGGTGACAGGGAACATAATTTGAACATTGACACTGAATGAACGTTGTGTTAGATTGTACCACATCTCATATATAATACCGTCTTATATGAGTTTTTTTTTAAAAAGATTTGTCTATACGGTGAATGGTGTTACAAAATTAAATTAAATAAATTATATTTTGTGAACAAATTATAATCAAAATTCCGATCCCAACCAAACCAAAATTGCTATTTGCTACATTGGATTGGATTGATATTTTGATTTTGGGTGTCAAGAAAACAATAATGTACACAACGACACCTCAAAGACAATTCCTTTCCATCTTTGTTGGATTCTGGATTTCACACCATTGATATACATACATACACCATTGACAAGACTTGTTGTTGTAGGCGTGCGTGTGAGAAAGGAGGTCAAATTTTAGGCTTTGCTTTCTCTTGCATACAAATATTTGATGCTGAAATTACCTGAATTCTTGCCCACCCTTTCTTATTTTTGCAACTCTCTCTCTCTGTATATAGCTATTTATCTTTCTTATATTGTTTGTGAATCATATTTTGAGGTAATGGCAATTGCCCAACTCAAAAGCCTTTCTGCTATAATCTGTTTCTTTATTTTTTCATAAACAGGAGTTTCGTGGATGCGATTATCTTTAGGAGGCAATAACTGGAGATTTAGGGTTTTATGACTTTTATCAGAACGCTACAACACAGGTTTGTAGGAAAAGATTAAATCTTGACTGTTTTTTGACTATGATGCATTTGTGATTTGGTATTTATTCTATCAGTCAACATTCCCATCTGTCCTTTTTTTTACAAATGAATGAAGTGTGTAATTAAATACTATTTCTGGGTTTCAATAGTTTGGGCACTCCCATTTGGCTAATTTTAGGTAGCTTAACTCAATTTCAGGATTTGGGCTTTGAGCATTGAGTGTGCATCATTTGGAATGAGTTTTATGTACCAATCTTGAATCAAGTATGAGAAGGAGAGTGCGTAGGAGGGTTGTGAAGGGGACAAAAAGAGAAGTCTGATTTCCCTCAGATTGATGAGAATTTAACTTTGGATGAGAGGGGGTGTTGACTGGACTAAATTACCTGATGATACAGTAATTCAGCTTTTCTCATGTCTGAACTATCGTGATCGAGCTAGTTTGTCCTCAACCTGCCGCACATGGTGGACTCTTGGTAAAGCTCCATGTTTATGGCAGACATTAGATCTTCGATCTCATAAGTTTGATACTACAGCCGCCACATCACTCGCCCCTATGTGTCAGAGTCTCCAGAAGCTTCAGTTTCGTGGTCCTGAATCTGATACAATTATAACTCTTCAAGCTAAGAACTTACGTGAGATAAACGGTGATAGTTGCAGGAAAATGACTGATGCGTCCCTCTCGGTGCTTGCAGCACGGCATGAAGCACTAGAGTGCCTTCAGATTGGGCCAGATTTCTGTGAAAAGATCAGCAGTGATGCTATAAAAGCGATTGCAATTTGTTGTCCTAAGCTACGAAAACTTCGAATTTCGGGTGTTCATGAAGTGGATGCAGATGCTATCAATGCTTTAGCAAAGCATTGCCAAAATTTGACGGATATTGGATTCATCGACTGCAGAAAAAAGTGGGCCGAGACCGCCCTTGGAAACATTAAGTCAGTTCGTTTCCTTTTCGGTTCTTGCGGGGTCCACTAGCATAAAGTGGAATTTAGTAGCAGAGAAATGGGGAAAGCTGCAGCATCTGATTGGGGTGGATGTTTCAAGAACAGATATAAGCTCGAATGTTGTTTCAAGACTTTTGTCATCTTCGTCTAGTTTAAAGGTCTTATGTGCCTTGAATTGTCCTGTTCTTGAGGATGATGCCACCTTTGTCTCTAATAACAATCATAAAGGTAAAGTTGTAGTGGCTATCTTCACCGATATTCTTAAAAGCGTGGTAGCTTATTAGGTCGATAAGCCAAAGAACGAGAGGAACATTTTTCTGCATTGGAGAATTTCTGGGAATGATAAGAAAGTAGAGGAGATCTTGAACTGGCTGGAGTGGATTATCTCCTATTCGCTTCTACGTATTTCTGAGAGCAATCCGCCTGGTTTAGATAAGTTCTGGCTCAATCAAGGCACAGCTTTGTTACTTAGTTTCATGCAGAGTGCCCAAGAGGAAGTTCAAGAAAGGGCAGCCACAGCTCTTGCTACTTTTGTTGTAATAGATGATGAAAATGCCAACATTGACACTGGGAGGGCTGAAGCTGTTATACGAGATAATGGCATACGTATTCTACTAAATCTTGCACGGTCATGGCGGGAGGGACTTCAGTCAGAAGCTTCGAAGGTAATTTTTTTTTTTTTTTTGTGTCTGAAATTTATCCGTTGCTGTCTCATTTTGATGATCTATAATCATTTATGGTAATCAGATTGATGTTATTTAAATTGATTTTGTGTGTAGGCCATTGCAAACTTATCTGTGAATGCTAATGTTGCCAAAGCTGTGGCGGAAGAAGGAGGCATTGCCATTCTTGTAAATCTTGCTAGGTCTGCCAACAGATTAGTGGCTGAAGAGGCTGCAGGAGGACTGTGGAACCTTTCTGTTGGCGATGAACACAAGGTTCTGCTTTCTTTTGTTTACTCTGTTCTTATTTGCTTTTCCTTTGATGCTTTATTCTTGAAGTTATGAAATACAAGTTCTATTATAGGGTGATATTGCGGAAGCTGGTGGAGTAAAAGCTTTAGTGGACCTTATCTTCAAATGGTCAAGTTCTACTGGTGGTGATGGAGTCTTGGTATGTTTTTCCAGAGTCTTCAGGATTCCTGTTTCACTTTTGTTCAAGTGTTTATTGTGTATTACCGTGGAATAGAAGCCAAGTTGATGTAATGGGCTTAATAAGGTTGTGGCTATAACTTTGATTGGTATAGGAACGAGCAGCTGGTGCACTTGCAAATTTGGCTGCAGATGACAAATGCAGCATTGAAGTTGCTTCAGTGGGTGGTGTACGTGCTTTGGCGAGACTAGCTCGGAGTTGCAAGGTTGAAGGGGTGCAAGAGCAGGTACAAAAAAAATTAAAATGGAAAAAAGTATCTTTTGAATATTGCTTAGGGTCCTGTTTCAACTGTAAGTTAATCAATCAAATATTCTGATCAATAACCATGAATTTGAAACTACTTGTACCCAATGAGGTGTTCCCTGCTTTTCCTTCTCTTGCTCCAGAAGAGAGCAACATCTGGGGAAATAGTTGTGGACGGTAAATATTTAACTATTGAAATGTCAAGACTAGTAATACGTAAACCTAATCCCTTCTATTGATTCTTAGATATATATGCTGGCCTCAACAAATCCCCGGTTCACACTTCTGTGATAGTTGATAAACTCTGCATGAATGCTGTTAGTTCGATCAATTGTGAGCCCTGTCCTATACCTACTGTTGAATTTCCATGACAGCATGCCGACACAGGTGGTCATTTTCTTTATGTGACCCCAGAAGTACTTTTTCCCCCAATCCAGCATAAATCTGATTTCATTATGTATGTTGCTTTAACTGACTAAATTTGTTAGCATCCAAGATTGAAGCTTGTGCTGTGATGGATTGAAATTGAGCACAATTACTGCATGATTCCTTAAATATTCCGTGCAGTTTCATCCAGTGATTGGTTTTCATGGGCTAGAAGCCTATTTTGACCTTTTCCACATTTCTATATTCTGCTTCACATTACTACATTGCAATTTATGGGATCATATCTATGAAGTTCACCAGTCTAGTCACTTATTTTAATAAGTCTCCAGATGTTTTTCACATTGCTACTTTAAAGTTTAGTGACTTAATCTTAACATTCACTATGCAATACACAGAATATCTCTATGCAAGTTTTGAAAGAGGGGGAAAATCAGTAATTTTATTTATTTTTACCTTATTTTCCAGGCAGCTCGGGCTTTGGCAAATTTGGCTGCTCATGGGGATACCAATGGCAACAATGCTGCAGTAGGACAAGAAGTCGGAGCTCTTGATGCTCTTGTGCAGCTTATTCGCTCTCCTCATGAAGGCGTTAGGTAAGATGGGCCTCGTTGTTCGAATGATTAATTTCTAGATAATTTTTTTTAAATACGACATGTCTGTTGTTATTGAGAATGGAAATAACACAATTGGTGGTTGATTTATAGGCAAGAAGCTGCAGGGGCATTATGGAATTTATCTTTTGACGACAGAAATCGAGAAGCAATTGCGGCAGCTGGTGGAGTTCAGGCATTGGTATCACTTTTTTTTATTTATTTGTAGCATGTCTTAGTTACGTCATTTCAAGGAACCCTCTAGTAATTGCTGCAAAGGTGATTGCATTGTAACTTATCTGCAAGCCATGCGTATTTAAGGGATGCATTAGATAGTCGTGGGCTAAGTGGTTTACCTATAAGTCTAGGTGGCATTATGCTTGCTTATTATCTATACTCATGGAGAGGGACTATTAGAAAGTTGGAAAAGTGACCATAAAACTCATTATGAAGCTTTTTACTTTTCTTGGTTTTGAACGTTTTAAGCTAATCAAACTGATACACACATTAAAAAAGTAATATATTCGCTTCCATTTTTTCACTTTTTCTTTTTCCATCTATCTTATTAGCACATAAGTGGAGTTTTTGAGTTATAATTTGTAGTTATTGCTCTGGCAACTTTGCATTTTTCATGGAGAGGAAAAGAATTTTGTTTTACAAATAATTCTTAAAATTAAGCTCATGATCCTAGTTATACAGTTGTTATTGTTATATTGCTTGTTTTTTTAATCTCATAAACTCAAATCAAAGAAATAAACGGTGAATGCAATTGGTTGCATAATAGTTCCTACGTAAATTTGTTGCAACTTTATTCCAATTTTCCTTTGGCCAAATTTTTGCACTAATGAGACATTAGATTTTAGTTTTTTAAACTCATTTCTGGTTATCAGGTTGCTCTAGCAAATTCCAGTTCAAATGCCTCTCCTGGCCTTCAGGAGAGGGCTGCTGGTGCTCTCTGGGGAATGTCAGTGTCAGAAACAAATAGGTATTTTCTCAGGCTTCTTTAATTTATTTGAAATGTCTTCTTCTAATGTTCAAGTAACTGAGAGTCCACATTAATGATTAAAGGCATTTGCAATTTGGAAAATTTTGTACAGAGTGTTTCACAGAATTCAATCAGATCTATCCCCGTCTGATTAAGATAAAACATTTGACAGTAACTTGGAGCTGTATAGATTGTAAATTCTACTTTATTTACATGTTCTGTTCCATTTGACAAATATGTGGATTTTATTCGTTTATTACCTATAACTTGTGTATTAATTTTTTTTCATTATTTAATAGCATTGCTATTGGTCAAGAAGGAGGTGTGCCACCACTAATAGCGCTTGCTCGATCAGATGCGGAGGTATGTTTACCAAAAATTATGGGTGGAGCCTTTGTAGTCATTTTTGACATCAACTTATTTATTTTTTACCAAATTTTTGGTTGTATGTTTGTGAGGTTTGCACATTTGAGGTTTTAATCACCATGCTTAGTAGGATATGACTGACATAAATCAATAACACACTGCATTTCCATAAAAGCATGATCTCATGTCAAATATGAGATTTTTTGGTGGTAGGGCCTTTTACAAAATTTTGACATTAGACTGAGATTTAAATAACAAATTTGTTGAGAAAAAAGATGAAATCTCAATTTTGTAAAGAAAGTGCTTTTTCTGATAAAATGTTTTGGTATTCAAAGATCATGAAGGTTGGATATAATCTGAAATGGTGCTTGTGCATAGTTTTGCCCACCCGTGCACGCATGAGGTATCTTCTCTTCTGTAACTTCAGGTGTATTATTTGATTTATATAACATCTAAATGTTTAACTTCTTAGAACGCAAATTCGTTTAATATCTAATGACTCTAACATGCCCCTGTGCGACGACAAATTACTTTTTTATGAATCCTGGAACGTGAAGTTTCTCTTATTACTGGCCAAATGGGTAGGTAGTGAGAGTCGAACTTAACTCATGATGATATTATTTGGTCTAACTCTCATACCATCAATATTGAATGACCATCAAACCATAAATTTAAATTAGACATGAAATTTGTTTAATATTTAACAACTCTGAGTACACTTTACTAATGTAAAATCTTTAAAATAATTCATTATGTCATTATGGAAATTTATTTGGCCTCTTTTGGCTTTACTAATCGAATCACAAATGCATGTCCCACACTTATGGAAATTAACTGTGGCTCATGAATGTGGCAAATATTCTTTTCTTTCTATTCATTATATTGTAAGGACATGATAATGCTTAGATAATGTTGAGTTGGCTATCAATTTCTCCTATTGCTCGTGATTTTCTTGCAAACATTGGATTGCTTCAAGTTGGTTTAAGTATTAGCGCTCCATGCTTGTTTATGTGTTTCTTGTAGATTACATCTATCTTCATGCAATTATGTAGCACTGTATGGTCTACATACTTATAGAAGCTTTACAAAGTGCCCTAAAGCTGTTACGCTTAAAGCGGCCTGTAAAAGGTGTGAATTAGAGATTTTCTCTATCACCATGAATATCATCAGAAACTGTTATCACATAAATTGTGTTTAATCTCCAAAATACTGCATCTCTCGCTGTGATTCTAATGTGAGCATTAAAATCCTCACAACCACTGCCTATGCCTTCCGTACTTTTTTTTTTTTCGGGATATAATAGGAGATTTTTTCATAAACCACATGTATCAGAGTATTCTGGGTGATTGCTACTTATGTGTATAACTTCTTGGACACAGAATGAATCCTTAGTTTCTAATTAAAATAATATGAATCAAATATCAGGACGTTCATGAGACAGCTGCAGGAGCTCTTTGGAATCTCGCCTTTAATCCGGGTAATGCCCTGCGCATTGTGGACGAAGGAGGTGTTGCTGCTCTTGTCCATGTTTGTTCTACTTCTGTATCAAAAATGGCACGTTTCATGTCTGCTTTGGCATTGACCTACATGTTTGATGGAAGGTATTTAACAACCCTTTTGTGTTTATATATATATTTTCTAGAAGGGGGTGGGTATATTAGTAAATTTTGCAATTTCACTCTACAGAACGGACGAAGTTGCTGTGGTAGGAACATCAACACAGGGTGGTTCCAAGAGCACAAAATTAGATGATTCTAGAAGAATGGCATTGAAACGCATAGAAGCTTTCGTTATGAGCTTCGCAGATCCGCAAGCATTAGCTGCTGCTGCTGCATCATCAGCCCCTGCAGCATTGGCACAAGTAACAGAATCCACTCGTATACAAGAAGCCGGCCATCTCAGATGCAGGTTGCCTCTCAATCTCATTCTGTTTGCATAATTTTAGAGATGGGATTACTTTTTTTGTGCATTTAATGCACTACTGTATGGAATTATGTCTAATAAGTCGAATGCACAAAATTTTCTTTTCCATTACTCTCCGATTCAGTTATCTCATTCCCTATTTTGCCTGTTTTCAGTAAAATATATAGTTTACTCGACCTCATTGTCATCTTATCATTGTTATTATTAGGCAAATACTTATATACCAGTTGCACCGTGCAACTCAATTGTATTTTTAAACAGTATTAGTTGTTCTACTAAAAGGTATTAGTTGTTCTACTAAAAGGTATTAGTTGGTCAGTATTAGTTGTTTTCACTAAACAGTATTAGTTGTGCACCCAAGTGTTACTCTTATCATTACCTGAAATGTGTATGTTGCCTTGCTCATTCGATTGACGTTTTTTTTTGTTACTCAGCCCCGATGAGATTGGAAGATTCGTTGCTATGCTACGAAACCCGTCTCCCACACTAAAGTCATGTGCCGCGTTCGCTCTTCTTCAGTTTACAGTTCCAGGTGGTCGGCATGGAATGCACCACGCGACCCTTCTAAAGAAAGACGGAGCTCCACGAGTGCTCCGTGGAGCAGCGGCTGCTGCTGCTGGACCGCCTGAAGCCAAAATATTTGCTCGTATTGTACTAAGAAACCTGCAACACCATAATCAGATGGAATCTTTGCTCTGAAAATCTCCTGGTTTGTACCATTCAGAATTATAATCTTGCTGAAAATAAAGCATACAGCAGCATATTTTTTTTTTCTTTTCATTTTTTTCGGATTTTCCTTTTTCCATTTGTGAAATTGATACGAGTAACTGTGTTGTGATAGATTGGTATATTTGAGGCCTAACAGTTCTGTTGCTGCTGTTGCTTCTCTTTCTCTATACATGGCTTTAATTTATGACAAGAGTTTAATGGAAAGTATAATTAATATTCACCTAATAATTGTGGGTTGGACAAATTAAAAGGTGCGAGTCCATAGAAAGAAAAGTGTTAGTTCATACAATAGTAAAGTACTTTCTGGGTTGGACAATGTTAATATTTTCTCAACATGCAACTAATATTTTTGTATTATTATGAATGTATGATATTTCACCTTATGAACTAATACTTTTCGATCCCTTTTTATTTTACAATACGTGAAAAAAAATTAGTTGAATTTTTTTTTTAAAAATCAAAATTGTACCAGTGGTGGCTGAAGTGTTGCTCTATATATGCGGTTGAAATCTTAAGTTAATTTATTCCTTAAAAATAAGTTTGTTAATTAACATTGTATCCTATTTGCATAACCGTTATTAATTGTTTTATATATTAAAAACGCAACCAACTTTTCTGAAATTCCAACATAAAATTAACTTCCACCTAAAATTATTTTAATTAAAATTTATTTATAGGTTATATACATTTAAGATCTACTTTAGTATAAAATACACAAAAGAAATTGAAAATTCTAAACGACAATATTCAGTATTCATCAATATGGGACGTGCTACAATTTTACTTATCCAGAAAAATGTACTACTATTATATTTGTGGAAGATAATGGGAACTATATATGATGAGGTTGTGTATTTTATTTTTTTGGATTTTGAAGAGGAAAAATATACACTGTATGCGTTCCTCATCTTTCATTTTCATCCACTTTTCCTTTATAACCTTATATCTAAAATTCAATGAAGATGCACAGCTTGCTCCACTTCATGACAGGTATTTCTCCTCACCTAGTGTTTCTCGTGGGTCTGTTCGGGTCTCATCCATTTGGACGGGGATTAAGAGACACATTCCTCGTCTCATTGCGGGAAGCCAGTGGATCGTTGGTGAGAACTCTAAAGTGAACTTTTGGACGGACAACTGGCTGGGTTATATCATTGTGGATCGCATTGGCCTTCCCCAGCCCATTATCGACACACTGCATTACACGATCGGCGAGGTTTATTATGATGACGTGTGGCATTTTGATGAAGTTTTCTTCACTTGTTTCCCAGATATTGTTGTGGATATCCTTCGTGTACAATTCTCATGGGACGGAGATAGACGGGTTTGGCCGTCTACTACTTCGGGTACTCTTACTGCCAAGGACGTGTATAAATTGTTGCAGGGCAACATCATCGTTCCCAGCTGGTCATCTTGGCTCTGGAGCAGCTGGATTCCCCCATGTCGTAGCACTATGGTCTGGAGGGCGATTTGGGGTCGCCTTCCAACAACTTCGGAGCTTGTTAAAATCGGCATTGCTTCGCCAACATGCTGTCCTCTTTGTTATAACGGGCCGGACTCTCTTGACCACTTATTTGCTAGTTGCTCTTTTGCTCGTCGTCTTTACGACGAAATTGCCCGTATATTCAACTCTACATTCCATCATGGGGACGACTTTCTTGATATATTTCTTCAAGCTACTCGGATGCGGCTGAGCTCTCAATTACACAATCTCTGGAGATTAACGTTTATTACTTTGGTGTGGTCAATTTGGAATACACGCAATCGGTGGTTATTTGATGTCGTTCCTGTCTCATATCATCGTTGCATGATCATGGTTTTGTCCATGGTCCGGAAAGCAGGGGGCCTTCTGAAGGGATACATGCAAAACACGGTGCATGATCTGGAAATTCTTCATCGCCTACGTCTTACGGGACGTTCGCGCCCGCCTCGACATGTGATGGGCTTCCGTTGGTCTCCACCCCGTGCGGGTTGGTACAAAGCGAACGTGGATGTTAGCATTTCTCCGACAGGTGAGGGTTTTGTGGGGCTGCTTTTTTCGGAATTCACGTGGTTTCTTTGTCAAGGCGGCTTGTTACTCTACGGGGACGATCTCTCCTTTTGAGACAGAACTTGCTGCTTGCTTCTTGGCGATTCGGGATGCGGCTCATAATGGATGGTTCAATCTTTGGGTGGAAACAAACTCTTCTTTGGTGGTTCAGGCTCTCAAGGATGGCTCGACAAAGGTCCCTTGGCGTGTCCAGTCTCTTTGGAGCAGGGTTCGTGATTTCCGCCATGTTCTTAATATCCAGGTTACTCATATTTTCCGTGAAGGCAATCAGGGCGCGGACTGTTTGGCGAAATTACACATATCTATTGAATGGACGGGGCAGTGTCCGGTTATGCTTGTTGATGTTTTATTTTCAGATATAAATACTGAGTATTTTCGTGTTATCAATTAATATCTCGAGGGTTATTGCCATGATGCGGGATAACGCCTTTTTTTTAGAGGGGTTTCCCTTTTTCCCTTGCTGGGGGTTTTGCCCTAAGGAGGGTTTTTCCCCAGTGAGGTTTTTAGTGGGGCCCCGACCTCTGGACCGACCTGTGGTTTTATGGTTTTAGGTTTTCTTTTTCATTCTTAGTCGAGTAGTTTATTTGCCTTATATCTAAAATTCACATAATCTAAATATTTAATGTAGAGAATTCAATTTGACTCAATAAACACATAAATGCAAATACACATGATATGAACTATGGTCGACATGCTTAGTGATACTGATTCTAGATCAATATCCGTTACATTTCTTTATTTAAAATTCTAACAGAAATACTTGTTTTTTTTTTTGAGAAAGAGACGAGAAATTCACCCGTGCCGTTGGCCCCTCAGCCGGGCGGGTTGTAAATCGAAGGATGTGCCCAAGTGACAGACACTTGTGGGAGAAAGCCAACATGATTCACTCCCCAGGACAAACCCCCATAATATTTCAATGGAGAATTTGTCCCACACGGGGTTCGAACCTGCGTTGCCAGGGAATTTCTCCCCACATCACCACAAGTTTTACCACTTGGCTATGCCCTTGGGAAATATTTGTTTTGTAGTTGTTTGAACGAATGTCCTCAATAGTGGACTAATAATTATGTTACTAGTCCTGCATGCGCCGATCCTAAGATTTATGAAGTTTGAGTCGGCTTTTAAAGTTGGGCCCCTAAATTCGATTTGATCCCCTATTTCACTTTTACTATTTTTTTTGGGGAAAATGGTAAATAGTATAAATAAATAGCAAAATAGCTGTACAGGACCAACACCCCGAGAGGGTGTCACAAGACCAGGACCTGGCCAAAAGCGGGAAGGAGAGCCACATCAACCTACAACAGAAACAAGGACTACCTAACAAGCAACAAGGAAGCCCCACACACGAGCCAAACGAGGTTCACATAGTCACACAAACCAAAATAGGGCCGAGAAAAAAAAATACATGGAAAACTGGGCATCCCCAGTAAACAGATACAACTTGACACCACAAAGTGGGTCGAGACAAAAACAGCAAATCCCACAGAGGGGAATCAACACATAACAAAGACTAGAAAGTCACAAAATCCACCGGATAAAGACTGTAGAGGACATTGTACACCATGGATTTAATCTTCTTCACAACAACATCACGGTTGAAAGTGGTAGAGTAAAAAACAGCTGTATTCCTCACTTTCCAAACTTGATAGATTGTGCACATGAGCGCATGTAACCGGGCACGGACCATCACGACCCCAACACCAGGTTCTTTTTTCAGCCATTTGATACCTGCAATTGAAAAAAAGATGAAGTTAGGATTCAGGTTCAGATTTACAAAGGGGACATACCTTTTCAATATCAAGATAGGGGAGGTTGTCTCTAGTTTGCAATCTATTCCAGAGAGCCAACCACACAATGAAAGAGAATTTTGGGGGTATGAATCCCTTCCAAATCATGCTCTTCCAAGGGGTTTTAACTCCAGTACGTCGTAACCTGTCAAAAACAGCACCAGTATCAAGTCCTTTGGGAGAGGACAACCTAGAGAGCAAATCAATAGTAGCATGAGAACCCCTATACATAGTACAAAGATGGTCATGAATACCAGCGATACGCTTAAGGAGTGGGGAATCCCGAGTGTGAGGATTACACACCCAAACAGAATCATTACGCAAGTAAATATGGTGGACCCATTTGATCCACAGTGAATCAGTTTTCAAATGCAGATTCCAAAGGACACTAGATAGGAGGGCGTCATTCCAAGATTTGGCATCTCGAATACCCAAGCCACCTTCATCCTTTGGGAGACAGATAGCTTTCCACCCCACAAGTGGCCTCTTTCCACTCCAAAGAAATGCCCTGCAAAGCTTAATAATACGATTAATAACAGCATTAAGAAGAGGGAAAATCTGTAACCAAAAGCACTCAACCCCCTGAAGGATCGAGGAATGAGCTCCATACGGCCCGCATAAGAAAGAGTGTTTGTTGTCCAAGAACTAATGTATGATGTAATACGATCCAAAAGAGGAGCGTAATACACTACATTCAGTTTTTGGGCAGCCAAAGGCACTCCAAGATAGCGGACGGGGAAAGACCCCTGAGGATAATCCAACAACTCCAAAATGTCATCCAAGTCCCTACCATATAAACTTGCAGTAAAGATGTTAGACTTTGAAGCATTAATACCCAAGCCAGAGGTGGCTTTGAACGTGTCCAAGCAGTTAACCAAAATATGAATAGAAGGGAGATCACCCCTAGCAAATAGCATAAGGTCATCAGCAAAAGCAAGGTGGGTTATTCGCAAATCAGCACATTTACGGTGGTAATTAAAATCAGTGTTATCAGTCCTACTCTTCAACAGTCTAGAAAAGTAATCCATGCAAAGAATAAAAAGGGACGGAGACATGGGATCACCCTGTCTAAGACCCCTCTTACCTGCAAAGAAACCTGTTAGGGAACCATTAAGAGCAATGGAAAAAGTAGGAGTAGAAACACACTGCATAACCCACCCTACAAAGATAGGAGGAAAACCCAACCCTACAAGAACCTCACGCAAAAACGACCAAGACACAGTGTAATAAGCCTTTTGAAGGTCAACTTTTATAGTACATCTAGGAGAGGAGCGCTTCCTAGTATACCCCCGTAGAAGTTCTTGAGATAGAAAGATATTATCAGTCATGCTTCTACCACTCACAAAGGTTGCCTGAGCTTTATCAACAAGTAATGGCAGTATGGGGGCAAGCCTATCAGAAATGATTTTCGTAATTGCTTTATAAATCACATTACAGCAAGCAATAGGTCTAAAATCAGCAACAGAGACAGAATGAGTAGTTTTGGGGACAAGAGAAATGATAGTATGATTAATTTGCTTTAAAATCCTACCATTTTGAAAAAAAATTCAAGCACAACCTCAGTAACATGACTACCCATAACACTCCACGATTTTTTGAAAAAACCGGAAGAAAAGCCATCAGGACCCGGAGCCTTATCATCCCCAATATCAAAAATAGCATGTTTAACCTCGGAAGGTAGGATGGGACGAATGAGATTTACGATATCACAATTAAAAAGACGAGGGCCACACGAAAAGACAGAAGGATCAATCGGAATACGATGAGACTCCACACCAAAAAGGTCAAAGTAAAACCCCTCAAATTCACTAGCCACTTGCTCGGAGGTAGTGGTAGTAACCCCATTTCTGCCAATGATGGAGGAAATGTAATTCCGACCACGATTCCTCTTCACAATGCTATGAATTTTTTTTTATTTTTTGTCACGTTTGGTGAGAAAATCACACTTAGCCTACGGGACAAGAAACTTATTTTTCGCTTCCGCGATAAATGAAGCCTTAGCCGAAGGCGGCCTCGACATTCTCACAATGGGCCAGTCAAAAGGATCTGGTCGAAGTAGTTGATTTTGCTCAAGTTCAAGAAGTATGCATTACTAACTCTCGAAGTGATGTGAGAGAAAATGCAAATTACCAAGGGATTTCAATTTACCTTTTAAAATTTTAACTTTTGACAAAGAGTAAACCGGGAGGTACCATAGCGATAAGACCCCACATCATAGACTAAGGGGATAAAATCGGGGATGAGAGGCCCACATATTAAAAAAATTTGAAAGTTTTTTTCCCCAAGGAGCTATGTTTAAAACGAAACAACAATCGGAGAATGATCCGAAACAACTGACGGAAAAGCCTCAAAGCCTCGGTGAGAAAGAGAAGAGCATTTGCATGACGCCAAACAAGATTGACAAGAGCCCTGTCTATTTTGGACCACACCTCATTATTGTTCCAAGTGAAGAAACAACCAGAAGATTGAACTTCACTCAAACCTAAGGCAAGACTAGGGCTGGAGGAAATACCAAAAATACCGGTATACCGCACTTACCGTACCGAAAAATATCGAATTTATCGAAATACGGTACCGAAAATTTCGGTACGGTAATGGTATATGAATATAGAAATTTCGGTATACCGCGATATACCGAAATATTTTTAGTATACCGAATATTTTTGATATCTAATATATTTTTAGATATATTAGATAATCAAAAATCCTATATTCAATTTCATATATTTTTTTAAAAAATAAATAATAATTATATTATATATATACACTAATACACACACACAAATCACAAAAATAAACCCTAACTCTCTACACCCGCCTCCCCTTCCCCCCTTCTCACCCTTTCTCCCCTTCAAAGCGCCGCCTCCTCCTCCCCCCCGTACTCCCAAACTCCATCTACATCCCCACTCCCACTGACCACATACATTTCTCCTCCCCTTGTCGCCCATCTCCTCTCGCCCGCTCCGCCTCCCACTATCGCCGCCCTCCCCCCTGTCCCCCGCCCGCCTCCTCCCCCCTTGTCATCCCTCCTCATGCTCCTCTCCCTCCTCTCACTCCTCACCTCACCACCCCCCTCTTCCTCTATTTCCAGTTTCTTCAATCGGCGGCAATGTCGCCCAAGCCAAGCCATCCACCACGTGACCACGCCGTCGTCATGCCGTCATTGACCTCCTCACTCCTTTGCGCTTTCTCTTTTTTTTTTCTTTTTTTTTTATGCAAGAATCGAAATTTGTTAAATTAGGGATTGTTTGGGGTGTTAAATTAGGGATTGTTGGGGGTGTTAATATGCTGAGATTGTCTGATTTGAATTGCATACCAATTTTTTGGTTTGGTTTGGTTTGAATTGCATACCAATTTTTTGGTTTGGTTTGGTTTGAATTGCATACCAATTTTTTTGGTTTGGTTTGGTTTGGTTTGAATTGCATACTAATTGTTGGGGGTGTTAATATGCTCAAATTTTGGTTTGGTTTGAAGTAGAAGCAATTTTTGCAATGGTACGGTATCGGTATCAATATTGGCATACCGAAAATTTCGATATACCAAAAATACCAAAATTTTCGATATATCAAAATTTTCGGTATACTGTTGTCATTCCAAAATTTTCGGTATGACAACGGTATGACTTTTTCGGTATTGAAATTTCGGTATACCGAAATTTTTAGATGATATCCAGGTATGAATTTTCGGATATCGAAAAATTTGATCTGACTCTAACGGTATGGCGAAAAAAAATTTCGCATCTTGCGCATCAGCCCACCCCTAGGCAAGACAGGTATCCTGAAAATCCTTCATCTCATAAGCAGTGACATCGGCACCCCGAATTCTTTCCTCGGGAGCTTTTATTGAATTAAAATCCCCAAGGATCAGCCAGGGTTCCGACTGCGACTCACCGATCTGAAGGAGAGACTCCCAAAGATCATGATGGTTAACCACAGTGTTGAAACCATACACAACAGTAACCAGAAAGGAAACATGCGTTTCTCTACAAACATTTTTGCAATGCACATATTGAGGAGACATAGAAATCACATATAAATCAATTTTGGAAGGGTTCCATAAAATTAAGATGCGCCCACCCCGGATGATATCGAAGTTATTCACGTGATCCCATCTAGGAAGGTGTTTCCTCATCAGCAAATCCAACATAGGGAGTTTCAAATTGGTTTCTACAACACCCAAAAAATCCAAATTATGTTTTCTTAAAAAATTAGGCAAACATTTTTGTTTAAGGGACTGATTTAAGCCCCGAATATTCCAAGAAGCAATCCGCATGGGAAAAAGAAAGTGGAAAAAGGGGGGGACCTAATGGTAAGAACGACGCCCACCATTGCCAACGTGGGGTTGCCACCCCACAGGCCTATGCACGGACGAATTACAAGGCTTTGCAGCCTTGTCACCACCATGCAAAACCACCTTTTCTTTTTTCTTCTTCCTATTGGACTCAACCAAGGTAAATGGGGCCTCCACCGCCCTAGGGTGAACACCATCCACTTTACCAACATTCACAACATCAACATACAATTTACCATTTTCAAGCATAGGTAACAAAGGTTCGGAATTTAAATCACAAACATCACCAACCCTAGAACCATCAGGGTTCGACCTATGCATAACCAAAGATGAACCGACAAGGTTCTCATCCAAAGGCACGTTATCAGCAGAAATTAAAGCAGTAGGCAAGTTCCCAACCCTAGAACCGACAAGGTTCGACCTAGAGGAAGGGTTAGAAGTCATACCTTCACTTACCTGTGGCGTGCCAACACCTTGGTGAGAAATTCCAGCAATATCATGGACTGGTTTTTGAGTTCCATCAGCGATAAGGGCTGTACCAGCAGCGTTCGGACCCGTCTCAGCAGCAATAGAGGCTGAAGCAGCATAATTTGGAGCTGTACGAGGCGGACCCGTCTCTGGTTTTTGCGTTCCAGCAGCAATAAGAGCTGTACCAGCAGAGTTCAGACCCGTCTCAGCAGCAATAGAGGCTGAAGTAGCATTATTTGGAGCTGTACGAGGCGGGACAGAATCTGCCCCAGCAGTTTTAGAGGCTGAACCAGCAGTTTAGGGACCAATTTTCTTGTTACCGGCTGCACAATTGGCTTCCAAATGCCCAAAACAGTAGCACGCCTTGCAATATTTAGGGGTGTGCTCGTAAACCACAGGCTGCTCGATAATAAGGCCCCCCGAGAATTGTAAGGGAAGCTTTTTCGACAGCTCCTTTGAGGCATCAAACTCCACCAAAATCCTAGCAAAAGATATACATCTCTTTTGCGCAGTCTTGAGATCGGTACAAAGCGGTTTCCCGATCCTGGATGCAATCTTGCTAAGGGCTCTCGGATGCCAACAATCCAACGGGAGACCTTGAAGTTGAACCCAAACCGGGACAGTCCAATTCACATTGCAAAAGTTGAAGAACTTCGGCAATTTTTGAAGTAGGAATGCCCTCCTAAAGACGGTGTAAGGCCCACCGAAGAGAATACACTCCATGTCGTGCTCCGTTTTGAACTTAAGAAGCACCCATGCTTCATTATGAGGGAAAATTTGGCAAGGAATTTTCCAAGAAGTCACCAAGTCTTAGATTGCTTTAAGACCCGGAAACTTGTCCGAAAATCCACCAATTAAAGAGAACCTCCACGTATCCTCAATATCAACCAAGTCCTCAGAATCGAACGAAATCGGACCATCATCACAAGGAAAAGTTTGTAACTTGCACTCTTCAAGATTTTTCCCCGTGTTGAAAAAACCGGAAGCTCTTTGAGTGGTAACCGGATTGGCTTTATAGCTACATTCACCCGAATCATCACCCAAATTCGGAGACGGCGGCTGCACACTCTCATCCTCCGTGTAAGAATTGGTTTCTCCAAGAGTCCGAGAAGAATCAGGGGCATTCTCAATAGGAGGATTCTCAATAGGGGCAGGATTTGCAACCTGCTTCTTTTTCTTGGCCATACTCAGGGAGGGACCAGAAACTCAAGAGAAAACACCACAAAATCAGAAACTTAAGATGTCAAAGGGACCAATTTCAGCAGCACCGATAAGGCTGGAAGCTGGTTCGTTGGATATTTTTTATTATTCCACGTGTCATTCATCCTATTATGGAATATAAAATGAAACATCAATTATGAAATAAGTGATCTCAAAGCCTATAATACAAGAATAATCCTCTTCTAATTTCTCCTCATTTAACCTATTTTTGATTTCATTATTACTCTGTATAATTACTTATTTCATTATGCTTTTTTTATTGATTTTTTCAGGAAAAAAATAAATAATAATTTCTTAAATTAAAAAGAAAATACTAAAATATTTACAAAAAGTTTCTTAAAAAGGTATTAGATAAATATGTCAAAATCAAATTTAAATTTAAATTTCATCTCGTTATTAATTAACAAATACTATCATATAAAAATTTCAATATACTTCACTCATACAAGCAAAATAAAATTCTATATAAATAGGTCATAACAATAAAATAATACTACATAAATATGTCGTAAGTATAAATTACTCAATGCCAAGATTTTGCAATTTAAAAGTCGAATATTGTTCTTCTTTAATGTATTGCTGCTATTTTAAAGAGGTAAGTCATAAATATAAATTGAGGAAAAAAATGTATTGCTGTTATTTTAAAGAGGTAAGTCATAAATATAAATTGAGAAAAAAAATTATATGCCTAACTTAAATTCTCTATATTAGGCTTAAACGTAGGCTTTTGTTGTGTACATATTGCAGTTACCTAAAAAAATAGTACAAAAGCCAATAAAATAGGCCAAGCCACTTACACTAAGCAACAAATATTTCTTGTTATGATTTCACATACAAATATATATAATAAAAATTAAGGGACCCTAAAAATTGTCGATATTTTCGGGTCTGAGTCGATCGCCTCATCGGACTCAAAAGAGGACCGACCCTGTACCCATGATGGGATTGAACCTAGTCCTACCTATGATGGGATTGAACCTAATGGTGACGAGTAGAACTATTGGTGTGCTTGATCATCTAGCGTCAACAAAAAATTTCTACATTGCGTGGCTTCCGTGGCACTATGTGTGATCATCCAGGTAGGGTGAACTCTAAGTCTGACCGTCTATTGTAGGGTGCAATATGGGGAAGTTGCACATTTTATTGTACTTGTATCAAAAGTTGCTTGCTTTTGACACTTTGTATTTGGACGGAAGTGGTGAGATGACGGAGTCGCACGGAACAAGAACGATGTCTTTTGAAAAGGAATGATCTGAATGTCGAACCGAGTCAAATTAGATAACTGTCTTCCTATACTTAAGGAAGCCACGAACATCTTTATTATTGAGTCCGACCAAATAACTACCTTTCTAGCTCGAGGAGGCAAGTGATTTGAGCTAGAATGTTGATCAGACTAAAATCTTTTGACTACTATCAAAACAACCCCAAAAAAAACTATTATTGTGTTAAATATTCATTCTATTATGGTTGAAACTACAACCTAGACAATAAAAGAGACGCACACATATTTCAACCCAAAAAATTTCAACTTTGAGTCCATTCCATATTTCAACCTCAATAAAATTTCAAATTTGAGTCCTTACCAAAAAAAAAAAATAAAAAAAAAGAAAAAAGAAAAAAAAATTGAATCACACATTAATTTCATACAAGTGTGATTGTGTAAATTTGTATTACACCAATATACCATTAGAGGGGGGCGTGCGTGTATTTGAGGGGGGGGTAAAGAAACAAGGGTGAGGAGGTGGTCAAGTTTTAGGCTTTGGGTATCTTTTCTCTTCTCTTACATCTGTGCTACCTGAATCCTCTCAAACCCTTCCTCCATTTCCTTCCATCTCTTTCTATATATACCTATATATCTTGCGAATTCTGATACTCATACCTTTTTTGCTAATCTGTATCTTGTTCTTCTTCATCAGGTATCATTTTCTTATACATACCTTTGAAGTTTCGTGCATACAATTATGGTGACAGGGCAATAGATTCAATGCCAAGACTGGAGATTTAAGGTTTCATTGCAAGGCCCAAAAGGCTAAAACACTCGTTTTCGTAGGAAAACATAAAAAAATTGACTTTCTTTGAGTATGATGTGTTTCTTGATTGTGGGTGTATCCTATCATTGTATGGAGTTTCTGTTTATATGTTGAATCAGTTGGTTACAAGAATTAGGGCGGCTTTTTTTTGCAAACTTGGCGTATTTTGTATTGAGATTGAGGTTTTTTGTTTAGCCTCTGGTTCATTAGTTTGTTAAAAATTGAGTCTTTGAATTTGATTACGTTTGCACCTAATGCTGTGACCCTGATCAATGAAGAACAGTTCAGAGCAATCAATAGAGAAGAACTCTGTTTTCTAACATGTTTCTCTACCTGTTAATATACCTTTAGGCTTTATCATTGAGTGTGCATCGTTTTTCGTCTTTGAATAGGTTCTGTGTGCTGAGCTTTAATCAAGTATGACTAGGAGAGTACGAAGGAGGGTTGTGAATGGGGGCATAGAGAGAGTGGATTGTCCTGAAATTGATGAGAAAGTGGAGCTTGAGTGGACTAAATTACCCGATGATACTATGATCCAGCTTTTCTCTTGTCTGAGCTATCGTGATCGAGCTAGTTTGTCTTCAACCTGCCGGACATGGAGGGCCCTTGGTAAATCTCCGTGTTTGTGGCAGCTTTTAGATCTTCGGTTTCATAAGCTTGACGCTTCGGGGGCTTCATCACTTGTCCCCATGTGTGAGAATCTTCAGAAGCTTCGATTTCAAGGTCATGAATCTGCTGAGGCTATTATAAGCCTTCGAGCTGAGAATTTACGTGAGATAAATGGCGAATGTTGCAGGAAATTGAGTGATGCCACAATCGGTGTCCTTGCAGCTCGACATAAAGCGCTAGAGTGCCTTCAGATTGGGCCAGATTTCTGTGAAAAGATCAGCAGTGATGCTATAAAAGCAATTGCAATTTGTTGTCCAAAACTACGAAAACTTCGGTTGTCTGGTATTCAAGAAGTGGATGCAGATGCTATCAATTCTTTAGGGAAAAATTGCCAAAATTTGACGGATATTGGATTCATCGACTGTCGAAAGGTGGACGAGACCGCCCTTGGAAATATTACGTCAGTTCGATTCCTCTCAGTTGCAGGGACAACTTATATAAATTGGAATTTAGTAGCACAACATTGGAGTAAGCTGCAACACCTGATTGGCTTAGATGTTTCTAGAACAGATATAAGCCCGAATGCAGCTTCAAGACTCTTATCATCCTCATCAAGCATGAAGATCTTATGCGCCTTGAACTGTCCTTTGCTTGAGAAGGATGCTGTCTTTTCCTGTAATAACAATCGTAACGGCAAAGTGCTGTTGGCTGTTTTCACCGACATTCTTAAAGGAGTAGCTGACTTATTCGTCGATTCGCCAATGAAAGATAAGAACATTTTTCTGCTTTTGAGATATTCTGAGGCGCATAAGAAATCAAATGAGATGCTGAATTGGCTAGAGTGGATCATTTCCTATTCACTTCTACGTATATCTGAAATCAATCCACCTGGTTTGGATAAGTTTTGGCTTGATCAAGGCACCGCTTTATTACTTAGTTTCATGCAAAGTGCTCAGGAAGAGGTTCAAGAAAGGGCAGCTACAGCTCTTGCAACTTTTGTTGTAATTGATGATGAAAATGCTAATATTGACACTGGGAGGGCTGAAGCAGTTATGCGTGATGATGGCATACGCCTTTTGTTAAACCTTGTTCGATCATGGAGGGACGGACTTCAGTCAGAAGCTGCTAAGGTAAGGCTGAGTTGCTCATGTAAAACAGTTTTACCGTGCAACTGATTTGCAACTATCACTTAGTAAAACAAGTAATACCATGAAAACTAATACCTTTAGTCTTTAATGAAACAACTAATACTGTTAAAAATACACACAAAATGCAAACCAGTTGCACGGCAAAACTGGTCTACATAAGACTTTGCTAGGTGCTTATTGGATAAGAATTTCTGCTGCTTTATGTCTAAGGTCATTCTGTCTGAAATTAACTTTTGCTATCCTTCTCTTGTATTTTCCTCTTCCCCGTGGCACAATATTAGCAGAGTAGGAATAGTAATTCATTGGGTCTTAAAACTTTATCATCATTTATGGTGGACAAATTCATATTATTTAAATTGATTTTACATGTAGGCTGTTGCAAATTTATCAGTTAATGCTAATGTTGCCAAAGCTGTGGCGGAGGAAGGCGGCATCACCGTTCTTGTAAATCTCGCGAGGTCTGCCAACAGATTGGTTGCTGAAGAGGCCGCAGGAGGACTGTGGAACCTTTCTGTTGGTGACGGGCACAAGGTTTTCTGTTAATTATTTTTCCCTTAATCTTCTTTTCATTTAATGATTTATTCTTCAAGTTATGAAACAAAATCTCTATTCTAGGGCGCCATTGAAGAAGCTGGTGGAGTTAGGGCCCTTGTGGACCTTATCTTTAAATGGTCAAAGTCTAGTGGTGGTGAAGGAGTCTTGGTATGTTCGATAGTAATGTTCATGCCTTTATGTTATCCATCATACAATGGTAGCCAAGTTGCTATAATAGGCCTAAGTAGGTTTTGACTGTTTCTTTCGTTGATTTCAGGAAAGGGCAGCTGGTGCACTTGCAAATTTGGCAGCAGATGAAAAATGCAGCGTTGAAATTGCTTCAGTTAATGGTGTGCATGCTTTGGTGAAACTAGCTCGGACTTGCAAGGTTGATGGAGTGCAAGAGCAGGTGGTTTCCTCTTCTAATCGAAAACCAATATCTATTTCTTATTTTCTCAAAATGCCCCACTTTGCTAACCTGTTGTTTCGACTGTTAAGCAATTCGACATTCTGATTGATATACCATGAAATGTAAAGGTCTTTAGTACCCAATAAGCTTCCCCGCTCTTTCCTCTTGGTACGGAAGAGAGGAGCATTGTGGGGAAGAGTTGGTCTTATGTAATACAGTTCTATCGTACAACTGGTTTGCAACTATCACTTTATAGTAAAACAACTGATACTTTAAACTGAAACAACTAATACTGTCAAACTAATACCTTTTAATGGAACAACTAATAATATTTTAAAATACACACAAAATGCAAACCCAGTTGCACGGTAAAACTGGTGTATATAAGAATTTGCCAGTAATGCTGAAACATAAGTACATCCTTAATAGCTAATAGACTCTAGGCATATTTTTTGTTAGGTATTTCTACCATTAATTTGGGCATGACAGTATGGCCACGCTGTTTGTAATTTTCTTTTTATGCGACTTAACTTAATCTTTTACTGCTGTTGCCGCCAAGTGAAAATTTCTCTTCACAGACCACCATAGAACTGATCTAATAATGTATGTATTGTTATAATAGAAAAAATTAGTGTTTACCATTCAAGATTGAAAGTCTGTGGGTTGAGGTAGAGCTTAATTACTGCATGATTTCCAAAATAATCTATTGAGAGTCATCAAAGGCTTGGTTTTCACGTGCTAAAAGCCTATTTCTGCTTTACATTTTTATTTTGTTACTTATGGGGTCATATCTTCCAAAGTTCACCACTTTTTAGTCACTTACTCAGTTACTTGAATAAGTCTCCAGTTTTTCAACTTCGTCTAGTGCTCGGTATTCAATATGGAAAAAAGCTCTATGAATCGAAAGAAGGGGACAAAACTGTCTCCAGTTTCTGATAAACATCCCTTGATCTTATTGTCCAGGCAGCTCGGGCTTTGGCAAACTTGGCTGCCCATGGGGATACAAACGATAACAATGCTGCTGTAGGACAGGAGGCTGGAGCTCTTGATGCTTTGGTGCAACTTACTCGCTCTCCTCATGAAGGTGTTAGGTAAGATGGGGCTACACCCCTTTTGTTCTACTGATATATTTTCTAAATCCTTTAAGTAGGCCGGATTTTTTTGTGGTTATATAATACTCGTTGTTTTTTAGCATAGAACTAACACCATGGTGACTGGTTCATAGGCAAGAAGCTGCTGGTGCATTATGGAATTTATCCTTTGACGACAGAAATCGAGAAGCAATTGCCTTAGTTGGTGGAGTTGAGGCATTGGTATGACATTAGTATTTTTGTTTCTTTAAATGTTTGTCTAAATCATTTTAGAAAACCCTCTAGTTATTGCTGTAAAGGTGATTGCATGTACTATCTAGGAGCTAACTGATCTGGGAGCCATATTTATTTGAGAGGTTCTGTTAAGTAGTTGTGGGCTTGCTAGTTTACCTTAACAATATCAAAAGGGTTCCTTAAGTTCTCTCCCTTTTAACATCCTAATCAGTGATTCAATATTTTCTATCCCTCTTAAATTGCATGAAATTCTAATGATGTTATGGTTTAATATATTCAAGAGGTAGTTCTTTCTTTGAGAGTTTATAGTAATTGACTAATCTGCATAAGCCATCAAATATCCCTCAAATGAGATGACTTTGACAATTAAAATTCTTCCAAGACATAATCTTTTAATTCTCTATCTCACTAGCGACATTTCATTATGTTTTACACAGTAAGTGTCTGCAATTGAGCTTGAACTCTTAATGGGACACAGATACCTATCAGTTAAAAAAACTGTTTTTTTTCTTCCCAAACATGCTTCAGTGAATTATCTTATGTGGATAAGGTTAACATCAGGTTCTAAGTGGGCTACTTTTCATTTCCACATTCTTGAAATTGACCACAACTATTCTATTATGGAGTCTTATTCAGTTAAATTCATGCATGTACTTGAACGCAACTATAAACCTGTCAAAAATTTCTTCCAAAACAGTAAGTATATAACATGATATCACATTATTATAAGTTTTTCTCTCAATTTGCTTACTATTGCAACCAATATAAATTTGATGCTGACCGCGTGTTTTTATGCTAACACAGTAATTTCTGATCAAGTGCAATAATTTTTTGGACAAATCGAAGCCAAATCTAACCTAACCGACATAAAACTACAGCTTGGTTCACATTGCCAGGACAAAAAGTATAAATTCAGCTATTGCTCACTATAATTCATCTATGTTATCTCGTATTTTACTTTTATTTGCATCTATTGCTCTCCAGCACTGACGAATTTCACAATTCATGAGCTCATGAATGGAACTTAAGGGTTTTATTTAGTTAACTTTTTCATTCCTCACTTGTGATATCCTTGCTTCACTTAAGTCATCAATGTTGAATGCAGTTAGATACATGACTGTTGCTATATAATATTGATGCAACTTTTTCTTTGGTCAAGTTTTATCTCTTTAGAGAATGAAAACAATAGGCAGAGATAATCACGAAAGAGACTAAATATTCATTCTTTAGAAGAAGAAATTTTCAGCTCACTCGAGTGTTAAATTCTTTTGTGGTTATTAGGTTGCTTTAGCAAATTCCAGTTCAAACGCCTCCCATGGCCTTCAGGAGAGAGCTGCTGGTGCTCTATGGGGATTGTCTGTGTCAGAAACAAATAGGTACGTGGTCATATTACTTTTATTTATCTGATATTTTTGTTTGTAATGCTTGAATTATGGTGAGCTCAGATTAACGATAAATCATGTCTGTAATTTGGACATTATGATTCTCAATGCTTACTTTCGTAAGGAAAGTATGTCTATTGAGAGATTGCATGTTGAACATCATCGAGTAAGCAGAATCTGAATAAATTCTGATTAAATTTATTACATCATTTTCTTCCATCTTTTTTTGTAATGGAAGAAATATTGCTTATCATGGGGCAATAAGTCTTAAGTAGAACAACCATGTTTGCACACAACTCATGTTACTGTTTGTGCGATGAGGAAAAGAGAGTGGCAACTAAGAAAGAACTAGTATTAATTACCATGTGCAAATTTCGTACGTGGAAATTAATGTTAATTTTCAGGTAAAGCTAAGATGAAATAGGTATTAGGCTGTCATCACATTTTATTAGGCATAATTACAAGATGCCCGAAGTACAGCATCAGTGACAACTTGGAAATTATTGTAAGGACAATATTCTGTAAATATGCACCTTTTTTATCTTACCTTTAATTTATTATCTGTAATAGCATTGCTATTGGTCGGGAAGGAGGCGTGCCACCACTAATAGCGCTTGCTCGATCGGATGCCGAGGTATGTCTACCAAAATTAGTTGAGAACCTTTCATTTGTACAATTGTAGTCTCTTTTTCCATGTGGCATCTGCTTTCTTAGTTGTGGTTTACCAAATTCATAATTTGCATTCAGTAGTTATGCTTCTGTTCATCATTTATTTTGAGCATTTGCCAATTCCACAGTGCATTTACCACAATATTACCCAATGATAAAGCTAAACAATTTTCATAGGGTCTTTTATATTATTGCTTAACATTAATTAACAAAAGTAATTAAAAGAAATGTTTTGTTACTTAAAGATCATGACTTGAACTTTCAGGATGTTCATGAGACCGCTGCAGGAGCTCTTTGGAATCTTGCTTTTAATCCCGGTAATGCCCTCCGCATTGTGGACGAAGGAGGTGTTCCTGCTCTGGTCCATATTTGTTCCACTTCTGTATCTAAAATGGCACGCTTCATGTCTGCTTTGGCATTGACCTACATGTTTGATGGAAGGTATCTCTAACAATCCTTTTTATTTGGATTTATATCGCTTACGACTCCTTTTTACTATTGTCTTTGCAAGTGAAGATGTTAAAATATGCTAAAAGTTTTTGCATTAAGAAATATATGGTATGAAGCTTCTAACTCATCCTTTAAACAGGACTCAACAGTTTTGATCACATATAGTAGTTTCAGAAACCACAACTAATACCTTTTTAGTAGAACAGCTAATACCATTCAAATTCAGTTAATTGGATCAGCTATGATATTTTGACATTAATTACTTTTGAATTTACATCATTTTCATCAAGGGCCATTACATATCGTCAATGTTCCACTTCATGCATACTTGAGCTGATTGTGCACGTATTTGGTCCATTTTATTATTGCAGAAAATATGCTTCAAGTTCAAGCAAAAAGCTGTCTTTCTTTTCTATTCTGCAATTTGGTGCATATTATATTCTGTCTACTGCTGCTGCCTTATTCCTTCAATTTTTTAAAGGGGTGAGTATTTGCTAAAATTTAAAATTCTGCAATTCGATGTGCAGAACGGATGAAATTTCACTTGTAGGAACGTCAGCACATGGCAGTTCAAAGAGCTTAAACTTAGATGTATCTAGAAAAATGGCCATGAAAAACATAGAAGCTTTCCTCAGGGCCTTTTCTGATCCTCAAGCATTTGCTGCTGCTGCTGCATCATCAGCCCCTGCAGCATTAACACAAGTAACTGAATCGGCCCGTATTCAAGAAGCGGGTCATCTCAGATGCAGGTTCCCTTCCAATCTCATTCTCGAGTAACTCTTTTTTTAACTTCTAGTCTTAGTTTGTCATTAGCTTTCTTCTTTCACGAATCATCTATACATTAAAAATTTTAAGTTCACCACTTTAAGTGTTGCAATTCAACATGTACCTTCAAAAAATAAAAATAATTAACATGTGATGGATGAACAGCATACTGTTAAACTCAATTCTGTTTTCGCCCGTACATATAATAATGTAATGCACTAATATAAATAAATTTGGTTGTTGAAACATGTCCTCTCTAGGTAACTGGTTTTGGCTCAAATTCAAGTTTTTTATTTATTTAATGCTATACCGAAATCATCCTCAATTTATTATTACCTGAACATATCGATTGAGTTTTTTGTTGTTTCTCAGTCAACTGGAGATTTCAAGATTCGTTTCTATGCTACGAAACCCTTCTCCTACGCTAAAGTCATGTGCTGCATTCGCTCTTCTTCAGGTACGTCATCACACACAAACTTCATGCATTCCTGTTGTCATTATTATGATTACCCTTGAGGGTCCAAATCCAAACACATATACCTCATGAGGTTTTGTAAACACCCAAAATACCCCTGTAAAAATTTCATTAGTTTTTAGGCTCAAGTGTTTGTAATTCTTGGTTGCAGTTTACTATCCCCGGTGGGAGGCACGCAGCACATCACGTGACCCTTCTCGAGGAAATGGTAGCTTCACGAGTGGTCCGTAAAGCAGCAGCAGCAGCTGGTGGGCCCCTCGAAGCTAAAATCTTTGCTCGCGTTGTACTAAGAAACCTGGAGCATAAGAAGACTTAGACTGTTGGTTGAGAGTCGCTACATTTGCTGAAATAACGCGTCCAACATAGGTTTTTTACGCGATTTTTCTTTCTTTTCTGATCGTTATAGTGATACAAAATTCTTTGTTGCTGAAATAGATTGGTTTTGACTGCCAGTGTGTCTTGCTTCTCTTGCTGTTTTATCTAAATTATAATATTGAACTTTTTGGGAGCACTAAATGATGTGCAAGAATTACATCTATTTCTGGTTTACTTAGGTTTTATTTGGTTACTATTCTTTGACGGTTTGAATATTGATAAATTATAGACCATCATAATCATCCAAAATTGGAATGCAAAATTAGGAAAAGTTCTTCATATATATGGTGGGATAATCCATGAATCTCTCAAGTCCTATCCTACTACCAAACAAGTCATTATATGTTTGGTTAATTTGGTCTATGCACAATTTTTCAATCACTAGAACATGAAGCTTTATTATTTTATTCTTATTTGTAGTCCTAAATATCACATTCTTCCCAACTTTGTCTTTGGTTGAACGGTTATTGTTTTTTAATGGAGAAAGATTTTTAGTAGGTCTTATATAAATCTGGATTCACATAATATTTTTTTCAAATGCCACGGCATATGAAGTGTCACTATCTAAAATATTTGATTTTTTGTATTTTTTTCTTTCAAATCACCAAGTAATAACACTTACATGTTTTAATGACACTTCGAGTCAGTTAATCACTAAACAATAGCCGTGATACTTTGGAAAAGATAATTATGTGTATCCGAGTTTATAGAAGTTTGTGCATTTGAGTTAGTTTTCCATATACTCCCTGTTATTACATATTTATAAACTAATGTTATGCTCTCTTTTATTCTTTATAAAAAGTCATTTTGGATTTTTTCCAGATGAATTAAGGATATTTTTTAATGTAAATATTAACCTAAATTAATAATAACTAAATATTTTTAATAGTAAATACAATGGGCTATGAAAATTATTCACAAAACATAATTGTGCAAAATATGAAAAATTAAAGACCATAAAAATTAATTATTAGGGATACATATGAGATAATCGGAGAAAAATGTTAGAACGACATTTATTATACGAACATTCTAAAACTCTAAAACGACATTTAAAAAAAGAAAAGGAAAGAGTATCATTTATGTGTATATAAATGTTCTGGTATCAATGAATAATTGTTATGGTATTAATATGAAACAAATTTCATAAGATGATCAAGTTTCACAAGAGAGTGATTATATATATATATATATATATATATATATATATATATATATAAAAGAATTACGTACTACCTCCGTCCCAAAAAAACGTGCACACCATCTTTATTATCGAGTTTTTATGAGCGAATTGTTTATTAGTATTTCAAATGATAAAGTGATTTTTAAAGAGGGGTATTATAGATCTACCTCTCATCTATTGCATGCATCTTTAAAAATTATTTTATCATTTCAAATACTAATAAAAAACTCGCTCGCAAAAACACGTGAAAACAGTAAACGTGCACGTTTCTTTGGGATGGAGGGAGTACTATTTTGTAATATTAAAAATGAAAAAATGACAAATTCATATGAGACAATCTCATGCATGAGACAATCTCATGCATGAGACGTGATACAACTTAACACAAATCACACTCATTTTTTCAAAAATATTAAAGTGTCAATGTCATATTATGTCCCGTCTCACCATGAGACCGTCTCATGCAAATTTGACTTTTTAAAAATATGATATAACAATGCTGAATCATTTGGAATAACTTGGCTGACCAGCCAATAGTGTACACTTATTTTTATTTTGGCCAGTTCTACGCATCAGGTGGACAGTGCGCTTCATAATATATTTTAAAAATATATAATTTATTTTATTAAAATATATAATTTACTTATAAATATAAATGGCATATTTTAATATAAAAAATTATATATTTCTAAAATACACTGTATAAAGTGCACCATGTGATCCACTCTATTCTTTTAATCCATTTTTATTTTCACTTGTAGGGAAGTGCACCGTTTGATTTCAAGTTTTCAATCTAATTTTGAATTTTATGTACCTGTAAGAACTAATTTCAAATAATGGGCTCACGGCCTTTGATTTACTGATTTTAGTAAAGCCCATGCAAATATAAACCAGTAATTTTTTTTGAAATTTGAATAGATTGACTGATTTGTTACCATAAATGAAGTAAGAAAATATTTCCATGATCATCGGTAAAAGAGTCCAAGAAACCGCTTTATTTCCGCAACGATCTCCCGCGCGGTCCGCTCTCTCGCCGGTTTCACTCCGGTTGCCGGTAACAACTATTTAACTACTTATATTCTAGATTTTTCAATTTTCTTGCTTCAAAAAAAAAAAGGAAACTTATTTTGTTGATCATTAAGTTTTTAAGGCGGTGTTTTTTCTTTGTGGGGTTTAGTAAAAGATGATTCTTGTTACTCACAGTCGCGATGGTTTTTGGTTTGTTTTCTTTTGGAATTGATATCTCGAAAGGTTTGATTAGGAAAGATTGAATTTTTATTTCTATTTTTGGTTCCTTCTTTTCTCTGTTAATTGAAACTCTAATCTGTGTTTTGAATTTAAGAGTTGGAAGGCAAAGGTTTTGACAAATCTTGTGCTGCTGCATACTCTGTGTGATATGTATGTATATACGTAGTGTGTACGTATATGCTCTATGAAAGAGTCTGCAAGCACAAGATTCTTTATCTGCTTTTTTCTTTTCCTTCTGCATTAAGATTTCCATTCAATTGTTTATTTGGTAGAGTTAATTCTAGAATTAATTTACGTGTTGTTAGGCTCAATTTTTGAAATCTTTAAGAGGGCTGCTGTTTTTTTTTTTTTTTTGCCATTTATGTAGTTCTATTCCTGTATGAGGCTGATCCAGTCACTTTTTATTCTGCATTGGGATTTCCATTGAATTGGGTTTTTTTTTAGGTAAAGACTGAAGGGTGAAATCAATTTGTAATCTTTGAGAGGCCAATCTTTTTCAATTATGTCCAAATTTAGATTTTATTAGGCTGTTGTTTTACATTTTTTATAGCAGATAACTTTTCCATTGCATTATGCTGCAGGTGTTTTGCATATTCTTGTTTGATTGATACAGTTGGTAAGATCTGATGGTTGAATTTGGAGTGAATATGACAGAAAAGAGGGGGGCTTCAACCTCAAATGAACATGGAATTTTTGCTAAAGAACTTGAGGACACACTAATGAAATTTACAGCTAATAATCAAGATCATAGAGTTGGTGCAAACTTGGTTGATCTAACCGAGAAATTAATCAAAACTGAGGTCGAAAACTCGGATGCCACTGAGTGCTCGAGTTCGTTCGATGGCTCTGATTCAACGGATTTTCATAGTGATGCTGAATCAGGTTTCGACTCTAATGGACTTTTTAAACTGTTTAACTCGAGGTACTTATTCTTCTCCCCTTATTTTATTTTAAGCGTGTGTTTATTTCAAGAATTTAGCTGTCAAAGTTACCATTTTTTGTGAAAAAACTGAATGCAGTGCCTCAAAAATCAACCTACAGAATATGTTCAATATTTTTAGTACATATGTGTGATGTGTCACATTATGATGATCTTTTTAGTATAAAATGGGGTAAAGTAAAGAAATAAGTACTAATTTCCATGTATTGTTAATGTCTTTTCATTTTCATATTCTTAGGAGGAAATTGTCACCTGTTTGGATGAAAGAAGTTCACCCACTTATGTGGCGTTGTAAGTGGCTTGAACTGCAAATCTGCAAGTTGGAGGCACAAAACAAGAAATATGACAGAAAACTTGAGGAATTCAAAAGTATATCTACATTACAAGGTGATGGTACTAAACCATTCACCTTTCCCCAGCCCCATGTTAGCTGTGCGATCCGGAGGAAGAAACGGAGAAGAGCTGAGGCAACAAATGACGTAAAAGAATACATGTCAAACCATAGCATTTATTCGTATTTTGGTACGATATCGCCCCCTTTGCTTTGTTTCCAAGTTATATTTGTGGTTTTGTTTGTGCCAGTTAAAAATTATATGCATAGCAATTTTACAGAAACAATGAGGAAGCCTATTTCTGAGGATGCTGATCAAGTGTGTAAGAATCCTGGTGAGAAATGATATTTAATTTGTTCTAGCAGATTCATTGACAAATTTCAATCTTTTTCAACTGAAACTCAAATTATTCTACTATTTTCAGTTATGATTGATTGTGAAGTTTTGGAGAATGATGAACTGGTGGGCTGTGAGGACAGAAACGACGAAGAAATATTGGAACACGCAATGCGGATGATTCAAAGTTTACATTCACAAGTGGTTGAGATGAGGACTAGACTTGGTAAGACCGCTCGTGATCAGGGCGGACAGTTTTGTGGCACGGATAATTTAGGGTCGCGAAGTTCTTCATCTATCACTGCATGTGGAATGTCAATGGGAACCTATATTGCGTCTCAGCTTTTGTCGGAGTACAATCAGGGTGCTGTGCTTTTGCCGGGAAGTGCAGTTACCGCAGAAGTTGCTGGTGGTTGTGCTAATGGAAGCAATAATCCCGCTCGTTTCACTTGTGTAAGTCTCTCTCTGAAGTAATACAGTTTACTATAAGAAGTAATACTGTTTAACATACAAAGTAGCACTGTTTAGTGAATTTCAGAATTACATATAAAATCAAACTTTTTTAAATAGCCACACTTCATATGCTAAAAGGTATTACTTTGAAGGGGAGAACAGGAGATCCACTCATCTGTTAATACGTACTCGTCATTTAAGTTTATCGAGTGATATGAATGTATGTCTCCGTGTTCAGGAAAACGATGATGATGTTCTAATTGATAATCATCTGCTGATGGGCGAGCTGGATTATTTAGATTCAGAGGAGAAAGCAATGATTCCTACAATCCAAAGGCAAACACCTTTGGTGATCAAAGATGAGTTTGATACCATTACCCATCTTCCTAATATTGCTACGGATGCTCAAACCGCCAGGATTGACCTGGAGAGAGCGATACTATCACTTCGCTCCATGTCAAGCGCTGCTACTGCATCAACCAAAACTACTAATAATAATCGGAGGCCTAAACGAAAAGGTCGTGCTGGGTGAGTCTGATCCGCAGGCTTCTTTAATCGAAGAGGATGAAACGATGCAATGTGAATATATTAATTCATTCTTTCTATTCTTTTACCTACATATGTCTCAGTTAGTAACTGGAGATTTTCGTATAACTTTTTGAGGAATGTAGAGCAGTCCTTTCTAGGCAAAAAAGAACAGAAAAACTGATCTCCATGAGAACTACTTGTATATATTATGAGCCAGATAAATGCAATAAAGATGCTTTATATTCTGGGTTTTTTACAGAATGTATCCTTTACAATTTACACTGTCA
This sequence comes from Stenogyne calaminthoides, assembly GCA_037126765.1. Taxonomy (NCBI): domain Eukaryota; kingdom Viridiplantae; phylum Streptophyta; class Magnoliopsida; order Lamiales; family Lamiaceae; genus Stenogyne; species Stenogyne calaminthoides. Next base: position 35,440,421 of record JBBCBC010000023.1, on the reverse strand, counting down.
AGTGGGGTGAATCTTGCATCTTCATATGCATTAGCAAATGATTCAAAATCAAATGTATCATCTCCAATTGTGGATGTCTTTTACTCCCAGAAATGAACTCCAAAACTTGGTTATCAATTTCAATGGCACTAAACCCTGCCTCTTTCTTAGCCCCTTTACTTGCCATCAACCTTTTAATTTCTTCCACATCTTTCCATCTTCTCTCAACAGCATACAAATTCCTCAACATTATGTAATTCCCATCATTTTCTGGTTCCATATTAATCACCTTCTTCACCACCTTCTCAGCCCTTTCTACATACTTAGCATTTCCATAACCAAACAGCAAAGTACTCAAGATGATTCCGTTAGCCTCGTAAGGCATGCTCTCGATCAATCGTTCAGCTTCCTCCAAACACCCAGCCCTACACAACAAATCGACTAAACAGCCATAATGCGTAATTTCAGGAGTAACACCAAACTCCCCCATTTTACTGAACCATTTTTTCCCTTCTTCCACTAAACCACCATGGTTGCAAGCTGACAGAACACCAAGCATGGTAACCCCGTTTGCGTTATATCCCTCTCTCTTCATCTCGATGAACACTTCTAATGCCTCGTTAGAACACCCATTGAGTGCTAACCCGTTAATCAAAGCATTCCACATGCTCGTGCTTTTGGCCTCAACATCGTCGAAAACTGTTCTTGCTTTCTTGATTTCCCCACATTTGGCATACATATCAACCAACGCTGTGGAAACGTTTACAGATCTGTCCAATTTCCTCCTCTTCACAAAACCATACACCCAATTCCCCAAATCCAGAGCTCCCATGTCTGAAATAGCTGGAAGTACACTAACAACCGTAACATCATCAGGCTCAAACAATTCACACGCAAGCAAATGCTGGAACAACGCTAATGCCTCGTGTGACTGATTATTACGACAATATCCACCAATCATCGCATTCCAAGAATACAAATTCCTGTTAGGCATCACATCAAAAAACCACTTAGCGGAGTCTACATCGCCATTGCTGCAATACCCATCAATCATCGTCGTCCAAGAAACCACGTTTTTCTCCGGTGCTGCATCAAACAACACCCTAGCTAACCCCATCTCCCCCAACTTCACATACCCATCAATCATCACATTAAACGTAGCCGCGTCCTTGTCATTCTCAGGCACAAGATCAAAAACCGTTTTCGCAATATCCATACCCCCACCTCTAATATACCCATTCATGAGAGCAGTCCATGACACCGAACTCCGCTCAGTCATTTCATCAAACACTCTCCTAGCAAAACCCATCTGCCCCAGCTTCCCATACATGTCAACCAACGAAGTCGCCACGTATAAATTAGAGCTAAACCCATACCTAACCACGTGCGTGTGCAATTCCATCCCTTCAAACAATGAAAATCTCAAGGCGCAGCACTTAGTCAAGGTAGAGAAAGTGTAATTATCCGGCACAAAGTCTTCTTTTCTCCGTAAACAAGCGTACAGAGTAATGGCATCGGAGAATTGTCGGAAACAGAGGTGGGTCTTGATCATAGTGTTGCAAAGGAAAGCATCAGACTTTCGCGGCATTTGATCGAACAGTTGGCGTGCATGACGAATGCCGCGAGGATCTGACATGGGAAGTGTGGCTATAAGCTGCGTTACGAGGTTTAGGCTGGTTTCAAGAGCGTTGCGGATCATGAAGGCGTGGATTTGGAGGAGGGTGGCCCTGCTGCAGGGTTTCAATTGAAGGAGAGAGAGGCACTTTCTCTCTCTTAGGCTCCATACCCATGACAAATGCGATGCCATTTCCCTTTTTGCTTAATTAATCGTCAGATTTCATCTGTTGTTTTCTTCATAAAATTACTAAAGAAGCAGTGAATGATCGACGCCAGTGGATGCCATTAGGCATTAGTGTGTTACAGGAAATGCTAATTAAATAAATTTCCCCAACCAAACAAAATATAAATAAAATATGGAGGGAAATTTTGATAGCGTTGAGCCGCGGGAATGAGGCTTTTAGATTTGAAAGATGAAATTACAAAATTACCCAAGGGGCTAATCTTCTATGGGCCCTTCGACTTCAGCTAATTGGGCTTTTTTGTAGACTCGTGAATAAAAAACAAGCAGACTTCTCATATACATCAGCCCAATTAAAGGATGCTTCTAACACAAATTTTCCGTTCAAACTTGTTCATAGTATATGAAACTCATACTATTACACTTATAAAATGATAACACTACTTTTATAAATTAGTATCTATAATATTTAATATTATGATCTCAATTTATAAGTGTAATAATATAAGTTGATAAATGTAGTGGTATTAATTAGTGATATAAATTTCATACCATGAACAAGTTTCACCAAAGAGCAACTCTACTTCTAATATACTGCTAAATGTGTTTGTCTGAGATGAAGTAGCAAAACTATAGTGCATAAAATCTGATTTCATCACCTTAATTTGCTATTTTTGATTTTTTTTTTTGGGAACAAAAGCCAAAACAGTGTGACTATACTAATTTCACTAAACAAACGCCAAAAAAGCCTACAAATATTACATCCATGAATTCCCAAAAGAATCAGCATCAGATTATTATTAATAATCAATCAAATTAATCTGTAAATAAAAATCTCATTTGTCCCAGAAAATGAGGGCTGCAGTCGCCACAGTAAGGGGTTGTTTGCAAAAACTTAGTGGTTTTAAAAAAAGCGATTAAGATTAGTGATTATGAAAAAAATGATTAATAATAAAAATTGATAGTGTTTGTAAGAAAATTTTAAAAAAAATTTGATAGTGTTTACAAAAAAAGTAAAAAGTTTTAAAAAAAACTAATAAAATACTAAAAACATCATCTTTGAAGCTTATAACTTATAACTTATGAGAGTTTATTTAAGCTACTAAAAGAAAAATAAAACAGTCCAAATTGTTTTTACACACAATTTTAGGTGACTATAAATATAATCACTTATAAATTTTTGAAAACATCCCACAAAAGGAAAGGAGTTCGAAAGACAAAAGTGGAAGGTCATAGTAACAAATGAACGATTAAACTCCAGATCCATATACATTCATCACAGCAACTAATCTACACAATGAGCATGGTGCACGCGAGCAGTTTTCCACGAGTTCTTTAAAGTAAGCATCACCAATATTAATTTAGCCGCATTCCAAAAGTACAGTCATTCTCATCAAAGTAAAAAAGAAAATACAGTGGGGGCAACACAAGCTAATGCCGTCGACTTGAGTCAAAAAAATGGCTGAATCCAATGCACAGAGATCACCATGTCTTCAAAAGCAGCGACCTAGTTTTGTTGCAATGACCCAAACCCAAAATAGCAAGGTGCATGACCAATTCACCCTAGGATCTCTCCCATTGTTCTATCTCCTCAACCTATAGGATGCCGCCTCCTGCAAATTATTTCAAGTCAAACATCAAGACATGGCTTCACATAGTCGTTCTCAAAAAGCACCACAAAACTGGCAGTTATAAGTCGTAAGAACTATGGTTAAGTGCTTTTTATAAACCGGTTTTTGAAATCCTGGTAAATAACACTCCCTCTGCTCCAGCCTAAGCTTTACATTTGGAAATAACACAGGCTTTAAGGAATATAATATTAAATGTATTGTTGGTTATTGGGATGAGTAAGAAAAGTAAAAAGATAGAGAGAGAGAAAGAAAAAGTGAGTAATTTAATATTAATTGAGAGGCAATTGGTGAAATTTTGAGTAAAAGTAGGGATTGTTGTTAAGAAAAGCGGAGCCACAACTTGCCAAAAAAGGAAATGTAAAGCTTTAGTTGGGATGCCCGAAATGGCAAAATGTAACGCTTAGCACGGGATGGACAGAGTAGTAAAGTGTGTGTTTGTTTTGGAATTTTGGGTGGGGTTGCATTATCACATTGTTATTGGGTGTGATTGTAATGATTGAATGATGTGCGTTATAATTTAAATATATTAAAGTGTAAGAAGGGAGAATTATGTGTTGGAAAGTGTGATAGTAGGTTAAAACCGGAATTCAAAAACCCAAAGTAGAACTGGATTTAGTGTTTTGCAAAAAAATCTACCAACTTTTAATCACTTCTTTTACTTTTTAGAATCAATTTGGAGTGTATGGTATCTCTTTTAATAGATTAAGTAAGCTGTCAAAAGCTATAATCTAAAAGCTAGATATGGGGTGCTTTTTACAACTTATGAATTTTATTTAAATACCATCAACTCTTTTTTTGCAAACACTATCAACTATTCTTTGAATTTTTTTTTTTTTTGCAAACACAATCAACTTTTAGTATTTAGCAATTTTTCCATAATCACTGATTTTTATCACTTCTTCAAAAAGTATAATTTTTTGCAAGCACCCCCACTTAAATTTGTAATCTAAAACCTGATTTTTAAAACCCAAAGCAAACATCATCATAGTATGATGAATTTCCACAAGTATATAGAACAGATATCTCTCCTTGAGAAGGGGCAAGTAAAATACAGAAACAAAGCACTGGTGCTTATATACATGACCTAAATTAATTAGAAGGGTTGTCTCAACTGCTTACCTCTTTTGACGATTACGATCATGTTCATAGTCCATCACTCCACCATGTTCAGAAAAGTTCTCTTCATGCCCTCGGTAGTCAATGTCGGCCTGCTTACAGTTTGTAACTTCTGCCACAACGTAAGTAACACAACATCGACCAACATATCCAAAGCTAGTATACATACATACTTGTTCACATAACAGAATTAACAAAACAGTTGAACAAAAAAGATAAAGACATTCCAGCTAATTTATGTACTCAAAATGGCAACCTAACAACTTATTTAACTGAGAAAGCATTCTAAAGAATATGAAAAGTTATGATCAAACGAGTAAAAACATAGCTTCAAAGATTCAGATAGTCATCCAAGTCAAGTGGAATGTACAGGCTGATAGTGTGTTTGACTCATAAAACGAACGAGCGATGAGCGAAATAACAGAACTGACCTTTAGAGATAGTGTTTTCTTCACTTCTTCTGCCTTTTCATCTATTTCCTTTTTGTGCTTCTTGTCCATCTCACCCATGGTGTCTGCCCATTTGATCTTCTCTTGAATTGAGACAAGAAGATTGTCTGACGTGGTCAACCTAAGAAGTTAACAAATGGGATTTAAATACACACTTCAGATGTCAGAATGGTCCAGCAGTTCATCAATTCTGTAACATTGCGATCACACAAGAAACAGTTATAGCTTCTGCTAAGTCTATACAAAGAGTAGGTCTCTTGTGCACCGGGTGCACCGTGCAACTCAAGTGCATGTTTCACTGAAAACAAGTTGCATGTTTAAAAAATGCACTTGAGTTGCACGTTGCACCTAGCGCATACAGGACTTTGCCCTATGCAAATTAAGGTTGCGATTGTTAGTGTTTTCACTTAATTGTTTTCAATTTCAAACAAAAATTTTAGGTGAACTTTTACAAAGAATATGTGAAAAAAGAATAAGCATGAAAGTGTATTGATTATAGTTTATGTGACTTATCTTTTCTAAATTACAGTGAGATTGTATAAGAATTTTTTTTGGATGAACAGTAATTTGTGAGTTTGTGGTGTCTTTCATTTACATATATATTTATATGTTATAAATATAAATTAATAATTATAGGCAAAATGTGTCTCATTTAATTCATTATAAAATTTAGGGTACAAGGATGTAACCCTAGTCGCCGTCGGTATGCATTGTTTCTTTATTGGTCAAAAAGACGAATAGAAAATTATGTAAGAAGGAAAGAGAAAGGGAATAATTTCAAAAATAAATGAACAAAGTACAGTATGCTATCTAGACTTATGTAAAAAAATGAGGAATTTTTCACAAGGGCACCCTTCACACAAAAGATTTAGGAGAAAATACAAAAAACTGGAGAAAGTTTTATAGACAAACACAAATTATCATATCCTACAATGTGAACTTTAATGCACCAGTACACACAAAAAATAAAAAGTCAACAAGACACAAATTTCCATGGTGGAGACATTTACCAATTTGCTAGGATTTGAACCATACTACCCAATTGTCCAGGTCTGACATCCCTCCCTGCCGCAAATTGCACCTACAACCCATTGAAAAATGATTGGGATACCAAAATAAAAGTTAGAGAACGAGTGAGCTACCAGATGGTTAAAATAGAGCACTAAATAGAAGTAAGACCTCGAAGCATCTTCTTAACTGGTCCAGCTTTCCTCTAACAATCCCCTGCCCAAGAATGGCACCAAGGAAAATTAGCAAATTTTTTTCTTATTTAAGAGTTATACCCAGAAAATAGGATAGATTTTTTTATAGGAAGCAATAACAGATTCAGAAAGCAGATAGAAAATTGATACGGGTGGGAACAGATCGAATAGATAAAGAAAATTTAGTGCTTACCAAATTGTTCAAAACGAAAAAGCAAAAACTTACCGAATACATGCAATCGTTGATGAGAAAATCCTCCAACTCACGAACATTTGAAACATCCAATTCCTGCATCAGTGTATCGTAGGGCAATACCTAACCAAAGGCCAAAATAGATGTTTAAAAAACCCAAAGAACTCTGGAAGCACTAAACCTTAAAAAACAACCTCTAATATCTCACACAAAATATTGCACTTGTGAAGCAGTGAAATAACAAAATCTGGAAAACCAAATGATAAAATATTATACAAAGGGATACTTATGTCTGCAAATTAAGAAATTTACTTCATTCTAGGAAGTTAAACCCAACAATAATATTGAAATAGGCTGATGAGCATGAAACTTAAACGCACATACATCCCTTGTCTTTCCACACGAAGGAGAGTTGCAAGGCTTGAAATGAACAATCATGATAAGGACCCAAAGAACAAGGACAAGAAAATAGTAGTGCCAGATTAATATAATAATTTCAGAACGAATAATTCAAAATATATTTCCAATATACTTTTCAGAAACCATGGATCAGTTTGATAACTTTATGATGACAATTTTCCTCAAGTTGCAAATTGGCTATAGAATCAACTTTTTTTTTTTCTTTTTTTTATTGGGTCTGTGCAATTTTATTAGCATCAAAATTTGATCCTTATGTAAGATGCAATAAATGAATGCCATGAAGAACCAAATTTTAATTTAAATGAAAGTAATATATACAAGAACCAATTCTTACAAATTGAAAAATAGGGAACTAATTCAAGGAAATATTGGAAGTACAGGAAATAAACTATTTCCCAATAATTCAGGCAAAAACATTTTCATACGAAACAAGTGATAACTAATGAGTCAAAAACAGGCCAACAACAGATATCTATAATTTTCAAAGAATGGAATGCATCTTCACATACAGTACATGACAAGATACCTTGTCTGTCTCAGCCAGAGTCATCACAGTAAGCTGCTTCAACTTGAGCACTTGATCAGGAACTAACTTAGGCAGGCGGCTAGCAACACCTGCATCACAAGAAAAGTGCGTGGTATAAGCACCATACAACCAAATACTATTAATTTTCTTGCTGATCCTACTACGAGCATTCAATAGGAGGCTCCCTTTCTCTTAGGTATTGTACGAACACTATTAAGTGCCTAAAAAAATTGAGTTATGATTCCCAACATTGACAATTCATTGTGCAACAGCTTTCAAAGTCAGCTCTGATATGCAGGGTATGTAAATCAACCCATTAATGAGATGGTTCTTTTTGACAATATAGGACCGAAATTCATGCACCTGTGATCCCATAGGATTGGAAATAGCATATGTTACATATAACTAGAAAGTCTTCCTATCAAATTTCTAGAAGAAACTCAATAAAGAAAATCAATAAGTATAAACATCATTCATGAACATCATCATGGTACAGGATTTACATAGCACTGATAACATCATATGTTTTGACTGCCAGTAGATATGCCCCACAATAGTGACGTAAAAAATATTACGATCCCAAATAATAATTTAAGAGATATATAGAAGCACACCCCCCACCAACTTTCGCGAAAGCCAAAGCAAGCAAAAAACTTAATGAAAATATCAGGCAATTTGAAGTAAAATGGATAACAAAGACAAAATTTTTCAAGCGATGGGGGCATTACCCTTATATTCACTCCATGTACCATGTGCAAACATGCGAAGCAAATCAAGGAAGATACCATTGTCAGTTCCTTCAAGCTGCAAAAAAGTGTGCAGATCAAAACTTCAGAATAAAAATAAATAACAAAATATTTTATTAGTTCCTTTTTATGTTTGGCCAATATATTACTATAATGGAGCTAATAATAAGTAAAAATAACTTGAACCATTAAACATACTTTCATGCTTGTTTTTCTGCTATCACAGTTACATTCTTTGAACAAATTTTGCTTTACCAGTATTCACATTATTAGAGAAAATGGGCAAATGGCAGTTACCTTCATTAGGCGTCTAGTATGCATTTGTAATTATATTATACAATTAGTTCAAAAACCACAAAGTGCCTAAAATTGGTTCAGGTATCATCATAGTCCATAGAGTACAAGATTACAGGAATGAGACATCATGCACTCATACAAATTGTGTGTGTTAAAGTGCACGAGTGACGTGTTAATAAATCAGTAATCAGAGAACTCTCTCGGTGGTAAATTCACTAATATGAATATTCTATCCTCTTAAAGCTTCCTCGTTTTGGGATTTGGGAGAGGACGGAAATTTTCTCTAAGAAAAAAGATGCCTCCCCGAACCTCCCAAACATAACCAACAAATCCTGATATGAAGAGTTACATTTTTAACAGCATCCCCCATTAATAGCTACAGCTAAAACAAAATTTAACAACTTCCCCTTAAGGGGAGAGGTTGCTTATAATTTGATTAACTAATCATGTGAAAAATGCATAACAATTTTAGACTAGATCCAATATCCGTAACCTCAGTAATTAATAGTAAAGCATATTCATAGCTCTATTTTTCTATCAACTCCAGTTAAATTATAAACACCACCTAATAATATCGGAGAGAATTCCAAACGAAAACAGGAAGCACCAATACAGCAAACACATCAAAAATCACTCCAGAAAAAGTTGAAGCAACCAATTCCAAACAAGCGAGCACAATGCTAACAAAACTAACAATCCACTAAGCCAAGATCATCGCAAGCCGCGTTCCATCCTCACTAACACAACCACAACCAAATATTTCAAAAACCAAAACGGGAATTTAAAAGGAGCAGCAGCCCTGCATATACAAGCATGACTCACCTCGAGAACGTTGGGAACGGCGAGAATCTCGGAGAATGCAAAAAGGTGAGGGTGGGAAGTGGCCTCGACGACGACATCGGCAAGTGCTGAGCCCTTGAGATTCGAAGCTTTCTTCACAAAGTAGTCTATGTGCTCCGCTTGCTTTTCCTCAATCTCCATCTTTCAGAATTTAGTTGATAATGATAAAATTACAGAGAATTAAGAGCGTGAATTGCTTCTTTATACTGATAGTCAGGTGTAGATGGGTGAATACATGTTCAAAAATCAGAAATCAGAAAGCATTGGAAAGCTAGGGTTTCAGCGATCACTGGAAGGATTTGGGAATTAGGAGAGGGGTTTTCCCTTTTTCCCGTAGAATTTCAAGGGATTTGTTTCTAATCTTGCGCTCGAATTGAGTGCAGTGTATAAAATCACAGCACAGGTAATTATACTCAAGCCCACAGCTGAGTCACCCAGGCCGGCCCGAGACGCCGAGTCAGTGCATTACGGTGCAAAATCACACATAAGTTTGCACGTACTCGAATGAGTCAAAATCACAAAAATAAGTTTGCACGTACTCGAATGAGTTGTCTTAGGCAGTGTTTTTTCGTCCATTTGGTTATGAAAACACTCATCTTAGGTGTGCAAATTAATAAGAGGACTTTTGTTTAGGTGTGTAGATTAATAAGTCTCACGTATAAGAAAGACTTTACTACATTTTTTAATGAATATTTAATTTAACTTTGTTTTAAAATATAATTTGAGTATAGATATGAGCTCACCCTTCACGGATCATCCCATGACCTATGTAATGATAATTCTTTTCATATATGTGATCGTCTTATATAATTTTTTATAATAAACTTTTAATGTAGACTTTATTAATTAATGGAAAATGAGGCTTTTGTTTTAAACCGTGTGCATCTTGTATTATAATAATTATTGTTTGTAATCGAAAATGCAAAAAAGAAAGATTAGGCGTCTAGACCGATTAGACGCCCAATTTTTTTTTTTTAAGAGTTTAGAGACTCCATAGTCCATTCCACACACACCAAAGTTATCCCATGAAGATGCAAATCTAAGATGCATTTTGTCAAACAGGGCTGAAAGCATAAAAAAACACAAATATCTATTGCACATGCTCAAGCTCCAATTGATATATGTTCTGATATTTTTTAAAAAAAATATTATGGTATATGTAACTTATCAGATAGAAAAAAAAAAAGGTAACAACGGGGACTACGGGTAGCAGTGACAGGAATGTACTCTAAACTCTAAAGTGAAGCAGGGGGCGTGGTTGCGTGCGTCTGTGTCCAATACTCCAATTTAGGTTAGATTTTTTTTTAATTACTAAATAAAAAGTGAAATATTAAATGTTAGAAAAAAAAAGGTGTAATTCACCCGCTTAGGTCGCATTTAGGGTGTATAAGTGGTGCTAGCATAAAAAACAGTCCTAAGGTTCGATTTTGCATAATTTTGGGCGACCGTCTAGGTCGATATTTGCAGTCATGCTTGTACTAACTAAAAATGTTGCAAGTTAAAATATTAGTTATTGTAAGTAGTAATAATAATGTTATATGGTGTGCAAGATTTTGTCTCAATCTATTATTATTTGTTAATATTTTTTTTCTAGCTTCGTCTCCCGATTTATAAATAATTTTTGGCGGGAAAATCCAATGGTTTCCAAATTTTGGAGCGGTTTCTGCTTCTATATATATATATATCAAAACATTTATGAATTATGTATGTGTAAATGTTATGGTATTGATTTATAAGAGTCTATAAATGTAATATTACAATTTCAAGGGAGTTTATCTTTATTTTGAGACAATCTCAGTAAAACTCATGTTCAACGTATGAAATTTTTATTTAGTACTAATATATTTACTCTTGTCAACAAATATTACACACAATTCACGTGTTTGCATGCGTAAAATATTATGAAATTAATTTATATATAAAATAACGATATTATTGAATGAATGTCTTGTTTTACTAAATAAATGTAATATTATATTTGAATGAATTCAACTACACACGAGGCACACATGGATGAGAGGTCTCACGATGTGACGAGGAATAAGTTGAAGATTGACGCTTTAACACTTTGAGAAGGTATGAGTTTGTTTGTGCTAAATTGTACCCCGTCTCATGCATGAAATCGTCTCATATGAGTTTTTGTTAATATTTGAATATCTCATAATTTTCTTTAATTATTTACACTTGATGGCATGTGATAAATTATTTAATTTGACGTTATAAATAAATTAGTTTGCAGCAAAAAAAAAAAAAATTATAAACTGGGTTGACCCGCTATGACTTGGGTTATGCCCGTCCCGGCACGTCCGATCCATTTCAGATATTTATACACCGCCATAACACATTTTTTATTTTTTTACTTATATTTTATATTTTATTCTGCCCGTTCCGTTACCCGCTCGAGTGTGTGAAATGGCGAAACCGGCGGCCGATTGGCGAAGCAACAGAGCGGCGGTTCAAGCCACCAACGACGATGCCTCTGCTAGTAAGCTGTACGCTCTTCTTCCTTCTCTTTCCTATGCTTTTGTGTAAATTCGTTTTCTGACTATATAGTTTAATTGAGAAGTAAATCAATACACGTCGTAAATCATACGCTAATTATACGGGGAAACGGTATATTAATGGATTTGGAAGGATCAAACGCTGACGGATTAGACATAAAAGGCCAGTAATGTACGATTGAAGTTATTTTTTCAATTTACCTTTCTCCTTTTAGTTGGGAATTGCTAGATTAATGCTTTTGACCTCTTTTTTGTGATATTTTCGTTTTTTTTCCCTTTTAAATTCTGGTCAAACGTTTGGCTCATTTTTATATCATTGAAGCAATTTGATCGGAATTTGGTTAGTTTGGTGGAACCCGCGACATGATTTAGCAACAAACATAGGGAAATGCTAAAGACCACGTGGGCATGCTGTTGAAACACTGTGATGTTGTATCATGTCGGCTACTCCAATTGTGTATTGTGGTTGTGTCGGTTGTTCATTTTTGTCTAGGTTACTGACCTTATTAATGTGGAGGTTTAACTCCCACTGATGCTATCCAATTTTCTGTAAAAAGGTCTTGCATTAAAAAGGGATACATGAAGGACGATTATGTTCATTTGTTCGTTAAAAGGCCTGTCAGGAGATCCCCAATCATAAATCGTGGTATGATTTGGATATTTCCTTAATTTTCCTGGCATTTCAACTTCATCTAATATGGATTTGACATGGTAGCATTTCAGTATTCTGTACCCATTGTTCGTTTTTTGCATATTGTATGTATAGGGTATTTTGCACGGTATGCAGCACTGCGGAAGCTTCTTTATCAATTTCTTGACAGTGATATAGATGTGGATGGGAAAGGCAACAAGAAGCAGATATTGTCCCTTGGGGCTGGCTTTGATACCACATTTTTTCAGTTGCAGGTGCTTGCATTTTCACGTGAGATATAAGTTATTCCTTGATATAAGTTTGTTTTGGTGGATCCTTCAACTATATACTCCCTCCATCCCAATTCATTTTGCACACTTTCCATTTTGGTCCGTCCCAATCCATTTTGCACACCCCAAATATGGAAAAGAATCTCACAATCTCCACCCTCCACCCCATTTGAAAAGTCAACATAACACACAAAAAATAACTTTTCTTAATATGTATGCAAATCTTAGGGTGCAAAATGAATTGGGACGGAGGGAGTAATATTTTTAACTTTCGGGTTACAATATTCCTCTCGATACACGAGGTGATGCTGGTGTGATTTTATGACCCCTCTCCCGCTTCTTGTTTTCAATACTGTCATTATATCTCCACACCATTAAATGCTAGTTATGAGCCCTCAAGTGAAGTGTTGTCGTTTTCTACAGGATGAAGGGAGAGCGCCTCATCTTTATGTGGAATTAGATTTCAAAGAGGTAGATATCATTTTCTTTCCTCCCTCACTCTCCCATTACTTCTTTTTTCATGCAAAGACAAAGGAGAGGGCAATTGTTTGACATTTGCTTCTCGCTTGAATAAGTATCCATTATTATTATCCATCTCATTGTTACTTATAGTAGTGCTGTAACCTGTTTATTTATCTGACAGCTCTCATGGTTCTCCCATTTGTTAGGTGACGAAAATGAAAGCTGCTCTTATTGAAAACTTCAGTGAGCTGAGGGGCAAAGTTGGTGAAGCCACATTAATCTCTCAAGGTAAGCGATTGGGCTGCTGATGCTTGCTCTGACTTTAACAAGTGTCAGATTTTCTTAACACAATAATCCTCTTACCATCTTACATACGTATGTTAAAATGATTAGTTAGGATATGCTTTACCTTTTCCCTTTTGTTCTATTATGGTGGGATGGAGAGACCTCCAACATTTGCTTGGAAATAGAAATATCGTCTCTTTTCTCAATAACAATATCTGGAACCTGGGGTAGAGTGTGAATACGGTGCATGGACACTACTTGAATACACATCATTGGATTACTTTGCATATATTTACATTTCTTGGATCTATTTCATTGAAGTGACTCTTACAATATGCCTCTTTTGCATTGTTTCTCAACACTTTATACACATTTATTATTAAGACTTCAGCGCCATTCAAACATAAGCTTATGCATGTGCTAGTATTTGAGATGTTTGTGGTAACAAGTGTTGCATGCTCCTCAAGTTAGTGCAATACTTCATAGTTTCTGATGTCTCTCTTTTTACTAGATTAACTATTTACTGTATCTGTTCAAGGAGCTACAATTTTCTCGTTCTTAAAAAAAAAATTGAGAATAGGTTATGGCTAAGATGAGAGAAAGAATTCCTAGAGTCTCCTAGAGTAGTTTTACATTAATGACAGCAATTGGCTAGAGAGGTGCACCCAATTGTTCATAGAAAAGATTGTTTCAGCCAGTGTCCGAGCGTCTGAGGCTTCGCCAAAGGAGCATCATTGAATGAAATCCTTTCCTTTTAATTGATATTGTATATGTGTTTTCAGTTCTCCAATATTTAGCTTATGACTAATTATGGAAGTGCTGTGGTAATTTTGGTCTTGATTCAGCAGCAGATACATTGTCATACTATTACAGAAACTTATTACATTTTTATCCTGAATTTGTTCAGAGAATGGGGAAGTGCTTGGAGATCACTACAAACTCCTCCCAGGTGACTTGCGTGATATACAAAAACTTGATGATATATTATCTTTGGCTGGTGTAGATCCAAGGTATGTGTATTTTCTTTGATTATTATTTTCATTTACTTCATTACACTAAGTTCTGGATGAACCACCCTGGAAAAATCTGAAATTTCCTTTGTATTTGACCTCATTCTTCTCGTTGTATGATCATTGAAGTCCTGTACTTCTTTTCATTTTTTTCTGATTTTCTGATGATAAGTATCTGGTGAAATTTTGTTGATACTACCCGAGTCAGCTAAAAACATTGCAGCTCAATAATTGTACTCTGAGATGGATATTCATGTGATATATCCTTGCAGCATTTTTAACTTAAAAAAGCTTGCTCTTTCCAAATGTTATGTGTTTAAAGCTTGCCTAGTAAAGTTTGCAGGTATTATTTCAAATTTCTCCTCCCTACCCTCCGATTTCTCATTCTATTGCTGCAGCTATACATATGCATATACATCACTTATTCAACTATTTTCCTGGAAAAACCTGCCAGCTGCACGTGTCATGTACAAAATGGATGAATCAATTACAAAAATAGAACCAATATTTTTAGTTAGTGTTTCTATGTTTATGAGAATGATATTGGATGTTGAAACCTGGACTTCTTTTATTAATTCTATCCTGCACTGGTGCACCCATATATCTTTATCAAAATTTAGTTGCCTGCTCTTTTTGCTGGTTCACTTTCTCTCATGTTATTTTTACGCACCTACCCTCTTTTAATCAATCAGCCGTTTTGTTCTAATGCTATTATCAGTTTGCCAACTTTTATAATTGCAGAATGCGTTCTTATATACTTAGATCCAGAGTCAAGCCGTGCTATTGTTGGATGGGCTTCTAGAACATTTTCTACAGCTATATTTTTCTTATATGAGCAGGTTATGGAATCTTCCAGTCTTCTAATTTTGGCTAGGCTTGTTTATTAGTTTCATTTCTTATTTGCTCTGTTTTGTTTGCTTATTTTATAATGTTCCTGCTTCTTTCATCTTTGATTATTCAATTTAGTTGTACTGCAATTGTCTAAACAGATTCATCCAGATGATGCTTTTGGACAACAGATGATAAGGAACCTGGAGGTACAGTTGTATTATCTTGATATACAAATTACCTATGTATAGGATCAATGTTAATACATGCTTCCTTCATTTTTATTGTTTTTTGGGCTCAAGTTTTTTTCTCTGAACTTTTCCTTTCCCCTTTATCAAGCTCTAGAGAAATATAAGATTTTTATGAATGGTTGAAACTCAATGGTGAAGAGCCAGTCTCAGTTTCTTAACACTCTTGCAATTCAGTTCACAGACTGTCCAACTATATGTACTGTTACAATCCTTCCCACTGTATGAAAAAATCAACAGAGTAGAGGAATGCAATTCCCTTCAAAGCATTATAAATTGGATAACTGAATTTTGAAGCATCTGCCCCATAATTTATTACTATCTATGTTGGTGAAATTTTGCAATGTCATGCTCGCTCTTCAACCCTAATATTGCAAGATATTAAATAATCCTGTATTTCCTATTAAAAGGATATTGAGACGATTATTTGTAACTCATAAGATATTGCAAAAGGTGTATCATGACGGTTGACTAAATTGGTTTTTCTTCTCAGAGCCGGGGATGTGCACTATTAGGCATTTATGATACACCAACCTTACAAGCAAAGGAAAAGCTTTTTCTTGATCAAGGATGGCAGGTAATCTCCCATTTTGACACTATATTTTCCATGTCATAAAGTGGAAAATATTATCACTTTTGTGCATAGGTTCAACTTTTTTATAGACTGAAAACAATTCTGCTTTTTCTGTCCTCATGTGTGGCTTTTGTGCTTTCGTAACTGCTAATATCTTACGCTTGTATTGGTTGAGATCCTCTAGAGAGCTGTTGCGTGGGACATGCTGAAAGTTTATAGCACATTTATTGAACCCCAAGAAAGAAGGAGGTATATGTACTAAATTTATCAAAAAATTTAGAAATGTTGTTGAAGATGATGCTTTTTGTCACCTAGATTAAAATGATACCAATTTCTATTATTTGTTGCAATTTTTGAGGCTTCTGTGCTCATGGTTTCTAAAATTTGAACTGAGAGATCATTAGAGGAAATTGAATTTTTGCCTCCAAGCAGAACTGCCACCCTTCATTTGCTTTGTCAAACCTTCCAATAAACAGCAATGGGGTTGTCTGTGTGCTGTTTGGAACGTTTGGGAGGAGTGCATATTTATTCTGATCATGGGGATAGTATAACCTAGGAAAAGAAATAGCCAGCTGATGTCACGATTGGAGGAAGCTGCAGTATGGCTGGAGATGAGGATTCATCTTTTCTTTTGTTTTGGGTTGTTGGTGTGGGTGTGGTGGGGGGGAAGGTAGGCTCAATACAAATATTCACTGGGTCCATTCTTTGAAAGATTAGATTAGTGAAGGTAGCAGGAGATACAAGTCCTTTCTCCTAAAGTGTCTTTGTATATGTCTAAAGGTTTAGTTCTTTTCCAGATCCATGTGTTTCCTTTTGCTACTTTTTTAAATCACCTTTTACTTTTCTGTGATGCTTGTAGAATCCTTTTAATCATTCTTCTCCACTACTTGGAATAGGATTGAACGGCTGGAATTATTTGATGAGTTTGAAGAGTGGTACATGATGCAGGCAAGTATCTCATTAATTTCTGGGATGGAAGTGCCTAAACCTACTGTATTTTAAACTACTGTTCTAGCGGGTGTTTTTGTGACCTGAATAGTGTCTTGTGGCCTTTCAGCCGCTTACCTTCAATGTTAATAAAAATTTATCTACTAAAAGTACAAAGTTGTTTGTATGATGGCTTAAATAAGCTACGTCAGGGACTCACGGGTATATTATATAATTAAGTAAGCTGAAGATTATGTGCCATACTTTCCTCAGCTTTTGTGTAAAAAACTTTATTATGGAATAAATATGACTTCCTGCTAAATTTTCATGTGTTTGCGTCATCAAATTATGATGGGCATTTTTTAACCACGAAGTGTTATTGCATCTGATAGACCTGAAGAATATTATACATCCCCTTCCCCAACTACCGCTCTATGAGAAATTAATAAACATTGATATCCATCTAAACCTTTCTAGTAATTCTGAATTTACATGTTTTCAGGAGCATTATTGTGTGGCTTGTGCAATCAACGATGCAACGGTATGTCTTTTTTCTCTGGGATAAAAATAATTACGATTGACCTATTGTTTTCTGTTTGACACTAAGGATATGCATGTATTTTCTTTTTCTTGGTTACATCAGGGTCTATTAACAAGTTTCGGTTTCCCCAATGAGGAGCAAGTGATGGGTTCCCCTCCAGCAACAGCCACATGAAAATTTGGATCGCAGAGACTATCTCAAACCAATTCTGAGAGTCCATTAAATGTGAGAAAGTATGTATCTGGCATCTGCAAACCCACCACCTTGGATGTATTGGGCTACCATTGAGGGTTGATGAACACCAGTATGTCCATAACCTCATCTCTAGTTTCTATAAATATTTGTGGATCGATATTTATTTTTCTTGTTATTCGACTCCAGTGGGAATTTCCTTTTCGCTAGTTGTTTGATGAAGAAAAGTGGTAGAGCACTATTTGTGGGGTCCGGGGTGTAAATTCTCTCTTTTGGAAAAACTAACTCAATACTTGATTCCTTTTCTAAATTGTGCTCCCTGAGTTTACTGTTTGTCGTCATTGTGGATTTGCCCTTTTGTTACTATTTGGATCTTAGAATTGGTAGATGTGTTAGTGATGTGCATTATCACCCACCTGTGTATTTCTCAGATGGAGATGTAGGGGCCAGATTATCATCATCTTATTTAAAAAAAATTTCTAAAGTTGTAATTGTGGTATGTATGCCTAAATTGGAGTTATCAACATATTGTTATTGTGTTTCCATGGCACTAAATCTCACGAATCAAGATAGATTGTTAAAAAGAAAGTCTATCTTGGGAAATCATGATTGTTTGTTATTTAGGAATTCACGAGTCTTGTTAAAAGATCCTCCAAAACCTGGTATAAACCAACGGGAACCCCAACCGTAGCGTAGAACGACTGTCTTGTAGTTGCTACATTTAATGAAACACATTCGTAGAGGGTATTCTTTTTTTTTTTTTTTTTAAATGAATGATGGGTGTATTTAACAAAAAAGTGGTGCAAATATCTGCAGCCAATATGTTTTATTTGCGGTTTTTGAGCAGTGAGTTATCTCTTTCAAAATGAGATTGGAGGATGGAGGGGGCCTTTGCAAGTTGGATGTAGGAATAATCAATATACCAATAGGTGGGGGATAGAATAGAACAAGTTCCTCTATGTTTTTTTAACCCTTTAAAGAGGAAGATAGGAATAGTTCCATTATCCTGTATGGATTGCAGGATATAAATACCCTACATATAATGCTTTGTATTCTTATATAGTAGATGTTACATCCATTTAGTGTAATATTCACTACATCTGTTATTATAAGCTGATGAATATTTAAAAGGCGTACTCATTGTGTGCAAAAGCATGCCTTTTCCTGGAAGTGTAATTAAATAATTAAAAGAGAAAGGAACCTTAATAAAAAATGAGGTGGGTGTAATTTTTGAGAGTTGGGACCTAGAGTGAAAGGAAGAAAAATTCTCTCACATATTTCAACCTTTTACTTTCGTCCCCCCTATGTTGTCTTTGATTGCTTTATCCCAATAAAGGAATCCACTCAACAGGGGCACATTGGAAGATTAAAGGGCACTTTTTTGGGCTCTATGGTTGAAAATGTTTTGAAGAAAAAGCTGGGAATCCCTATCCCTATCGTGACATGTTATTTCAACTAAATCTTGGAATGTCCAAAAGTCTTCAAAGAATAAGCTCTTTCTAGGTTAATACAGTAAGCCTTGATGCTAATACACGGGGGATTTTCTTACTTTAAATGATGTCTCGTTTCTTATTTCAATATATCAGGAATATTATGTGTGTACAAGTAAATTGTGTTGGTATTGTTAAAGTGGTGGAATGTGGATAGAACATCATTTAAAATAGGAATCTAGACAATAAACAATGTATGAAATTAACCAGGTGGCTTAGCCCACCTGGTCACTTGGCTCCTCAATTGAGTGGGAGATTCAGGTTTGATTCCCTTTGGGAATGAATAGGAGTTATGAGAGTTATAAGGTGGATTGGTGAATTTCGTTGAGTGTTTGGGTGCTTGGTGTATTAACTATTGACAACTAACAACTAACTTTGTCCTATCAAAAAAAAAAAAAAAACAATGTATGAAATTGGGTAAATAGCTACATCTTTTGTTTTTGCTTTCATCTTACATAATAAAAGAAACGATTGATGTGCCAGTGTGCTATCTTTTTTTTTTAAGATTCTGTAATTGTTATTTTCAAATTATGATGATAAAAACTCGCATGAGATGCTTTTATGCAGGAGATTGGTACAATCTAGTATAAATTAATATCAATTCTTTCCTAAGTGTTAAAACGTTAATGTTCATATTATGTCCTGTCTTACTATGAATCCGTCTCACCCAAGTATCCCTTGGGTAAACATTGTATGATTTAGATACTAAACATTATACATGTATTGATCATATTGCAACAAGGTTACTGTACCATGGTTAATAATACTGTATAAAAGAAAAGTTGACGGGTCATTATTTAATTCATGCATATATTTATTTCCATTTATTATTAATAATGGGAATATATTCTCCTCATTACTCGAACAATTTCTTGACTATATTGCTTTGAATATGCCATCTTTTTCAGAAAAAAAGACCCAAAAAGGGATGGAAGGGGTTGATTACTTGATTAAAGGAAAGAAGTTAAATACCAATAGCCAATAGGCCCCCCACTACAATTTATCTTTATTTTCATTACTATGATTGCCCTTGTGTCTTTGTTACGATGATAAAAAAATTACAAACTAAAAATATTTCTATATACTAAGAAAGCAAGCACGTTGTTATTTTCTTTTTGAAGATTATGGTAAAATCCACTTAATTTGCTTGAAATACAAATAAAATATTATTGAAGATTGTGAACATATAAATTATACTCCGCATGTCATTTAATTTGTTTATTATTAACCTATAGAAAGCAAGAAATCTTTGTGTAGGTTGGCAAAAATGTTAATCCCAAGCACCTAGCTATTATAGGATTATAGCTATAAGCATAAGCCCACATAGTGACTTCTTGAAGATAAGAAAACAAAGATCAGATCCCAAAATAGATAAAAGACAACACTTGACAAGACAAATCTTTGTTGTGTATACAAATAATCAGTCGTTACAGCTAAGCCTAAGTACTGAATTGAACAATAATTTACAATTCAGAAAGTTAAAATATGACAATCAGCCTAACCCCAGATCAAAATCTTATAATAATCCAAATTTCAAATTAATTTGTCTGATTTATCTGAATGAGGAAGTCATCCGGTGTTTCAAATTTAAATTTAAGTTTTATTTTTTAATGGAATTATTCGATGCAAATAAATTATTAATGGAGTGCTAGGTTGTACAGACACGGGTACGATACGGTGCGGGTACTGGGCACATATTTTTAAAATAATTGATTAAGATACGGCATGTGTACGATTATAATTTTTTAAATTATTTTATATTTTCATTGTATATATAAATATTTTCAATTTTTTTTTTTTGAAAATATGTGTCTTTGTAACCTGCATATAATTTTTAACACCTAAACAAATATAAAATCAAAACGAGATGAACATCGTAATAAAATATGTGAACATTAACGATTTGATGGTGGTATATTTATTTGTGATAGAGAGTCAAATTCAAATTTTTACTTTTTTTTGTTTTAATTTTTAATTTAATATAAAATAAATTTCCAAGGCAAAAAATAAAATAAATTAATTTAATTGAAAATAAATTTCCTTGTCCTACATAAAACCCAAAATTATTAAAATAAATTGACAAATCCGACGACGAAATGTATATCCCAATCTCGTCCAAGATCCACGAAATATTCAATACCCAAATTTTTATAATAATCCTTAGATGGAGTGGTTTGGAATTGACTTCATAGTATATTATTATTATTTTTTTATCAAAATCACTTAAAAGAACAGCACAAAAAGAGGTTGGCAGTGAAGCTATCCGACCCCAGAAAAGAAAACCTACCCTTATAATCATAAGATTCATACCAATAGATTTATCATTATAAAATTAAAGTTCACAATTAAATCCATCAGATCAAATGGATGCAAAATCTCATTTACAAATTACAACAAAAAAGAAGTGTTGTCTCCTCAAACATTTTTTTTTAAACTTTTAAAAGGATCATCTTATAATTAAGACAAACTATACAAATTATCACATATCATTGGCCACAAGCAAATACCAAATATATTTAATAAGACGATTTCATGGTGAAACAAAATTTAATTTGAATCTGACACTTAACACATTGAAATTTGAAAGGAATGTTAGTTGATTTGTGCTAATTTATAATTTTCTCATGCGAAGTTTTTGTCATATTTTAATGTTAAAATATTAGTATTTTTAAATAAAATAGAAAAATAATGCACAAATTTAATGTTTTAACTATATTAATTTATGATTTTCAAAAAAAAAAAAAACTATATTAATTTATATTTTTTAATTTGTGTGAAAATAAAACTACACACATATTTTTGTGTGACGGAATGAGTATACCAAAAATTCAAGTAACGAGTATATGATAAAATAAAAAAGCCTATCAGCCGTTAGATTTTTTAGAGTTGAACAAAATAAATTACGGGATATAACATGAGGAATTACAGTCGTTATTTTGGTGGCCTAAATAATTTAAATCTTAGTAACAAGCATCATCATCTTTCTAATAATAAATATAATATAAAAATTAAAAATGATTCTATTTAAATCGACGAATAGCGAAGCCATTGGAGTGGCAGTATGAGAGTATGTGAACTCTCTGAAAAAATGTCTTCAGTCTCTTATTAATCCTTTATCATTCTTCAATTTTCCTCTCATCATTTTCAAAAATGGGTTGTACGGTCTCCAAACTCGATAACGAAGACACAGTACGCAGCTGCAAGGAGCGCCGCCGCCTCATCAAGGACGCCGTCTACTCCCGCCACCACTTAGCCGCCGCCCACTCCGACTACTGCCGTTCCCTCCGCGCCACCGCTTCCGCACTCGTCGCCTTCGCCGCCGGCGAACCCTTCTCTGTCTCCGAGCACTCCCCCGCCGTCCTCCTCCGCATCCCCACCCCCGCCGCCGCTAAAACCCCCACCTCCGCCCCTCCGCTTCATCGCCGTCCCCCGTCGCCCTCTCCTTCGCCGTCCATCCACCCGCCGCCTCCACCACCGCCCATGTCCACCGCTTCCTCCCATTACTCCCACAAACCGCCGCCGCCTCCGCCGCGTCGGAGAAAGCACATGAAATTGCCGCACATACTTTCCGATTCGAGCTTCACGGCTTCCCCCTCTCCCAACCCCAATTTCAGTTACAATGCGAGGGCGAATTCAAATTACTCCGCCACGCCTTCGCAAACATCTTCCGTTTGGAATTGGGATAATTTCTATCCTCCCCCTTCGCCCCCCGACTCCGAATTCTTCGATCAACTCCACAAAAACAGCAAAAACGAAACGCGAATCCACAGCGATCGTTCCGATGATGATGATCATCGCTACATTGAAAATGCTAACGATGACAAATCTTCAATCTCCACATCCAATTCCAACGTTCGGAGTCAAAATCAAAATCAGAATCCCCTGGGTGGAAACTAGGCCGATCGAGCATCGAATTACTCTTCTTATTCACGTTATTCAGAAAACAATCAACCCAAAAATTACAGGAAGAAAAGCCCTGAACCAGTGCGGAATACCTGGGAAAGCGAAGAAGATGAAGAAACCGAGAGAGAGGAAGTGCACTGCAGTGAATGGGGAGACCATGACAATTACAGCAGCACAAGCAGCAGCTCGAGCGATGATGGTGAAGAAGAAGGGGATTTCAAATCAAGGTCCGATTTCGGAACAAGGTCCGATTATGAATCCGTGAAAAATGAAACGAGAAATGTGAAAGTGAATGCGAAGTCCAGATTCTCGAGTATATCGGAGAAGCATTCATCGGAGGAAGATGAGAAGTCGTCTGTTGGTTGGGGGAATGTGAATGGTGAGAGGAGAATTATAGTGAGGCACAAAGATTTGGCGGAGATCGTGGCGGCGCTCGGAGAATATTTCGATAAAGCTGCTTCAGCTGGAGAGCAGGTTACTCAGATGCTTGAGGCGGGTAGGGATCAGCTCGATCAAAGCTTCAAGCAATTGAGAAGTAAGTATGACTGTTTAAAGATTGCTTTGTTTCTGTGATTGATATCATGCTGTGCTTTTAGAAAAATCAAGAATGTGAATTGATCTTTTTATAGTAGAAATTATCAGTTATTAGTTTTAGATGCTGTTGAGGATTGATAGTTGTCATTGAAAATGTTTTAGAATTTGGAATTGATTTTGAATTTGGTGTTACAGAGACAGTGTATCACTCTAGTGGAATGTTGAGTACATTGAGCTCGAGTTGGACTTCGAAGCCTCCGTTGACGGTTAAATATCGGTTTGAGCCCAACTCGATCGAACAATCTGGTGGTGCCAAGGGCCTATGTTCGACGTTGGAACGCCTCTTGGCCTGGGAAAAGAAACTATATCAAGAAGTCAAGGTAATCATCTGAATATCAGTTTCCTCAGTGAAATATTTATATGTTGAATTCCTTTCTTTCGACAAAAAATTGGTTTTGTCATTGTGTGCAATTTATTTCTGGAGGCCTATAAACAGAGCTTGAGAACGGGGGACTTAGAAATATTGGTACAACATATGTGCTGCTTTAGTTAACAGCTTTTAAATGTTAATTATGGGTTTCCTGCTACTGTTTTGATAGGCTAGAGAAGGAGTGAAAATCGAGCACGAGAGGAAGTTATCAGCACTTCAAGGGCAGGAATACCGGAGTGAAGAGGAAAGCAAGTTGGATAAGACGAAGGCATCAATAAAGAGGCTACAGTCTCTAATGGTGGTGACATCTCAGGCTGTTTCAACGACCTCATCCGCCATTATTGGCTTACGAGACTCTGATCTAATCCCACAGCTCGTTGAACTTTGTCATGGGTGAGTGACTTCTGTTTTGCTTACATTAGAAACTCAATAATCAATGCAGAATTTAACATATTAGTGCCTTCATAGAAGTTCTAGATTTAACTCGTTTTCATCATTTGTATTGCTTCTATTAAATGGAGTTTATAGATTAAGAAACCTCTCCAATTTCTACGATTATTTTGTTGAGCTTTGCCTGACTATAAAGAAACACCAGAATGGCCATTAAGGTGGCCCTATGCCATTCAAATCAGGTGTAGAAAACCTTTTTCGCTTGAAGCCTTCAATGTGGTTTATCCTTTGTATTAGAACCTATGTTTTGTACAACAAAGTCAATAAACTAAGCATTTATTCCACTTGTTATGGTAGATATATGGATCATATCTCCATCACGTTTGTTCAAGACACATGTTCTCATTTATATTCAAGTATAATTTATCTTTTACAGTAGTTTCTATCCAGTTACTTTTAGGTTTTTCACTTCCCCTTTCCATAAGAGTTATGATTTTCTAGTTTCATACTTAGCATTTAAATTTCTCCTTTGTTCATAGTGCATACAACCTTATTTCTTTGACAAATATTTGTAGCACCGTGCAACTCAAGTGTATTTTTGAATAGTATTAGTTGTTTTACTAAAAGGTATTAGTTGTTTTCACTGTAAAGTATTAGTTATGTTCATTGCACCATTTGAGTGTTACTCTATTTCTTTACTGACAAAAATATTCTGCAGTTTCATGTACATGTGGAGATCAATGAATCAGTATCATGAAATCCAGAATGACATAGTCCAGCAAGTTCGTGGTGTCGTTAACCACACTATGAAATTCGAATCGACGTCTGATCTTCATCGGCAGGCGACACGTGATCTCGTCTCAGCTGTATCAGCCTGGCACTCCACCTTCTGCCACCTCATAAAATTTCAACGCGAATTCATTCAATCTCTCCATGGATGGTTCAAGCTCACCCTTGTCCCTATTAACACCGAACCAACTAACGGAAACAACGAACAATCTGAGGTTTTTGCGTTCTTCGATGAGTGGAAACTTGCTCTGGACCGCGTTCCAGACACTGTTGCTTCTGAAGCCATCAAAAGCTTCAATAACGTCATTCATTCAATATCCTTGAAACAAACAGAGGAGCTGAAGATAAAAAAACGAACTGAAACTGCATCGAAGGAGTTTGAGAAGAAGGCTTCCAGTATCAGAACCCTTGAGAAGAAGTATTACCATTCATACTCTATGGTTGGCATTGGGCCCCCCGAACCTGGACCCGATAACGGGCACGTTTTGGACGCGAGGGACCCACTGGCTGAGAAAAAAACAGAACTGGCTACATGCAAAAGGCGGGTTGAAGACGAGATGGTTAAACATTCGAAGGCTGTGGAGGTGACGAGAGCAATGACACTGAATAACATTCAGACAGGATTGCCTGGAGTTTTTCAAGCTATGACAAGTTTCTCTGCTATGATAACAGACGCCCTTGAGACTGTTTGCAATCGCTCTTATGCAATTTAATCGGGAAAGTAAGCGCTCGATAGAGGTTGTATTACTATTTATTTTTTGGGTTTCAAGGGTAGTTAGATATAATGATATATAGAGGTAGGCATTTGATTTTCAAATTTTTTGGTTTTGTCTGATCATCTAAATACTTTGGTTTTGTAGCATGATCAATCCCATTTGATGGTGGGGATGGGAGTATCTGTGTACAGGGAAGTGTTTTGAGGGGTTCAATTATCAATTTGATTGAACAAGTTCAAAGTTTGTCATTGAGATGTTGAAAAATGCAAGATCAATTTGCAGTAAAGTGATGAGAGTTGATTGTCAAATTTTCTTTTTGGCTTGTGATGGTTTTTTTCCTCCCAGCACCACCCCAAATGTCCAACTCTGCAGAAGAAAGAACTGGTTCTACTTTATCTCTGCAAATTGTTGAAAAAACGCTTTTACTTCCCCTTTGCAAATTGTTTAAAAACACACTAGAGAGGGAGATGGAGAATTGTGTTTACACTTTGAAACATCAATTTTAACCGTTTTACTCTTTGGAGCCAATAGTCTTGTAAATCTCATTCAAATATGGGCAACTAAAAAAAGAAAGTGTAACAAGAATAAGAATTATATAATGTATTGTGGGAAATACAAAAAATACAAAAACACTTCTAGACCATGTTTGCTAGTATTATAAATTTGGAAACCAAGAAACTAAGTTGGGCTTATGCTCAAGTTTACAGAGTAAAAAATCTTATTAAAGAGTGTAGCAATTGATAATTTTATTGGTCCAAACTATTAAGCTAAGAGTAAGAGTAATCTCAATTAAATTCAAAAAACAACAGCTCAATACGGAACTATCAAGTTAAGCGATGGATAGAGGTTGTACTAATTTTTTTTTTCGGACAAAGTTAGTTATTAGTTATTAGTACACCAAGCACTCAAACACTCCACAAATTCACCAAGCCACCTTATAACTCTCATACTCCAATTCGTTCCCAAAGGTTGTACTATTATTTATTTTTTGGATTTCAAGGGTAGTTAGATATATAGATATAGGCATTTTATCTTCAAATTTTTGGTTTTGTCTGATCATCTAAATACTTTGGTTATGTAGCCTGATCAATTTGTTGGGGTTATACGTGAAAGTATGTTTTTACTTTGTATAACAGATTGAATCTTGAGCTTATTTACTGAGAATAACTCTTTATCATTGTTGCTTTAAATATAAATGAATGTCAATAATGTATTGCAAACCGTTTAATATTAGTACACATTGCATTGTAGTTAATGTGGTGATACAATTCCTTGTAAATGAGTACATTTTCACAACCTAGATGGAGTGAACACTCCATTAGTAGAGGTTGATGTGTAAGACTCAGACTGACTTGTCTTGATCAAAATATTACATTAGTGCATTATGATAAGCTGAAGCAGACCTACTGAGAGGATAAATTCATCCGTGCTGACTTACGGAATAAAGAATTAGACCTCGGTGGTTGTTGATTTCTTAATCTCTGTCACTTAAATAGAATTGTGTGTAATTAATATTTATTGCTTTGCTCTATGATGTGTTTAGAATCAGAGAACAATTCTATACTTTGTATTTTGGGAAATATTATTAGTTACATGACAATTGCTAAGATTTAATACAGAGAATCGTGTGCAATGAGAAACCTATTTGATTTGTCCACTTGGTGGGCTCAAAAGTTTTATCATACCAAATCTTGCAAGTGAATTAATTTCTGGTATTGATAATAATGTTGAGATGTTCTTACTCTAAGAAAAAAATATTAATTAATATAAAGCTTTTCAGTAGCTTAATTAATTAATAGACTAAATAATTTTAAACACGAGAAACAATAATCGGGAGCCATATTACTGTAATATGAGTTAAGATGAACAGTGCAATATTAATTTTATTGTTGAATAAAGTAATATAATGGACTGAATGATATTGTGGCTCAATAATGTAATTCAGAGCCCATTGAGATGTCAAATCTTAATTCTCCAAGTCCCCTCAAATAGCCCAATATAAGTCCATTAATGAAAAGATATTTAAGATAAAATAAAATATTTTTTGCCTATAATACATTTTTTTTTTTTAAATATCAAGATAAGGAATAAGAGATTTCTTGAAAAGTTTTTATGGCAAGAAGATAAGTATTTTTGGAATACAAGATTATCTAATAAATTCAAGAATATTTGATTTTGACTTTTCTTTGAGGGAATTTTCGAAAATCACAAAAAAGGAAGAAGAAAGATTTTTGTGGATAATTATTTATAGGAAAGAGAATTTATTTGATATATTCAAGATTATTTCTTGAACAAGAAATAAATATCTTCCCACATCTAATTATTGGCCAAAATTTTGTCCCCTATTCCCTATAAAATAAGGGGCTGATTTTTCAGCCCCAACACAACATGGAAATTGATTTTCCGGAAAAATATCAGCTTCGACAAATATCAAATATTTCAATTGTGTGCAATAAAGTTTTTTTCTTTTCCTTTGTTAAATTGTTCGTGAGAATTTCCCACCGGATCAACAAGCAAATAAGGCACTTGAGTTAGTTTGTTGAAAGTTTATTCCATCTTCTCAACGGTTGTCTTTCCAAAGGTATTATTCACTAAGCCCCTAGTTCCGCAGTTCCGCATGTGTAGGATTTTACATGAGTTAATTGTTTATATGTATGTATGTTGTTGGTGATTATTATTTGAATTAATATAATTAATTCATGCTAGTAATAATTATTTATTTAAATTTGTATTTAAAGTTCATCGAGAATAGATCCGAAAAAAAACTGTTCCCCAACACAATCTCTTTGATGGCGGGGATGGAAGCATCTGTGTACAGGGAAGAAGTGTTTTGAGGGGTTCAATTATCAATTTGATTGAAAATTTAGCATTGAGATGTTGAAAATTTCAAGATCAATTTTGCAGTAAAGTGATGAGAGTTGATTGTCAGATTTTCTTTTTGGCATGTGTTGGTTTTTTTTCTTCCGGCAGCAAATGGCATCATGCTGCAACTCATGATGTCATTTTCTCCCTAATCGAAAATGTTTCAAATACCTGCAACTCATGATGCTATCTTTAATCTGTGAAACATTAAAGAATAAATCTCATAACAGGATATCAAAATACATATATTTGCATCTTTATACGATGTAACATTGGTGTTATCAACACCATAAAACCATTCTTAAATCTCATAACAAGATATCAAAATACAGAAATGTGGTCTTTAAACTATGAAACAATAAGTGTTATCAACACTATAAAACCATTTTAAAGAACAAAATTTCATAACAAGATATCAAAAACAGATATGTGCAACTATTCGTAAGAGTTGATGTGCCTAATGAACAACAAAAACTACAGAAATGCCTCCCTAACTTCCGTTCGGTGCCAGAGCCGCCTTACAATGCATCGTGTGTGAGTATCTCCCTGTGCATGCGAACCACGCCGTATGCATCAAATAACCAAATCTGGCAATCTGTCCAGCGTCTAGCTGGTCTGGGCCGTAATACCGATCGTAAACATAACTAGGGTACTGTGGATATGCTTGAAATATGTACAACATCAAAGAGATTTGGTCCGCATGCGACAAATTTTGTGTATCGTAGCTCTGTGTTGCCTCAGTGTTGATATTGAATATGTTTAGCTCTCCGTTAACCTTGGGACATTAACCCCCGCGAAACGGCATCTTGGGTGCAATAAAAAATCATTTGTTGCACTTAGTACGGGTATTGGGTTCTTTTCCAGCTGGACAATTAAAATGTTTGTGCCTCTACAAAAAACACAAACTACAACTTTCTTGATTAGCAGGACCCGTGACAATTCTATTGTGCGCCCAAATTTTTGATTCTGATGGGGCATCCAGTAACCTCCATTGTTATAACTTGACCACCAATATTCAGGTTAAAAATCATATTTGTCAAATGCACTTGACCATACAAAAAACCAATTGTACCCTCAATGAGCGAAAAAGAACTTGACGGAACTAGAAGCTGCTCAAACGGTTATGAAGAAAAATGCAGAGAAGGCACACGAAGGCCGCAAAATTTCAAATCAGATCTTTGTAGCGCAACAAATATTAATTTCACAAAGCTTGTAAAAGAACACAACCACAATTTCAATTTTTGTTGACAATTTGAGACAGTCTCCTATGTTTGTTAAAATTCTCCTTGAGATTCTTCGTTGATTGTTGCAATTTTAGTGAATTCTGTTGTAGGTTTAGTTTCAGTTCTAAATTCTTTTAGATGATCTAATTTCATAAATTGTAAACCCTAATTTCATTTTGAAATGACGGTTTTTTTTTTTGATCGGACAAAGTTAGTTGTTAGATGTTAGTAGTTAGCACACCAAGCACCCAAACACTCCATAAATTCACCAAGCCACCTTATAACTCCCATGCTCCAATTCGTTCCCAAATGGAATCAAACTTGGGTCTCTCACTCAATTGAGGAGCCCAGTGGTCAGGTGAGCTAAGCCACCTGGTTATTACGGTTTTTTTAGTTTGTCTCGTAATAATCCCACCAAATTTTGAAAAGACCAGAAGGTTACTTCATCTTAGAGCATTAATTCATGATATCAGGGCAGAAGATGAAGGATGAAAATATATTTTCAAAAGAACGCGAAGAAAAGAAGTAGCATTAGATAACATCAATTAAATAAATTAGTTTGGTAGCAAGACATCTATTGTTGAAATATTTTAGTGATGTATGTTGTAAGTATTATACAGTATCCGTTTATAAATCAAGTGTATCACATATTTATACCAAGAGTATCAATTTATGACAAAAAAATATTTTCTAAAAATATAGAGTATGATATTATGTTTAAGGAGTATCACATATTTGTTCGGGAGTATCAATACATTAATTAGGGGTATCAAACGTTATGCTTATTCCATACAAACAACATCAATTTTATGTTTTAGCGTTGATCAAAACTATCAGAACGTTAAAATTGTGTTAGTGATGCTTAAAATCATCATGGAATCTTAAGGTAATTAGTTATGTGCTATTAAAGTAAACTAGTTTGTTTTTTGGTAGTTGTCGTTAGTTTTCTAACAACATAACAATGACAAATGGAGTTGTATATACAAGGGGAAAATTAAAAAGGGCTTGATCTTTCTTATTTTACTTTCACCTATATTCTAGACTCATGGATTTCATGTGTCTATTTAATTAAAATTTAATTAACCAAAAAAAAGAAAAGAAAAGAATATATCAACAACTTCTAATTACTTTTGAACATCAATCATGATAAAAAAATATGTTGATTGAAAGAGTTTTGTCCTGCTGGGATTTTAAGTTGAATATGTCTCATTTATGCAATTTCTAAGTGAATGTATTTCCTTGGATAATTTTTATGTTGTTTGTGAATGAAAAATCTTCCAATCTAAATATGTTCTCTTTCTAAGTTTGATAATCGTACTCCATGTATGATGAGTCTTCTATTTACCATCAAGGTGTTTTTCGTACGTTGTTAGCCTAATTAGAACTATTATCGTTATGCCTCTGCCAATTGTGTGTTCTGGCATTTGTGCTATTTATTTTGTGTTCTTGATGATGATGATTAGTTGTTTTATCTTGCCATTGATGATTTTTCTCATGAGCATGATTGATGAAGATTACTTTTAAATGAATGTTTGTGTCGTTATTATATCCGGTTGCTGGCATAGTTGTTAATAACTTAAAATAATACTCCCTCCGTCCACCAAATTTATGCACATTTACTATTTGCACGTAGCTTTTGCGAACGAGTTTTGCATTAATAATTGAAATGATAAAGTGACTTTTAAGGATGTGTATGATAGATGAGGGGCTCATCTATCAATGACCCATCCTTAAAAGTCACTTTATCATCTATCTATCATACACATCCTTAAAAGTCACTTTATCATCCCCTCATCTATCATACACATCCTTAAAAGTCACTTTATCATTTCAATTATTAATGCAAAACTCGTTTATTGAACTACGTGCAAAAGTGAAATGTGTATAAATTTGGTGGACGGAGGGAGTATGACCTTCTGCAATTCAGATTTAGACCAGTCGCTAGGCGGGATTGAGCCTCCGATGGATGTTGTGATGGCACAAGTGAAGTTGTTCATTGTCAAGATCGAGTTTGATTGGAAAAAGGTATTGTGCCGTTGAGATAGCTAATAGAATGGTTTGTTACTAACTGAGATCATTAGTGTTTGAGAGTAATTTCATGGATAAAGATGGTGAGAATGTAGATTTTTCAAATGGTAGAATGCGTTGTTTTCAACCTATTCAAAGTTGGATACTTTTGTGCAGATTGTGAGAAGTTTAGGTGGAAAGTATGTGGGGGAGATGTAAATTGAAGCAACGTGAATTTGTTGCAATGAAGGTTATTATCAGCAATTGATTTGGGAAATACAAGCCAGCATACAAAGTTTCAAAGAATTGAAAGTTTATTTTCCGTTAAGATTTGATTTGAACTTTTTTTTCTTTGTGCAATCCTAATGGCATGTATGTTTTTAGCCTACAAAATACGAGATTTTACTTTAAAAATTCTAATGTATGTTTATTTACAGGACTTCAAACTGATGGATAAAATGCTTCAATGAGTACTTGGTATTTTAAATTACTTACTCTTGATATGTAGCATACACAAATTCCCTAAGAATCACTGAGTTTAACTAGAACAGGAAATTCTTGCATTTTAGCTTGATGGTAAAATGTCCGAAATTTCAAACATTTTTATGAAAAGTTAATTTTACATTCTTACTCCTACATCTTATATAAGAAAGAAATCTAAACCATTTTAGTATTA
Organism: Stenogyne calaminthoides; assembly: GCA_037126765.1. Taxonomy (NCBI): domain Eukaryota; kingdom Viridiplantae; phylum Streptophyta; class Magnoliopsida; order Lamiales; family Lamiaceae; genus Stenogyne; species Stenogyne calaminthoides. The sequence goes on along the minus strand of JBBCBC010000023.1, from coordinate 35,407,715 downwards.
TATAAATTTCATATTTTACTTTTCATTATTATTCATCAACGTTAAAGGTTAAATTCAATATTGAATCGTCCTTCACAATCTTCCACTTCCGCTGCTTCCAATATCGAACCTATCATATGTCACAACGGTGGATGCGACACCAATCAGAGTATTTAAGAACCTGAAAAGTGGAAACACAAGGCATTCTATTTCCAAAAAAACAGGCAATAAGGTGGTGTTTGTTTTCAGCCGGGGAGGTCCGGATGGGGGATGGGTCTCCCTCCGTCCCGTCCATTTTTCGGATTTTCACATCTCATCCTCCATCCAAATACACATTCACCCCTATTATACATCTATACCCTAAAATTATCACATCACTACTTTTTTTACACCAACTCATTCTCTCTCATACTTTTCTTGGAACAATTCATTATATCTCCTACCTTTTTTACACTTTTCTTTCACAAAATCATTATCACACTGCCCCCAAGGGCATAGCCAAGTGGTAAAGCTTGTGGTGATGTGGGGAGAAGTCCCCCGGCAACGCAGGTTCGAACCCCGTGTGAGACAAATTCCCCATTGAAATATTATGAGGGTTTGTCCTGGGGATTGAATCTTGTTGGCTCTCTCCCACAAGTATCTGTCACTTGGGCACATCCTTCGATTTACAACCCGTTGGATCCTGTTAGCTCTCTCCCACAAATGTCTGCCACTTGGGCACATCCTTCGAGTTACAACCTGTTCGGCTGAGAAGCCAACGGCACGGGTGGGGGAAGTTTCTCGTCTCTTCCTTACAAAATCACTATCACACTAACTAACAATAATAAAATAATACATCATCATAATTAAAAAGTATTGATTTAACATAAAACTCCATCTATCCCTACTACATCCAACTCAAAAAAAACAAGTGATTACTATTCACAGAATTTCCCCCATCCGAACTTGCCCCATCCACCTCAAATTCAAAACAAACATGACCTAAGAGTTTACTCAAATCTTTGGAACGCCGATGATTGGGCCACAAGAGGTGGGCTTGTTAAAACAAATTCGACAGAAGCTCCATTCACAGCTACTTTTTCAGAGCTGATGCATACTGTCTTAACCTTTCTATTCTACCAAATACATTCTCCTGTTCAAAGCTACAACTCTAAGGGGTATGTTTGTTTTGGGATTTAGGTGTACGGAGGAAATCATGACTTCGAAATCCTATGGATTTGAAAATCTTGATAAATAGTAAAAAATATGTGTTTGTTTTGAGATTTAATAGGGTGAGATTTTACTTTATGTCAAATCAATGTTTAATAATGATTGATATGATATTATTATATTGTGTTGAGAGTGGGAAAAGTAGTGATGTGATTGTATTGAATTTTATGAAAAATAGGGGTGTAGGTGTACTTTATATGAGATGATTTTGAAGTCTAATTTTAAATCTCAAACTATAATGAGATGTGATTTTCAAAGTCCTAAGTCCATGCGGGTGAGTCCCGAAACAAAAATACCCTAAAGTCCAACTCTACAGAAGAAAGAAACTGTTCTACTTTATCTCTGCAAATTGTTGAAAAATTGCTTCTACTTCTCCTTTGCAAATTGTTGAAAAGCACACACATAAGAGAGAGAGAGAGAGAGAGAATTTTGTTTACACTTTGGAACATCAATTTTAACTGTTCTTACTCTTTGGAGCCAATAGTCTTGTAAATCTCATTCAAATATGGGCAACTAACAAGAATAATAATTAACTAACAAGAATAAGGGCAACTAACAAGAATAAGAATAATAATTAACTAACAAGAATAAGGGCAACTAACAAGAATAAGAATAAGAATTAAACCAGGTGGCTTAGCCCACCTGGTCACTGGGCTCCTCAATTGAGTGGGAGACTCAGGTTCGATTCCCTTTGGGAACGAATTGGAGTATGAGAGTTATAAGGTGGCTTGGTGAATTTGTGGAGTGTTTAGGTGCTTGGTGTACTAACTACTAACAGTTAACAACTAACTTTGTCCGATAAAAAAAAAAAAGAATAAGAATTATATAAATTTATTGAGGGAAATACAAAATACAAAAACACTTCTAGACTCAATTCGATTCTCTTATTCTACTTTTCGTATTCCATTGATGTTTCAATCTTCTGGATCTTTAGCACATGGACCCAGTGTATGATGGTTCGTTGAATATTTTATGTTGGTTTGTTGTATATTTTTTATTATTTCACGTGTCGTTCATCCATATTATGAAATATAAAATGGAACATATATTATAAAATAAGTGATCTCATTCCTTCTAGACCATGTTTTCTGGTATTATAAATTTGCAGAGAGGACCATTGAAAACCAAGAATCTGAGTTGGGCTTAGTATAAAAATATTATTATTAAAGAGTGTGGCCCAAACTATTAAGCTAAGAGTAAGCTCAGTTAAGTTCAAAAAACGACAGCCAAGTTATTTGTTAATATTATTTCCACCCCTCAAATTTGGGTGTTACGCGTGGTAAGTTTGGCGCAAAAAAATAATAATCTTTCTGTTAATCAAATTACTTTCACTAATTGGGAGTGGGTTTAAATCTGATATCCCACTTCTAGTAGAGCAACTCAAAACCTAAAACGGACATGTATACCGTATACGGGTGAACAAGTTTCACAAAAAAATCTATGAAATTAGTTAAAAAATGTGACTTATATATATTACTAAAGGATATTAATTGTGATAACGGAAGGCTGTAATTTTTTACTATAACGAGTATTACTCATAATACTAAAGAGTATAATTTTTATTAGTAGTGATAACTGAAAGGTGTGACTTATATTACAAATGAGTATTAACGGTGATAACTGAATGATCATATCCGTAAAAAAAAAACTAGTTTCACGTTGAACAAATTTCACAACATACCAACTCACGTGCTATTCATGATACTTTTTTTTATATACTATTTTAGTTTTTTTTTTTTTATAAAACTTTATTTTTAAATTTATATTCCACTTTATCAATACAACCCGAATTCATTATATCATAACGTGCCCTTAGCTGCGCTATAAAATAAAACACAAAGACTGGAATTTGATAAAGAATAGAGATTATGGTCTGCTTTTAGCAATTTCCCCATGTTACAAATAATATTTCACCTCTTAATCTAGATTCACTAAAAACATATAAATTGGATAAAATACATTATCCTCATACACTCTATGGTGTTGGAATAGGAGTAATTAAAATAGAGGAAGCTAACTGAATCTTCTAAACCTATCAAAGCTAGACCAATTCTTTTCCAAAAAAAAAAATTTGCAAGTAAAAATAAAACTAGAACTTTGATTCATGTGATACCACATAAGCCTTTTAATCCAAAAAAATGGATTTAAATTGCTAAATGATTATTGAAACATGTGTTCCAATGCATTACCATAGTCCACTCCACAGGTGAGACAAGCAAGCAAAGTGTAGAGTTATAAAACTAATACTAGAATACAGGCTAACACTACTACAAGCCCATGCCTACCTAAAAGAACTCAAAGTCCAGAAATTTACCACCAGATTTCACATCTGTTCCCACAGCTCTTTTGCTCACATTGCCCACCACGGGCCCCACACTGCCCAGGTCCACCTGCCCGGACTTCACCGGGAACTCAGCCTCCACTGGCCTGGGCACCTCGGGCGGCGTACTACACCGTATCAGAGCCCAATTCACCCCTTCAAAGAACGCGTGCTGCTTCAACTCGGTTGCCCCCCTCTTCACCCCAAACCGGTTTTGTGGCTCCTTAACGAGCAATCCACGAATAAGGTCCCGACTGGCGTAACTCGTTGCTGGTGAGTCGGGAAACTTGAGCTGCTGTCCGACCACGTTGAACAGCGTTGCTCGATTTCCAGACCCCTTGAAAGGGGTTTTCCCGTAGAGTAATTCGTATAAGAAAATACCGAACGTCCACCAATCCACTGCACTACCATGGCCTTCTCCCCTGATAATTTCGGGGGCTAGGTATTCGTGGGTCCCGACAAATGACATGGATCGTGCTGTGGTGGGTTCTGCAAGGAGCTCGGGCATGGTGCCTGATGACATGCCTGTTTCTGCTTTGGACTTGCCCGATTTTCTCTTGCCCTTTTGGGGGAAGAGACGGGGAAGGAAGCATGTCGGTTGAATGCATGATGATGTGGGCTCCATGCAAGCTGGCTGCACGCAGAATGCAGCTCCTCCATCTGAGTTGAAACCCGAGCTTCTGATTAGGGTTGGTGAGACGGCACATCTAAGGGAAAGGTCAAAATCTGAAAGCATGATATGGCCATCATCACGGACCAGAACGTTTTCTGGTTTCAGATCTCTGTACACCACTCCAAGCATGTGGAGGTACTCCAGAGCTAATAGTACTTCTGCTGCATAGAACCTGCATTCATCACACAAACTTTTATCCAACAAATAAAGACTAGAATTATTTTAAAATGATTCAACATTTTATAGCAAATTAAGACCAGACCAGAGTCGTGCATTAAAATTGTTCTAATGTTTAGACCCCTGAAACTCTGGAGCTAAATTACTCTCCGGTAAACACTCTCACATTGTCCATTAAGGTCTCACTGAATTAGATATGAACTTGAACAAAATTCTGATTTGTAAATAGGTTTGACCGGGGCTTGATTTAGCTCAGATATTAAATTTAAATAACGTAAGAACTTGAGACGCTCCAAACTGCTTTGGGCTAAATATTCCATCATGAAACAGTATAAGATCAAGGACCTAATAATGGATCTATACAACAATGTCCCTCAACAGTTCACATCAATTTAACAGTAGGTTCTGCTATTCCTATCCCAGAAATGTAATGAAATCAAGGGAGAAAATATAACATTTTTAGAAATTATCCATATTAAAAAATGGAAGAAATCAGGCTGCTTGTACCACGGAAGATAAAATTACGAGGGACAAAACGCACTCCAAATTCACATGGACATATAGGGTCCCGAAGACCTCAGCTCTCTCATTCAAAGAAATCAATGAATCAAAAGGGAAAATGTTGAACTAGAAATAGAAGATCAAGTGTTTATGATGATACAAACTAGCCACACAAGTTTAAAAGAAGCAAGCATACCTCGTTGCATATTCTGAAAAATGTTTTCCCGGTTGTCTCTGCCTCAGAGTATGCAGGTCACCGCCAGGACAATACTCCATCACCAAACAACAAAACCGATCCGTCTCAAAATGAGTGTACAATGTTGGCAAGAAAGGATGATCGAGCAGCTGCAAGATTTCCCTCTCCGTTTGAGCCCTGTTCAACTTGTTCCTGCTAGCAAGGGATGCCTTGTCCATTACCTTCATCGCAAAGAAACACCGAGTCGAGCTCAGCTCAGATAGATACACACTCCCAATATCTCCACACCCAAGTCTTCTCAGCAACTTGAAATGGCTCATGCCTAAAATACCATCACGTGCTCTAATAGCCAGTATAGCCTTCCATCTGGGGTCATTCCCTTTATGAGGCTTGTTTGCACCCCCAGTGAGGTTACTCCAGTTGCTATCGTCACTAAGTCCGCTGCTATCACTTGCTCGACTAAGGCTGGTTTTTGTACTTTCGAGAGAATCCCCCGGAATGCTCCCTTTCATACTCTCGTAGTTTCTGTCCACACTAAGCATGCCATCACTCACTATCCCATCACTTCGGTAAGTGCTAGCACAGCTATTGGCAATGCTCATTGCCCTAGCTACACCGATACTATCAATGCTACTATGTGGGCTAACGTTTCCACTCGGAGGCAATGAAGCATCCCAAATACATTCTTTTTCGTCAGAATCTGGGCGTGGGCTTGCCTCGGTATTTTGTGAAGGCCGGGAGGCAGCAAATGGGGATGAAATGGCTGCTAAATCGATAGGTTCTAAAACTAAGCTCTCAGCTGGGGAAAGTAATGGTGGTGTTTGTTTAGGATTTGGTAAACGGAGTGAAAGATCTTCAAGAAAAGGGCCCTTTTTAGACGAGCTTTTAACCAGACACTTCCCATCCTCGTTTTTCCTGCCAATTGGTATATACACCGGTCTCATCATGTCTGTGTCTATAGGCTCAGGGGGGTGACTCACACCATGAAATGAAGTAGAGCCCGCTTCTTCGAACGAATCATCACCACTGATTTTAAAGGAAAGAACATCGGGCATCAGTTCTTCATCTTCCTCTAGGAAGCTCTTCCCTTTCCATGATAATGGAGGCATGCGCGGATCCAACTCTTGAGGCTCTCTTAATTTGGATGGTTTTCTAATCTCTTGTTTCAACAAAGTGGGGAGATTCTTGGTTGCCTTATTAGGATGAGGCAATTGCTTGGGAAGTGAATGCATTTCAGGGATCCTTTCCATATCAGATCACCACCGTTTATCATCAGAAGTTTCGCCCTTTACCAGATGACACTGCCAATGAACAAGAAAACATCAATATATGGTTTCCACACACTTTTCAGTTTTCATCAACATTCAATTATATTAGGGATCAAAATGAAGTAAATTAAAAAGACATTCCTTCAACATTCTCACAACAAAGCACATACCATCCACAAGACTGCTGTGGTGTAAATTGTAAGCCAAAACTGAACATAAATGTTTCTCAACCATACATATCTCTAATGAAGTATATTAAATCCTTAAAAAAAGCAAAAGAAAAGTCATAATTGATGGAATACAAGAACTATAAAAGCAGATCTTGTGGTTACAAAAGAATGAAGTAATTGTTCAATTATCACTTGCCAAACCACATTAATTGTAAAGTTACTTCCAGAAAACGATTGAAACGGTAAACTCTCATAACACTCACATTAGAAATGACAAAGCTCAAAACTTTGACCCATTTCATTCCTGTTTGAGATTTTTTTTAGTAAAAACTCAAAAAATCGCAGCTCAAACAACAAAACCAGAAGGCAAGCACAACATCAAAAGTCACATTTTCACACTTGAACACAAAAACAAAAAACGCCCATTAGTGAAGCAGAAGTAGCATCCCAAAACACGCAACCAATTACCTCTGCATACGGCCAAAAAACGAGCACCCCTTCACAAATCAGAAACGAAAAATGACAAATAGAAAGCTCGAGCGACGCAAATAATAGCAGAGAAGCAAGGAGAGTGTAAACAATGGAGTGGAGAAAGCTCAAATTTGTTCAAAGATTGCAGCAGCAGAAAAGGAGGGATTTGAGGTATATGGGTTCACTTTACTTTTGCAGAAGAATGAGGGAGGATTTGTGTAGCTCTTTTGGCTTTAATTTCTTCTTGTTCTTCCTCTTTTTGTATTATTAATTTGGGGGTTTGGGATGTGTTAACTGTTGAACACAGAGAATGAGAGCGGCTTTTGTTTTTTATGCTTTGCTGCGTTTATTTATTTGTTAGTTAAAATATTAAAATGGGGTGCTGAATTTCTGGGTGATTCTTGGATTTAAATACAATAAATAGTTAGAATAATAAATTCAATTTTAGTGGATAATCAGGTAGGATATATTTCTGACTTTCCGAAAAAGAAATACAGGTAAGATACATTTAATTCGTATTTATTCATTCCTGTAAGGGATTCGAGGCTTTATGCTATTTCTATTTCTGACTTTCCAAATTAAAAACAAGTACGATAGTATTTAATTCGTGGATAGTATTCATAATGTATTTTAAAATTATATAATTTATTATATTAAAAAATATATTATTAGTTGTAATTTTTTTTTTTTATCAGAAAAAAGAATATTTCATTAATAAAAGGGCACGAGGAGTACCCATTTACAATGAGTTGGCAAGAATTGCCCACATAGATGGTAACAGAAATAAGTTCACTAAGATGACTCCTAGACTGAATACATGTTAACTAAGGATTGTTTTCGGCATGATGCTCCAATCTGTAAAAGAAATTTTATGTCTCCATTTCTTTCTTTCATTGATCCAACTCCATAATCGTCTCTTAATTTTATCCACGATTATTTTTAGTCGTGATTATTTTAGATGATACTTCATATGCCTAATAAGTCTTCTTTTAGATATTTTAAATTAAATTAAGGAACATATATTTTATATATTTTTACCGTCAATTAATAATTTTTGCCTTTCGAATGTAGCAAAAGATGGAAGAGATATAATTAAGGAAATAATAATTTATTGTATATGAAATATAGAAAAGATAATTGAAGAATTGAAAGTATGAAGTCAAGAATAAAAAAGCCTTAAATCAAAATGTACTGCAAATTTAGACACTTACTGCAAATTGGGAGGAGTGTGATTTTTCATGGAGAAAAATTTGTGTGAACTAAAATTTACCATAAATTCGAATTTTTAAGTATAATTATTATGTATAAAAAATTATTAATGTTATGCAAAAATAATCACGATTTAAAAAATATTTTATATATTTAAACAGTACGCGTGAAAGTTTTTGTGTGTAACAATTTTAAAGTTCATGTGTATACCTAATTTACAGGGAAGTGTTGCTCCTTTTCAAGTATAAATAATACAAAAATAATTTTTTTACTGTATAGTACGGTGTTGTGCAGTATAGAGATCATTGGATCACGTGTGTGATCCAACTGTTCCTATCATGAGGAAATGGAGCCAACTCTACATTTGATGTGTTGATGTGTGTTATGTTGGTATAAATGTCTATATGTATCGTTGTGTAAATTTACATATAGATGATGCAATTGTAAATAATAATTTATTTGTTGATAAAAAATTATATGAGACATGAGACGAGATTATAAGTTATCACAAATCATACTTATCTCTTTTAAAATGTTAGAGCGTCAATGCTCAACTTATGCTCCGTCTCACCATAAGATTGTCTCGTGCAAATGTATGTCTAATTTATTTACGCACAAGTGGTTGGTAATATATAGCAGTAGATTTTTCAAATGTGGCATGCCAAATATAGACTCAATAATATCGTCTATCTACAAACTGTGTAGGGGCATTACTGTCTAAATCAATAATATACGGTGTGGAAATAGCATAGAATAGCGGGCCGGGGAATTAAAGAAAGTGGGGACCACGTGGTGGGCCACATTGCATCTAGAAAGGGCAACATGACGTCATTTTCGGAGAGACAACCACCCTAACGACGCCACAAGCAACCGCTTCTCCGCCCTTGTCACGTACCCTCCATTTTTCCACTATTATTTTTCTCTTCGGGTAAATAATGACTCGAATTTATAATATTACGGCATAAATAGTGGTGCTTTAATCGTTTAAGTTATACCATTTTATCAGAAACATTTATTTTTTAAATTACCCTCTTACAACTTTAATTTTTAAAAAGTGATTTTAAGCTACGAGTAGAGTTTGCAAACACCCTTTAATCTACTACCATACTCAAATAATACTCTACTCTTATTAGAAAAATAACAAAAATAAGAATAATGTTTTGTTAAGGACAAAGTTAGGTGTAAATCAGTTTTTTCGTATAATTTTTTATTTCCTTTTAAGGGAGATACGAGAAACTTCTGCATTCGTATTGTTGTTTTTTTTTTTGTTTGGCGGATTATAAATTGAAGGAGTGTTTGTAGCAGATACTTGTGAGAGAGGCAAGATGCAGTTGGACGGGTTATAAATCGAAAGATGTGCCCAAATAGCACACATTTGTGAGAGAATCAATATGATTAAGTCATCAGGATAAACCTTCATAATATTTCAAGTTCAAATTTTGCGTTGTCGGGAAATTTCTTCCCCACATTACGATAAGTTTTACCACTTGGCTATGCCCCTTGGATATCATACAATTTATTTGTATTCTATGTGTATTTTTTTAAATAGTAATTGAAAAGTATTAGTGGAGAAATTATTTAAATAAAACCTTCACAAAACTGATTTACATAAAACCAACTCTTTGATCCTTTTTCATATTTATCAAAATTATTTAAAGAATATTGTAATTCTGATTAAAATGATCAAAAAACTTGTTTGATTAATGGAGAAATGCAAAAATCATTCACGTCAAGCTTGTCACCCGATATTTGTATAATATGATATGATTCATATGTGTCGTATGATTTGCAGAATATTACGTATGCAATAATAATGTAGTAATTGTAAATGATGAAGAATTGAAGAAACAAAAGGGGGGAAAGGGATTGAAAACGAAAAGTAAATGTAAAATGTTTACAGGGGAAAAAGACGTATGAGATGCATGCTCTGAAATCTGAAGGGTGTGTAAAAAGAAGCATAAAATAAAAGACTCACTGGTCGGATTTATTTCGCTTTATTAATTACAATGTCCCAATTTCTCAACATTGTACTCGTTTACGACAAATTAGCCCTCTAGCCTTAATAATGTATTTTCAGAATTTCCCTTTTTTTCGTACATATTTAATTGTATAATATTTATTGTCATATTATACAAATGCACACATACAAAATCTAACAAAAAAAAAGAATTGAGGTCCATTCAGATATACCGTGCACTCATAATATATTATAAAAGTATATAAATTGTTATATGAAAAGATACAATTTGTTTATATATATATTTTTTATATTAATAATTACACGGTTCAGTATAAATAAATTATATATTTCAGTATAACAAGTTATATGCTTTTAGAATGTATTATGAGTTCGTGCAACTGGATGTATACAAAATTTAATTAATTGGATTATATATTTACACCGTCCCTAGTAAAAAAATAATTTAGTATGATTAATGGCTCTAAATAAAATTAGTAACCAATATTAAATATCAAAAGTTGATAATGGCGCACACTAACGAGACTCGGCATCAATTTTGTTCTTAATTAACTATTAGTTTCAAGATTTAGTTCTAATCATTTCAACAAGAGACCATTATACTTCAAGGATTATTTTAACTTTATTGCTTTTATTCGATAATGATTCATATTGATAACTATATACAATATAATTTGTGAAAAATCTTATCCTATTACAACTTTAGTGAACAAACGGTGTCCCGTGAATAGATCTTTTCAATGAATTTCAGATGGAGAATAATAAAAAAAGAAAAAAAAATAGTAATATTAGAAATGCAACATTCACAATTTTAATTTTGTGGGTTACTCTCTTTGAAATTCATGGAATCAAAAGATTATTTTGAACATTTTCAATTTTCTCTCCCTTCTCCCTTAATGTCATTAAATTTGTGTTTCAGTAGACTAACATCTAAAATGTCAGAAAATAGAAGAAAACACAAATGTACACAAATCTCAAATTTTCTTTTTCATAATTTTAGATTGAGAATAACACAAAATAAATAAATAAATTTGTGATATTACAAATACGACATTAATGAAAGAAAAATTTGTGGGTTAATATAGATTAATTATTTGGACTTTCCCATCTTCTCTCTATTCAAAGGAATTGAACGGATGATATATCAAATCAATCAACTTCTATATATTATTAAATATAAACCTAATAAAAAAATTCCTTTTCTCCTAATATGTTATATTGTGGTCTACACCCACATTTGCTAAATCTATGTGGGACATTTGTGTGATTGGCAGGCGGCTTGTCTTGTTGCGGCTGGAATTTGCTTTTTTTTTTTTTTATTATTTATAATTAAATTTGAAATAATTTATAATTTATTAATTATAATTAATCCCTCAATAATTAAAAGTTTTAATTGATACTCCATCCGTCCCATAATAACGTCTGCATTTATTTGTTTTTTTTTATGTTTTTTCGAAAATGAATTTTTTAAATAATTTAAATATATAAATTATTTAGTTATAAAGTATTAGTTGTTTCATTAATTAGTTACTTGTTATTAGTTCAAATACACCAGAATAACCTGAAAAAATAAATACACAAATTACATAAAAAAAAATATATATATATACACAAATTACATGAAAAAATAAATATATAAAAAAACTTCTTTCTTTCTCGTATAAAATTTGAATTAAAAATTAAAAAAAATGTATAAAATTTATCCTTCTCTTTCTTTCTAGACTCATAATTAGCACGACGTCGCGGTTCATCCTCGTTGTGTAATGTACGGAATAGCTCTATCCTGCATTTTACGAAAAGGTCATGTGGACTGTTTTTCAGATGCAGAGATATGAATAATCTTGGATCTTTGGTCGGTTGTCATATGCAACTGAAATTACAGTTAAAAAATTATAATTAATTATAACTAACTAAAATTAAGAAATTAAAAAAAAATAAAATAACATTATTATAGTTTCTTCTTACCAATATCAAATGAGAATTGATGTGCACGTTCCCCAAGACCAATTTCATGATCGGAAGTCCTCGATACTCATCGGTTATTGCAGGAAGACAAAAAAAAACCGACATGTTCACTAAATGCCATTACGAAAACATTATATGTGGTTGTAACGAGGTATCCATGTTCAGGTAATGAAAACCATTTGTCTAGTGGGGCAAAATTTTTGAAGTGCTCAAGTGTTTTTTTCAAAATCTGGCATGGTTATGTAACCACGTAAAACTATTTTTGTATAAATCACTTTATTCTCATTTCATTAAGAAGATCGATTAAATACAAGAGGGGCCACATGTCCTCATTTTACAGAGATTGCGAAAGTGCAACAACTCTAAATCCACAGTTCCCATCTCTAATTACATCATTATATGATTGAATATAATTTCTCATGTATGGAGGAAATTGGCCCTCCATCGGAGAATTAATAAATTGTATTGGATAGTTAATATTTGTTTGAAAATTGGGTGGCCTACTTGAACTAGCGGTACTGTTGCGATGCGGGGCATCAAGAGGGGGGGGGGGGGGGCTCTCCTGGGACTTTGAAGATGGAGTTTACGGCGGTGACCCGTTTTTTGAAAAAATCATTCCGAGTGTCTTCAGAAAAACTCATCGTATATCTTTCTGATGTGCTATGTCTACGATCAGTTTCTGGTGGAATATCTTGTTGCGCATTAGTTGCCGTTACTCTTCCCTTACCCCTTTTTGAGTAGACTTCTTTATTCCTACACTATTGCCCAATCTCTCCCACCAAGAAGGTTCACGATCGTCTTCTTTCTTCTGTTTTGATTTTTTTTTTCAACCTTCGGCGGTGGAAGAATGTCATCCGTTTCATCATCGAATAATTTTCTCCTAGACTTACTACCACCGTCATCATATGTTTCGGTGGTAGGTACACCAGAAAAATCTATATCCAATGTTGTCCAAAATGAGTCTATACAATTTAAAGGTATTTGGTTGTTTGTTAAGTACCTTGCAAGCTCGCATTGGCACGGAAGACCACGTGTTTTCCTGAGATAACAACCGCATTTATTGTCACCCAGCTTTCTATTCATTTCTTCCACAATGAGGTCGAACGCCTTATTACTGATATTGCGAACTAGTTCGCCGTAAAATTCTATCTCTAGCATATCAGTCCTTGTTTTGTGGCGGCTAAACCTTGATTGCTTTTTGATCTCGCATATTTGCAACTCCATGACCTGGATGTGTCCCATTTTTTACAATAATCACCCAAATATCATGCTCTGGGGGGTTACAAAGCTTTGCAACTAATAAAAATGGACAAGAATTTTTAATGGTTTTGGTATTTCGCACATTCTTTGTTTTTTTACATACATATTCGCCACCTTCACTACACATATACCTTACCGTTGTTTCATTAGAAGTACGCCTAAACAATGTGATATTTCTCATACGGGCCATACTCGTAACAAAAAAAAATAAACTCCTTCTTTTTTAAAATAAACCCCAGGATGAGTAATATAATCCCCAGTAACATCTTCGGATATATAATCACCATCATGATAATAACTCATTTTATGAAATATGTGGATAACAGTAGAAATATGTGATTAACTGATAAAAATGATTGAAAATGGCGGAGATGAATGAAATGAAATAGATGAATGAATTTTATGAAATAGATGATTGATATGTCCCAATTATATAGTAAGATGGTAATGAATTATTTTACGTGAATTATTTGCTTCACGTGAAATCAGTATGATAAGGTAAGGCAAAAGCAGTAGCAATTATATCTGTAAAACACTGATCCGGATCGAAATTCAGAAATTCAGTCACATGCGTATTCGAGAGAGTTGTTCAAGGTACCGACAATCCACCCGTGAAGTGTTGATCAAGATTTGATAGTAGTGGATATTTGTTGAAATATCTAATTCAAAATTTAAATCTTGTGAGTTGAAATGAAATGAAATGACAAGATATTCGATAAGGACAAATATAAGACTATTATGAATATTATGCCTTCTCGACAGGGCCGATCCTAAAACTTATAAAGCATGAGTCGAGAAAAAAATTAGGCCCCTTAATTTTCTTGATTATATTAATGTGTAAATAATATTATATTGATGAAAAATTATTTATATTAAGTAGAAATATAAATTAAAATTATATAATATACAATATTAAAATATTTTTATGTTGAAATGAATATGATGAACATGTTCAAAATAAATAGTTCACTTCCCTTAACAGTTTTGGTGGCTCATTATTTTTGTTACTAATTCATCATCTTTATTGACTATCATTTTTAAAAAAGAGTGGGTCTCCTGTGCACCAAGTGTGCACCGTGCGCTCGGATATAGGAGTGACCCATTAAGAAAATGAGACCTCGCCATTAGTGAAAATGAGGATCCACAATAAAATTGACAGGGTCAAAGTGAGTGCACGGATCTAAAATCCGTGCACCAAGTGTATATGAGACCTTGCCTTTAAAATAATATGAAAATCTATGTACATATTATAAGATGGGGGAAAGTGCAACGTGTTGGAATGCATGTGTGAGGGCTTGCATGAGAAACAAGTTTCAATGTTTCATGACACATTTCCTATACTTATCAATTAAAATTATTTTCGTCCACCAATCTTATTGATTTTATTATTAATTTTATTGATGCATTAGATTAATTATATATTACCTCCGTCCACCAATCTTATACTACTTTGATTTTTCACGAGTTTTTGCGAGCGAATTTTGTGTCATTAATTGAAATGATAAAGTGACTTTTAAGGTTGGGATGATAAATGATGAGCTTATCTATCATACCCTTCCTTAAAAGTTACTTTATCATTTTAATTATTGATAATTAATTTGAATGTGTAATTTGAATGTTTGATGGGTATTTATAATAACTTGCTTAAGTTGATAATTAATTATCCATTTTTTACCTCTTGATGTAAATTTTTTAACTTTTTGCGTTTTTATCTTCTTTTTATAGCAATAATAATTTAATACAAATAAACTTATATAAAAATCAATAATAATAGACAATTTACTTATCTAAATTTATATGCTTGGGGAAAAAACATTTAAATTTAATGTGTATTTTTATTATTAATGAAGACTGTATTAATATTATTTGAACAAATACTTTTAAACTGCTTAATATTTTTAGAGTGCGTAATATTATTTGTATCAATACTTATAATTAATATTTTTATATTAATTTTTAAAAATTATTAATTAATACTAAGTAATAAATTTAATTAATTAATAACAAATATAATTAAAAAAATCAAAAAAAAAATAATATTGTATCGTTCACGTGGCGCGACACAGATATTGTCATGAAACACAGAAACAGCCCATGTCAAATCCGGCCCATCACTCTGTCACCCATCACTTCATATGGGTGTAGATTTAGCATAACTAGTCTACACCTCTAAATGGACAAAAAATCAATTCAAATCCATGTATTAGTCAAACTCCTTGATCAGGAAAAAACAAAAAGAAAGGAAGAAGAAATTAAAGTAGTAAAAAAAGAATACAATTTTAATTATCTTGATGAAACTTTTACTATTTATGGGCACAATGAGTTCCATAAAGAAGGTGTCATGTGGGTCTCCAATCCCCATGAAAGATTGAACATAGTGACTAAAATGATTAGCCAAGCATTTTACACCACTTAAATCCCAAACTTATAATTAAAAAAATAAAATAAATGTTGTGTGGTTCTTTTTTGTGGGCCATTAACGACCTTTTGCTTTGTGCAAAGTGAGGGTTTGAAAGTCTGAGATGGAGTATTGGAATTAGGAAAAGGGAATTAAGCATTCAAAGGTGGGTTCTTTGTTTGATTCCTTTCTCACTTGCAAATGTCATTTTGCCTGCAATTTGAGTTCATGAATTATGAAAACAATATGATTGAATTTTATTTATTAGTACATATAGTTATTGTATACATAAATTATAGTCATATTATAGTGTAATGAAATGTGAGATAAAATGTTGAATTTATGGAGAGGTGGGGAAGATAATTTTTTATGATAAGCTAAAATTATGGTATATGATTAAAAGAATATTTATTAATTAAATGATAAATTTATTAATATATACACCAATTCTTAATTTCGTCAAAAAAGAAAAAAAGAAGCTAACAAATCATTTATTTCAAAACGGAGAAAGCAATTTTTAAGAAAAGAATCAAATTAACTTAAAGTGTAGTCTAATTAGGAATCTTGGAGTAAATGAGGAATAAGGGTTTAGTTAATGAGTGAGTCTTATGTGTATATAGGTGCACCGTGCACTCATAATGCATTTTAGAATAATGCAACTTGTTTACACTAGAATTATGCATTTATTTTTTATATTAACAGTTTAGTGTAAATAAGTTACATTATTCAATATAATAAATTGCACAATTATAAAATCTTATTTATGAGTCTTGCCAAGTCCCTGGACCTGATGTATATAAATTGACTTTTTGTGAATAGTGTGTGCTACATAATTAGGTGTTCATTAGATTTGTCTAAGTAGAACAATAAGAGAAGTAGGACAGCTATTAGCTAGTAATTCATTTTCTTTAGGGTAAGCGTTTAGTAACTCATTTAAGTATATAGTGAGTTAATAGCATTGTCAATAAGAAAATGATTTAAGTTTTCCTTAAAAGGATTTAAAATGGTATTTTAGTCGAAATTTTTGAATTCGAATAAGAGGCATTGAATGAAGACACCTTAAGGTAACCAGTTTATATACATTTTCTAAAAAATTCCTTACTTTTTTTTTTATCGATGATTAATTAAAAGTTCATAGTTCTAAATATGGTATTCCAACTTTAGCCTAAAATATTACTTTTTCTAAATATAAGGGAGAGTCGACTATATAGTTATTTTAGTACAATGATGAAGTAACATTTAGCTACCTCGAAAGTCGAAACAATAAGTTGTACTTACATAAAAAAAATTATTAATAAAACTCATTTTGAAAAGTTTTAATTTTTTTCGACGAATCACTCAGTGAAATGGACAAAAATAGTGTAAGGCAGTTTTTGGGAGTGTACTTCCTAATGTTGGGGGTGTCAATAACTGGACCCTTAAAAAATAATTAGGTTGAGGCCAACAATTTTAAGTCTCGGCCCAATTTAACATTTGAAATAGTGTTCTTTTAATTGCATAAAACAATTTAAAAAGTAAAATTACATCACTCCATGATTTATTATTCTTATAATTTTGAAGGATGTATATAACTTTTAAGATGAAAATAGAATGTGAAATCTTATAAACTTCTATTAATTAGTGTGTATTGAGAAACAAATTATAAAATAAATATAAAAAAGTATAATTTAAATTATAGTAGATGATTTTCGCGATATGTAAAATAGACGTTCTAAATTCTAATAGGTTAAAGATAAATTAATATTTTGAGATATTTTAATAATGAATATTAATATATTTTTTGCTTTATCGGACATATTAGTGTAAGTTGAACAAAATGTATTGGCCCCCCTCAACCAAAATCCTGGCTCCGCCCCTGATTACGCCCGAGTGCATTAGAAAATGATCCACCATATTATTGTTGACCGCGATTGGAATTCTCAACCAATACTTATATAGCAGCAACTGTGCAATGTAGAAAAAAGTGATTCGCTGATTCTTCTCCAAAACTTGCAATGGACATTTTACTTCCTCCACCTAGTTTAAGATTCGTCGTCTCTGCAGGTCGAAATTCATCTCATTTAAAAGATTGCAGGTAGTCCACATATTTGTTCTAATAGGTAACTGTCGCAATTTGAGACGGAAAAATCACTTTTAAATCTAATTCGAAAATTGTCTTAAACTGGGCGGTGGCACTTATTGCTAACCGGTGTTGTTTTGCAGGTCAAAAACTGTCTCAAAATCATCGCAAATTCGACCTGTTTAATTTGCGACGGTCTTTTCCATCGTAAAAACGACGAGGTTTAACAACTGGTCAAATTTTCGTCTCAAATTCCCTCGCAATTTGCAACGGAACAAAAAACCATCGCAATTTGCAACGGAACCAAAAACCATCACAATTTGGTCCAGATCTGATCGTTTGACTACACCCATCTCAATTTTGTCTCAAAATCGTTGCAAATTTTTCATCTCTTAACCCGTCTTTTTTATAATGGTATTTGCATTTAACTCTTTAACACTTTTGTCAATAATCAAAGTCTTACGTAAAACCGATATTACAATGCATCTAGTTTTTTATTTTAGAGTTTTGTCAATAATCAAAAGTCTTATGTAAAACCAATATTACAATGCAGCTAGTTTGTATTTTAGGTGTATTTTAAAACTATATTTATTGCTTTATTGATTCATTATAATTTATAATGTATTGATTAGATAATATTAATTATTTTATTTAGCCAGTGGAATCCATTATACGATGAAACTATTTTATATAAAACCAACAATTGTCAATAACATTTTGAGAGAGTGTCATGTACATTCAAGTGCACCGTGTATTCATAGTATATTGTAAAAATGTGCGATTTTTTATATAAAAAAATGCAACTTATTTACACTGAAGCGTGCAATTATTTTTTAATATTAATAATTGCACGATTTAAATGAATTGCATTTTAAAATATAAAAAATTGCACGTTCCTAAAATGCATGCAAGACTTGGGCTAACATTATATACTATATCTCATTGAAAAATGAACTATATATTAATATTTGAAACATAGTATAATGTGCATTGTCCACCGTACACTATCTTTTTTTTAAGGGATACGGTACATCATTATTATTATTTTATTTATAAAAGTTGATTCTTATCAGCAATAGTAACAACAGTGTACGGTAAACATGACTTAGATAATATTTTCTCTTTTTATATTGGCGAAATGAACTTCGTCATATGATGGATGAAGTAAATGGAATTCATATACAATAATTAAAATAACTTTTTCGTTAAAGGGAATAAAATTTTAAAATACAAAGAAAACATACATATCTAACATACATCCAGTTTTACTGCTAATTCTCAATCTTATTATTCCTATGTCTCATCACATTTTTTTCTCTAATCACATTTTCTCCACTTCTCATAAATCCACAATTTAAAATATATTAATTTAAAATTTCAATCATAAACAGCTAATTAATCTTATCTTCACTCTCATTCTCTCCTCTTCTGCGGTAACTACCATTTCAAATTTCAGTTTCTTCTAATTATCGATATTAAAATACCATACGTCTCAGCACAGTTTTTTGTTGTTGTATTAATTTAGAATTTGTGCAATTAATTTTTTTTTTAATTTTTTTTACAGTCTGGAACTGAACCCGGTCCAAATACATTATGATTTAGGGTTCATAATTTAGTGTTTAGGTGTAAATGGTTCATCCAAATTAAAATTGAATCCAAGTGCACATAAGCATCACTCTAAAATAAAGAGAAATTCATCCTCACCATTGTTTTGGTCTTGTCTGCTCTTGAAAACTCCAAGAAAAAAACATTAGCATCAACCCCATGGACTCAAATTTTGTTTTCATGAAAGCTATACCATGGACTCAAATTTCCCCAATTTGTGCTGCTGACTCATGGACACATCTCAATGTTCAAATTAAGTGGGGATGTATTTTGCTAGCCAACAAATATCGGATGGGTTATGGGTGATGTGGTTACTGGTTAGTGTAGTATTTTAATTTCAAAGAGCGAGAAAGATGGCAAAAAAAATTAAAATTGAAAAAAGAATATTATATTTATGTCATAAAAGTAATAACAGAGTGAGTCTCATGTGCACCCAGGTGCACGGTGCACTCATAGTGCATTTTATAAGTTTGCAACTATACAAAACAGGAACGTGTCACTATTCCAAACAGAAGCATGAAACTATGTTCCCACATTAACAATTGCACTTTTCTGTGTAAATAAGTCACACTTTTCAGCATAACAAGTTGCACGCTTATAAAATGCACTATAAGTGCACGGTGCACTCGCATACAAGACCTGGCCTACTAATCAAATCTTAAAACTATACATGTAGATAAAAATTGGAAATTATTATGTGGCATTTCCACGTAGATTACCACGTAGGCGGTGAACACAAATATAGTGTCGACAGGTAAGTTTTATATCATTCCCGTTCTCATTAATCCACTATTTTAATATTAATTTATACTCCCCCAACCACCATCTCCCCACTTTCTACTAACGTAGTTTCAATTTTAAATTAAAAAATTTTAACGCACAATATCATCTGTTCCATATACTGTGTTCCACTCTGTGTTTCATATGGTAGATTAATGATATGTGTAATGGGCAAAAAAATTCAACGAACCACCATTACCCTGGGTCCATGTGTTAAAGATCCAGGAGGTGGAATAATCTTGGAACACAGAAAAGTGGCACTGAACTGAAATTTTAAACCTTCCTTCTAATCACCCTTAACATCTAAAGCCAAGTCTCCTTTTTCATATTAATCTCCATCGATGTTATTCCTTTCATCTTTATTGCAGATTTCTGCGATAACAAATGAATGAATCTATCATGAGGACGAAAAGTACTGGGAGGCAAAATTTTAGTACGGTATTTATCTAATCTTCATATTTGTTTTAAATAATAATCTTCCAAAAGGCTGTATCAAATTTGCCATGCCAATAACACTCTTCATACCGATGATATCATATTCATACATCTATTTTTAGATTGGAAACAGGGATGTAAATTGTGGTATGTACGTTACTCTTTTTTTGACACAAATATGTACGTTACTCTTATTTATACATATACTCTTTATTGAATCTTAAGCAAAAATCTTCATGTATTTTTCGAAATATTTTTGGAGATTTTGAAAATAACTCCATGCATACCATTTTAGCCTCTTCCCATTTTTAAATTTCAGATTTCAAACTTAATGAGGCAACGTTTTAAATTACAGATTTCAGATTCAATGAGGCAACATTTGTTTTCGGTCTGAGACGGATTAGTAAGAAGGTGGATGAGACAAATCATATAAATAGCAATATTTGTTTGTTTTGTATTAATTGTGGTAGAAGTGAATGAGATTTTATGTCAAAATATTATTTTTAATGATATATGATGTATTATTTATAAATTATAAATTTTGATTTTGTCATTAAATGAGTGTAACATATCTTAATTGCCCCCAAAAGCATGTATTGCGATATTATTTTTATTAAATTGTTAATTAATGAAATGAGTGTAACATATCTTAATTGCCCCCACCTTAATGAATTATAGTTGTTGCTGTTATTCCGATTTTTTTTTGTTATACTTGAAATTAAAAATATGCTTTTGCTTTTGTAATTTTTTATGAAAAATTATGATGATTTAATTTAATAATCTTTAATTAGTATTTTTTTTGGAAAAAAAATGTGGATTAATTCTCATTTTTGGCAACTCAAGATTCTAAAAATCATGCAATTTATCTGTCAAAAGTAAGTACTCTTTCAGGTCCTTTTAAAAAAAAAAAAAATACTCTTACAGGTATGATCGTTTTTAGTAGTAAAATAGAGCATTTGCTAGACCAATATCATTGTAACCTTTTTCACGTTTTTTCTCAATTTATTATTTAACTTTGGCAGTTACTGAACACAATTTGTTTCTTAATTGTTGTACTTTTTCCAATTCCCCATTCTTTGAAATTTTTTTGGTATAATTTTTATTTTTGATTTTTATTATTTGTGAAGATAGTTCCATCAAGGTTAACATTTTTTTTAATAGTTATAATTGAAAAAAGAAAAAAGTGTTTATACATTTTCTTTTAATTATGTTATTAAAATTGAGCTTTTAAACACTCTGACTACATTAGTTTGTTAAGATGGGGCAGATATCCATTTGGTCCAATGTTTTTCACATTATAATTTTAAAAAAATATAAAAAGTAATTCTATATTTATATTGACGGAGGAGAATGAACAAAAAGTTGCGCCACCGAGACCCAACAGTAAATGACTACAAAAGATAAAACAAAATAAAATGTGACATAAAACGTATTAAAGGGTGCGTATTCAGTTATAGGGTGGGTTTACAACGGGATAAATTGCTATCGATACCAATATAGTTCAAAATTTTGGTGGATGATCAAGGACTAAACTGCAATAAAATCAAATAAAGTAATGATAGTAATTTTTTAGAGTAATTAGAAACTACATCCTTATTAATGGCTCTTTGTTTTGTTCATCAATAAAGAAAATAGGTTTTTATTCACATGTGAATGTACACAGTTGTTTCGGTCAATATTTTTGTTTGAGTTTCTCAAATCTACACCCAACTCCCACGATATCACACGTGAAATGGACAAAAATATCTAACGGACCACCATAATCCCGAGTCTATGTGTTAAAAATTTAGGAGGTGGAATAATTTTTGAACACAAAAAAATAACACAGGCACAGAGGAATTGAACTACACCCAACTTTGTTGTCCATTTGAAGTGAAATGTTTATATGGTATGCATTGTTCGTTTGGTGTTATTAATCAATCACTACGTCTGTATTAATTTACAAACACAAAATTAATTGCCAACTTAATCGATTGGAATCGTCAATAATTTAAAATTAGTTCATGAATATTTGTAATTTTATATATATATATATATATATATATATGTCCAATTTATTGGAAATTTTTATCTAAAAAATTAATAGAATTAATTCCTTATTCAAAATATTTAATTTTAAATGATAGTATACTATTTTATTTTCAATTCCGTGTATTACGCGGGTTCTGTACTAGAAATGTCCAATATATTGGAAATATTTTATCTAAAAAATTAATAGAATTAATTCCTTATTCAAATTATTTAATTTTAAATGATAATATACCATTTTATTTTAAATCCGCGTAATACGCGGGTTCTGCACTAATATAATAATACTAGTATCTATTCCCGCGTATTACGCGGGCCGATGAAATATATAATTATATAATTTTTTTAAATTAGAGTGTTCAAATATGAGTGATGTTTGTGTGCTCCAATTGCACCAATTTGCAATTGATGAAATTTGATTCAATCTTAATTTGAACTCTACACCCTAAATTCTAAATCATGAACCATAAATCCAAAATTATGATCCATTCGGGCTGGGTGAACGATGAACCACTCGGGTCGGGTTCAGACCGGGTCGGGTCAGACCTTTAAAAAATTGAATTGAAATCCAATTGCACAAATTTAGAATTTGTGCAAAATGGTGCACAAAAGAATATAGATTTTGTAAAATATACAAACAATTAGATTTTATTTTCAAATATTTTATATAATAAATATTTGTTGAAAAAATATGTATCAAATTTTGCGTAGATATGATTATCTATAACTCTTTAAAATCCTTCAAACAACTAGATTTAAAAAAAAATGAATAATAAATATTTGTCATTCACAACAGAAAAAAATTAATTCGCCTTCAAATTGCAAATTTTTTTATAATAAATAAATAAAAATATTAGAATCTCTTTATAACATCAAAATTATTTCAATCCCGCGTAATACGCGGGTATACGAACTAGTATATATATGTATATCTAATCAAAATGTTTGAATGTTTAATATTCTGTAAGTGATATAGAGGAAAAATAATAAATTATCTACATTATTTTGAACTGAAATTTTTATTATAATAAAAAAAATTATAAAATGAGATGAAAAAAAAAGCAGGCCATACCTAATAGACTGCATAACTTATGGATTTAAAATTGTTAGTAATTATTTAATGCTATAGTTATCCATAATTTAGGAAAAAATGTATTCAATATTTATATTTCTTTTAATTAAATTAAGTATTTTCATTAATGAAGACTGCAAGTTACAAATGTATGATCATTGTGTTGCAATAACAAATATATATATATATATATAATATAAAATAAATTTAAGAGTCCAATTATATTCATGCGAATCCAACACATTAAGATTGTTTCGGGATGAAAAGAATTTGATATGATGGAAGTGGCCAATTTTTTCAAGATGTAATTGTATATCAAACAAAACGTAATTCAATCAAATTGAACTAAATAAAATATTAGTAATAAATTAAATAAGCGCCACACAATACCAAACAATTTCCAATAGTTAATAATGTAATTATTGTTGTGTTAGTTGCTTAGGGCCCTTTGGTTAAGTTTATTTTAAACATCTTATAAGCTCTAAGTTGTTTTAAGAGCTATAAGATATAATTTTTAAGTAGCTTCATAGTTGTTAAAGTGTTTGGCTAATAAAACTTATAAGTTCATTAATAGTAAATTTTTGAAAACTATTTTTTAATTTTAAAATTAATATTATTTTTTTTAATAATATTTTTTTCCGAAAATAAATATATTTTCCAAAAAATATTTTTTTCAATTTTTTTAATAATATTTTTTTTTCAGAAATATTTTTTTCAGAAAAAAATATAGAAAATATTGAAAAAAATAATAATTCAGAAAATAATTTTTTTCGAAAATAATATTTTTTTCAGAAAAAAGAATAGAAAATATATTTTTTGAAAATAAGTATATTTTTCCAGAAAAAAAAATATTTTTTTGAGAAAATATTTTTTTTTTCAAAATTTTTTTTTTCAGAAGATATATTTTTTTTTTAAAATAAATATATTTTCCCTGAAAACAAAATATTTTTTCAGAAAAAATAAAATTTTTTTTTTTTTTTTTTTTTTTTTTGCAAAAAAAAAAGGCAGTGTTGGATTGAATTTGGACCGAATTTGGGTTTGGATGAGTTGAGATATGATAGAGCTTATTTATTTTTTGTAAAATAAGTTGGGATATTCTAACTTATTTTTTTGGAGCTTATAAGATCTAAAGAGCTTATTTTTAGATCTCATAAGATGTTATACATCTTATTTTACCAAACAAAATTAATGAACTTATAAGCTCCTAAACAACTTAAAAGCTGTTTTAAAGAGCTTATAAGCTGTGCCAAACACCCCCTTAATCAATATGTTGTTTATTTTAAACATTATTTTGTGAACAATTTACATGAGCAATACTACTTAGTCGGTGCCTTTATTTTTCCTAATAAGAACGGAACAGGTGAAAGAAAATTTTCAACTAAGAAAGTTGTGTGATAATGTTTAACGTGGACTTTTTGAAAGTTAAAAATAAAAATAAAAAAATTAAACATTAATCAACACCTAATTATGAGATAATTCGGGAATTAAGTAATATATAAATTAGAAAAAAACTAAATCTTTTAGTATATATTTAATAATAACTAACTCGATTTCAAGGGTGACATATTGTATGCTGAAAAGATTTTTATGTTGAGAGTTTGTTGTAAATTAATAAAATATCACACTTTTATGGAATTGGGGTATAATCTAATGAATAAGAAAACCTAATAACGATAAACACTTATATATAAAAAAAGACTCTGTTATTTAAAACCTGCCGAAACAATTACTATGAATCAACATAAAAAAAGATTGGAACAAAGACGTCGTGGCCACACATCATCAAGTTTCGTCCATAGGACTTTCGAATTAAAGAATCAAAAAATAAAAGAAGTGAAAATAAAAAAATAAATAAAAAAACCGTGAACAAATGAAATAAAAAAAAATTTAAAATATGAAGCCGTAACAATAACATTTTTTTCATCATAAATTAATCTAATTGAATATTATATTAAATAAGGATACAAAGAGTACTAAAACAAAAAAAGAGTGCATAAGTCACGTTCAACGCGTACTCAATCTAGGATTTTTTTTTTCTTTTCTGTTCATAACAATAACAATTTTTTTTTAATTTAATGAATTTGTTGATTTAATTTTATTTTGTATAGTATGGGGAGTATTTAGACAAGTAATTTCTTTTAATTTGAAGAACTTGTTAATATGATTTTGTTTTGTATATTGCATGAAGTATTGAGGTACATAATATGAATTCTAAATTGGTTATGAATATTTATTGCAATTGTGTAATTTTTTTTTTTTTTTATATTGCATGGAGTATTGAGGTAATTAATTAAATTAATAATTTATTTTGTATATTGTAGAGTATTGAGGTAAGTAATTTAAATTTTGAATTTGGTTATGAATATTTATTGCAACTGTGTAATTAAATTAAAATTTTAATTTAGGATGTAATTAAATTAATAATTTATTTATATATTGCATGGAGTAATGATGTATATATTTGTAAATGTGTTAGTTATTTTCTTTCTATTTTTGTGCTATAATAAGGATGCAAAAAGTGATATGGTGTGATAATCTTTCTGATATAGTGCTACTTGTGTGTTATTCTTTTTCTTGTCTTTGAGTGTTTATCTTCATTTCCTATTCAATGTTTTGTAGTTGTGCTATATTCATTTTTGTAGTTATAGAACGTTTTAATTTCATACTCTATCTGTCTCTTGGGTTTAATTTGATTCTCAATTTTTGTTATTTAAAAATTTTGGTATTGTTATATTAGATTATATTCTTCGTTTTTCAATATTCAAATATTATATATATATAATATACAAATTAAATGTAATTTTTGCTCGAACTAATTTGCCACTTTATTGCAGAGGGAGTAGGATTAGAATATACACCAATTTTGAAATCCATCATTTTGTAAATTTAAAAATAAGTTATTTACAATTTATATATGCTTTTAAAAATAAACAGGGAGGTTTTTTTTATATTGCACAAAGAATTGAGGCAAGTAATTTGAGTGTTGAATTAATTGTGGATAAATTTTTATTTATTTGTTCATAGCAATTAATATTCACGTTTTATATATATTGCAGGGAGTATTGAAGTAATAATTTGAGTTATGAATTCATTTCTAATTCTATGATTTTTTTAATCTAATTTTATGTTGTATATTTAATTTAATTTTATATTGCAGGGAATACTAAGGTAAGTAATTTGAGTTATGAATTGATTATGAATGTTTATTGAAATTTTGTAATTATTTTGTATATTGCAAAGAGTTTTTTTATATTGCACGGAGTATTGAGTTAAGTAATTTGAGTGTTGAATTAGTTGTGGATAAATTTTTTTCTAATCTGTTCATAGCAATTAATATTCGTATATATTGCAGGGAATATTGAGGTAAGTAATTTGAGGCATTTTGAATATATTGCAGGGATATTGAGATAAATAATTTGAGTTACGAATTCGTTATGAATGTTAATTTGCAATTGTGTAATTATTTTGTATATTGCATGGAGTTTTTTTTATATTGCACAGAATATTGAGGTAAGTCATTTGAGTGTTGAATTAATTGTGGATGAGTTTTTTTTTTAATTTGTTAATAACAATTAATATTCATGTTTTGTATATATTGTCAAGAGTATTGAGATAAGTAACTTGAGTTAACTTTATATACCAATTAATTGGTATAACAATTAAAATTTTCAAAGATAAAATTATATATCAAATCTTGCATAGATATGATTAGTTATAACTCTTTAAAGTTGTTCGAAGAATTAGATATTCTAAAGATTTTGTAAAATATACAAACAGTTAAATTTTATTTCAAAAATTTTGTATAATAAATATTTGTCTGAAAAAATTATATATCAAATTTTGCATAGATATGATTAGATATAACTCTTTAAAATCTTTCAAATAACTCTATTTTAAAAAAAAAAAAAAAAAAATTTGTTAGTCACAATAAAAAAAAATTAATTCGTCTTTTTAAATTGTAAAATCTTTCATAATAAACAAATGAAAACTTTAGAATTTCTTTTTACACATCAACACTATTTCAACCCCGCGTAAAACGCGGGTATACGAACTAGTATTTAATAATAACTAACTCGATTTCAAGGGTGACATATTGTATGCTGAAAAGATTTTTATGTTGAGAGTTTGTTGTAAATTAATAAAATATCACACTTTTATGGAATTGGGGTATAATATAATGAATAAGAAAACCTAATAACGATAAACACTTATATATAAAAAAGACTCTGTTATTTAAAACCTGCCGAAACAATTACTATGAATCAACATAAAAAAAGATTGGAACAAAGACGTCGTGGCCACACATCATCAAGTTTCGTCCATAGGACTTTCGAATTAAAGAGAGAAAAATAAAAGAAGTGAACAATGAAATAAAAAAAAAAAAAAAATATTCATTCATGAAGGGTATCACATTTTCTACAACATAAACGAATTTCAGAATTAGACACAAAAAAACTTACTAAATAATAATGAACACTAAAAAAATTACTATGCTTATTTAAAATATGAAGCTAAACGTATCACCAATATTGAATTGGTAACAAATGAGATGAAACCATCAAAATTAAGAATTTCACTTGTAAATAAAACAATAAATACACAAAAAATATCATATGGAGATTGTATGTTATAATAACCTGATTAGCATAATACAACATGTGGAATCAGAAGGTAGAAGAGGAAAACAGAAAAATGTTGGCGGCGAAATGAAGTAGTAATGAAAGCGAAAATAATAAAATAGATAAGAAGGGTGATAGTTTTTTAAGAGAGAATTTTTAATTAATAGAAGATTTAAAATTTGAAATAAAGGTGGTTTCAAAAAATTAGGAGGGAATCTTTGTGACAACAATTTTATTCGATAAGAAATTTAATAAAAAATGTGAAATTAGGAGAAAATTAGAAAATGAAATAGTGAGATCAGTAGTGAGCCACGTAGGATTATAAAAACTTGGAATTAGATATAAGGGTGATTTTCAATCTTTTCACTATTCACAATTTCTCTAATTCTCATTGCTCTACATTTTCTCCACAATTTAAATTTTGAATTTTAAAGTTTTACAGTTTGATATGGTTTGTTTCCACATGCTCCACATTTTCTCCACAATTTTAATTTTGAATTTCAAATTATTATGGTTTCTACGGCTTCCTTCTCACAGGTTTTCTTCTCTTTTCTTCAGATTTTATTTTTCATGGTTTCTGTCCTTTTTCTTTTTTTCTGATTTAAATTTTTTGATTTTCTCCATTGTTCTTGTTTCGGTGATCTCCATTTTTTCTCCATCTCAAGTATTTTCATAGTACGTATCTCTACGCTAATCATTAATACTCTCTTTCTTATTATTCTACATTTTCTTAAATTTAATTTTATTTCATTAAGAACACTTAATTGAGTGTTTTAATTTTCTCAATTTTTTTGCAACCTGATGTTATTTCAATTTTTTTTTAATTATTTATCTTCAACTAACTAAGAATCTTATTAAAACAAAAAAACCTAAAGCCATTGAAACTACAAGTCGGTTTAGAGGCCGGGCCCCCGCTAAAAACCTCGCCAAAATAAAACCCCCCTTGGAACAAAATTCTTGGTCGAAGGGAAAAAAAGACAACCCCTTTACAAGAGAAATAAAAAAACAAAAAACAAAGGCCAAAACAGCCAAGGAGGACAAACAAGTCCAAGCAAAACCAAAGCTAAACTCTAGCATAGTCAATGTTCATATCATTATACAAAAGCATATCAACCCAAAAAGGCATTTCATCCCACCATTTGAAAATGTTGCCTGCTTCAAATCCATCAAAGCTGGCAAGACAGTCCGCGGCAGCATTGGCTTCTCTATAAGTGTGAGTAACAACCCATTGTATGGCACCCAAGTGTCTCTTAGGGTATGTTTGTTTCGGGACTCATCCGGATGGACTTAGGACTTTGAAAATCACGTCTCATTATAATTTGAGATTTAAAATTGGACTTCAAAATCATCTCTTATAAAATACACCTACACCCCTATTTTTCACAAAATTCAATTCAATTACATCACTACTTTTTTCGCTCACAACACAATATAATAATATCACATCAATTATTATTAAATATTAATTTGACATAAAATAAAATTCCACTCTATCAAAATCTCAAAACACACACATATTTTTTACTATTCACCAAGATTTTCAAATCTATAGGATTTTGAAGTCATGACTTCCCCCGCACACCTAAATCCCGAAACAAACATACCCTAAGAGACATACCCTAAAAGAGTTTTCTGCATATTTTTTTTACATTTTAATAATCTTAATTGTTTTGGATTTTTTTTAAGACTTTAATCATGATTGCTCAATTATCTTTGTTAGTAATCCTTCATGTTTAATATGTTAACAAATTTGTTTGATACTGACTGATTCTTAGTAATTTCTTTTGTAAATTTTAAATAGTGTCAATCAAAATTTTTATTGATTAATATTTTTAATTTTTTTTTCCTTTTTTTTTTTGGTCAAATTTAAAATGAGAGGAAATTGTTTTTTTAATGTGATATCTGTAAGAGTATATTACATACTTTATCAATTAACAGAGAAAATATTAACAAAAGAATGGGATGTAGCAAATTAACTAGCAATCCTAAAAATATAAAGTCAAATTAATATTGAATATACTCTTAAAAAATTAGTTATATTTTTATGATATACAAATATATAAAATATTTAATTTATATTTTCTTTTTTCAAAATTATCTCAAGTTAGTTGTTGACAAATGTCTCAAGCAATCTTCCTACTATCTATTTCTCAATCTTTTAAATTCCACGTGGCTTAACCAAATTCCACTAATCACTAATTCTCCACTCCACATTAATTCAAAATTTAATTTAATTTTTAATTTCTCCACTTATCATTAATTTTAAATTTTTAAAATTTAAAATTTTAAACTTCAGCGGTTATTTCTCATCTTTATATCCAGTCTCCACATTTATCTCTCATAAATCACGTCTTCCTCATTTTTTTTAAATAATTTTGCAGGTTTTTAAACTTGAGTGGTTGTTTTTCATCTCTCTCTCTGCACATTCTTCTCTCATAAATCACTTCTTCCTCATTTTTCCAATTTTGCAGGTTGTGAATCTATCCCTTACTACTAGTTTTTAATTTTTTTTTATCCTATGTATCTTCACAAAATTCCATCGTTCACAATTTCTCTAATTATTTTTACGTTTTTTATCCTCATTATTTCTCATATTTTAGACGTTTTTTTCTCTTCCTTTCTTCTGTTTTATTTTTCACGGTTTCTTTCCTTTATCTTTGTTTCTGAGTTGAAAATCTTTGATTTTCTCCATTGTTGTCGCTTCAGTTATCTCCATTTTTAATAATAGATATAATATGTATTAGTTCAATCATTCTATCTATTTCACAAATTTTTAATCTTACGTATCTCAATGCTAATCACACTACTCTCTTCTTCATTATTCAACAATTTTTCTTTTTTTTTTTAAAAAAAATTAATTTTATTTCATTAAAAACACTTGTCTATTTTTATTTTCTCACCTTTTTGCAATCCAATGTTGTTACATAGTTTTTTTCTTAATTATTTATTTTGGACCGAATAAAAAAAATGATCAAAGTTTCATCCTAATATGTGATTAATTTTCTTCTTTATCAAATTTTGTAGGGGAGATAATTTTTTTTGACACGATATTCGTAACAATATATATCCGATACTTTGTCAATTAAAAAAGAAAATATTTACTTATTATTTTGCTTTTTTATTTTATATATATTTTAGCCACTAAATATTTTTTATCTCTATCCCTTCCATCTTTTTTGAATTTGTATATATATCTTAACTGCCCCATATTTATCTCTATGTTAACCATTGCAGAATTTTAAATTGCAATTTTAATTTTCTCAGTTTATGACTTTCTGCGTCTTTCTCATTTTATTTTCTCTCTCAAAAATCAATTTTCTCCACATAAACTAATATCACATGTTCCCAATTATCCTTTTCGTCTCCACAAAAAAATTATAGTCTTTATAAATGTAATGCAAGTAAGATCTACTCTTCTATAAAATCTCAATATATTATTGAATTTAATATATTACTTTTTTATTTCTCTATCCTCTGCCTAACAACATTGTCAATGTAATCTTTATTCCTTTTATAATTATGATACAAATCTATGTTTAATCGGTTGTATGACGTATGATTTTGTTTTCTTTTTTTTCTTTTTATATAATTAATTACTATAATTTGTAGATCAATTTTGCAGAGACAAAATTTTTAGTTTGTTAATAATGTCACATAGGGTCAATATATATTGTTTCAATTGATTAATATATATTTAAAATGTGCTATTTCTGTCTTCTTCTAATATAATGAAATTGTTATAATATAAATCATTAATTCATTCGTACATATTTGAAAGAAAAACTTTTGCCAAAAATCCAATTTTATTTTCATATGTTAATTTTGACTATAATTTTATGTTTATTAACAATTTTTTTTATATTGTTTTCGTGAGTTTGAACACATGTAATCTTTTCATATTTTATTAATATTGATCCTCCACACTTTAGATTTTAATTTATAGATATTCACGTTTCAATTTATGAATATTTAAATTTTTAATATAATGTATTTAAATATAAATCAAATTTTCGTTCATATTTGACCATACTGTAAAAAAATTATATACTCAACACTTTGAATACAGGAACTTGCAAAGATGACAAACATATATATGGTGTTCTTTATATTCTAATTCGAGAAGATTATTTTATACATTCATTGATTGTAAATTTGGTGTTATTCATCAATGATTATCTGTATTAATACCTATGCACGGAATTTTGCTAACTTCATAAATTGAAATCATCAATATATTAATTAAAATTAACTCTCGAATGTTTTTAATTTTTTATATGTATTATCGAAAATATTTTATTTAAACAAAAATAATAAAATTAATTCCACATTAAAAAAATTAATATACAAATTATATTCAATCCGGCATATTACGCGGAGTTTTACACTAGTATCTATTCTATATTTATATAAAAATATGATAGTCCTGTAAAAAAATTTCCGCTCATTTTGCAGTTACTATCTTCCCTATTTTCTCTCCACTATTCACAATATCTGACCCATGTTCTGAATTCAAAACTGCACCCACCCACTTTCCATTTCTACGTCTTCTACATATTCTAACATCATTGTATTATAAGCAAAGCTCATTTCTTCAATCAATTAAAGATGACTAAATGCCATTAATTGATGTAATTCTCCTCCCATTTCTAGGAATCAAATATTTCTCTTCATTTGGTATAAATGATCAGATTAAAGACGAACCTATATTAAAGTTCTTCATTTGATATCAAAAATATTTTCTTTATCTGATCTAATTCTCTTAAATTTGTTTGCCTCTTCACGTCTGTCTAACCTTTCTCTCGCCGCGGACCACTTGCTCTCACCACCGCGGATTTTCTTCCTTGATGATTGGCATGACCGTAGGATCATTTCCTTGGTTCTCTGTTTTGCTTTATAATTACAATTTTTTTTTTTTTTTGCAGGTTAGGCCCTAAATCCACCATAACTTTTTTATAGATCTTAATTAGGGATAATCTTTTCGGAAGAATTCAAAGTATTTCTTGAACTCTGTCTTTTTCTATATCATTTTTATTTTTATTTTTTTGACATAGAATACTTATCAAGGAATAACGATTTTCCTTCTTACTTTTTTAATTTGGCCATCTAAACTCTGTTATTTGGTCTTTAAATTTTGCTGATTTTAATTTCCGTTTCTTCCTCAAGAAGAGTTGGGTTCCCGAGAAATCCTCATAGTTTAATATATATATTTTATCTCTCTTATGATTCCCTTCTTTGATTTTTTCAGAAAAAGTAAAAAATAATTTATCAGTAGTTTTATTTTTTCAACCACTTATTATTTTTCACATTGTATTACTAAATGGTGTTTTTGTTTTATCCAGGTGAATCATTGTTTCCTAAAACATGAATTGAAATTGTTTTATCAACCTTCCATTTTATGTGTGCATTCGTTCTCTTTCACTATTTGGTACCCACTTGTTAGGAACGTTCATATATTGCCCGTCTGATTTTTCACGTTGCTGATGCATTCTAAATTTTAGTAACTTCTGGATCATGTCTCTCCCCCCTTTTTCGTAATCCTGTTACTTTTAATGATGCAATCAATTGAAATGTGATGTATAAAACATAAGTACCTTGGCATTATCCACATGAATCTGTAGATAGTGAACCCATATAAGTATTTTTGTATCTTCATGAATTCAAAATTTGAAATATTTTGTTATGAGATACAAATTATTTCGTTTTGATTTTATTATTTTAATATAGAGTCTAATAGGTACAATCTTTTTAGTTTTAACATTTAATGTGATGATGAGTTGCATAATCTGGTAAATTTATATTTTGCGAGTAGTTTTACTTGCATTTTTTTTGCATAAAGAGCTCAGATTGCTAACTTATTAGTTTTTAATTTTATCCTATGTGTTTCTCTGTTTAGGAGGAAATTGTAAAGGGGTTAAGTTTCCAAAGCTGGTGAATTTAGGATATCAGGTTCAATTTGAGGGTTCCCAGGTGGTAAAATTTGTGGCTTATGAATTTGACTGGATATATTGATGGTGAATCTGTTCCATTTCAGTTAGTGGAGAATGTGAGTATGTAGAAATACAAGATATCAATTCAAGTCGGATTAAGAAAATGGCTCATTGAACATAAGTAACCATGGAGTGAATAATATTAATATACATAAATAAAAAAAAAATTATTTATGTATAGAATTATAGTATTAAAGAGAATTTTGTGTGAGAATATTTAATACGTGAGACGAACCTTCACTCGATATTTGAATCATACTTCTCAAATTAAGTTAGAAAGCTAAAATTCACAATTTATTGCATGATATGCTAAATAACACCTGCGAGCATCGGTGAATACTAGTTCAACATAAAAAAAACCCACAGACACATGATAATCCATTAGCCCACTAATTTCTCAACTACACTAAATGTTGTTTCGGATGGAAAAGCTATTTATGTTGTCCTGTTTCGATTTTTTTTTTTTTTTTTAAAAAAAATCAATAATACATATTAATTTTTTTTCAAAATAATTCAAAATACATACATATAATATTAATTAAACAATTAACAGAAGTAATTAAATTATTAAAAATTAATATTTTACAGTATATTTTAAACTCGTGGTCGATACCAAAATTAACTCAAAATTTTCTCTCATATTAAGATTTTTTTATTTGGTTATCTTTGACTGAATTAGTTTTTTTCTTTTTTTTTGTAAGGAGCAAATTTCGCAGAATACATTTTTAAAAACTAAAATATATGTATATATATATATATATCTTTGTATCTTTTGTATCATTTTATTTGTGTAAATTTTATATATTTTTTAATTTTTCAGTTGATAGTTTTGGCATTTAATTTGTTTTGCATCAACTTTGCGTTTAATGCATAATGCATTCAAAAAATTTATTTCTTATGATTCGTTTTAGGATCGATGCATGATGGTGGAGAAGTAGATACTCTTTCTAGCTATACTATTATCTGCAAATTGAAACTACTTACATAATAATTAAAAATTGCATAAGTACAAAGTATCTATTGCTATTTGGTATGTCGCACTTTCTCAATATAATTCTAAAGTACAAACTTACAATAATATGAATCAAATTGAAACAATACATATCTTATAATTAATAAATAGATAAGTGATTTTTTTACATATTAATTTAAAATAATAATATAAAAAAATTCAGTCCTCGTAATACGCAAGTTTTACGAATTCAAATTTGATACTGTACAACACACTTCTGCGCATACACACACTATTAAATTATACACGTATACACACTCGTGTGGGTGTGTGTAATTTAATGGTGGGAAAAGTGCACAGCACCCTCCTGTACAACATAGAATTTCCACCCGAGTTTTACATTAATAATGTGACTAAAGCATAATAAACAGTGACGATAATGTATTATCGTTATTAATCTTATAGTCAGACTATCTACCGTGACAAGTTAGTAATTGTCTTTTTTGAAAGGCTAAGTTAGTAATTGTCACATATAATTTTTAGCGACAATATTAAATATATAATGACAAAAAATTCAATCACTAAAAACATTTCTTTTTGCAATTTGGAGAAGCTCGCAAACCAAACAACGCCGAGAGTCCGGAGGAAGCCGAGGGTGTACATACATATATAAGTTCACTCTTCTTGTAATCCTATGAATATTCTTTTACTAGTGTTAGTCCGCGAATTTCGCGGACTGAAATAATCTTTTGTGTAAAATAATAATTAATATTGTAATATTTTTTTTGTTTAATATATTTTAATGTTCAAATAATTTATAGTTCACAAAATATTAAAAATATATATAATTATAAAATATAATTTTATATATCATTTTACTGGATGATTTTATAAAATACAAATGAATACACAAATTTAGGTTTTAATATATATATATATATATATATATTCTAAATAACAAAAAAATTCTTTGTAAATAACAAAAAAGATACAAAATTGGTTTGGGAAGATACAAACCTACACTTGAAAGATATTGACCCAGACTTTTATTTATCGTCATCGAAAAATATAACAGGATTGTAAATTTCTCCTCTTAAAATTTACAGAAATTGTTTGGTTCAAATCACTAAATTTTATTCTTGTGATGAACTCCTAATTCCAAATATTTCTTCTTCAAACAACACTATGTAGTTGAATGGGAAAAAAAATATCTTTTTGGTTTTGGTCTATAACTATAGTGGTGGCAATTAAGAACAATAAATTTCAGATTGAAAAAAATAGGTTAGCTAGTTTCAGTTTGACAAAAGTAGGCATGTCGTTGTGAGTTTAAGCAAATTTAGACCCGTAAATTTTGAGTTTCTGCAAAAGTAAGCCCGTAAATATTAAGTTTTCGCAAATTTAGGTTCGTCAGTAAGGGAAAAATGAACTATTTGCCCAAAAAAAAAGTTAATGTCCTACTTTTTTAAAAAAAAAAAGTTAATAATTTACTTTTGCTGGAAAAAAAAACAATGTTCTATTTTTTTCCAAATTGAAACTCTTGTCCTTAAATTGCCACGCCACTAAGTTATGGTTCATAAAAAAATATTTTTCCATTGTTGACTCTATGAAAAAACTGGCTTGGAAATGTACACACCTATTGTTGATAGTGATTGATCTTTACTATTATTTGTCCTTATTGTGGAGCAAAAAAATATTATAAATTATCTCATTTGAAACTGAATCGACGATGTTTGATCTAAAGTGGTCAAGGTTAATCATAGGATCCTTCCGGAAATTATTCTTGCATTGAGAACATGACTTCCAACTTAATAATAATCAATTTCATTACACAACCCAACTTTTTTATCAATATTTCTTAAAACCATTATCAACATCCATATCTTCAATACCAAACAGTGCCTCGAGAGTCATGAACACTTAATATAATTAAAAATCCAACGAACCTTCATATATCATTTATAAAATAGATAGATGATGATAATAGATTTTAATAAAACATATAGATTAAAAAATCATGTAATCTATAATATATAAAATCACTCCCAACCATTATTATTTGTTCTTATAATTATTTTAGAAAAAAGTTTAAGTCCATATATGATACTTTACATAAATATAGCTAACATTATTCGCATTAGATAACCAAGTGGCTTAGCCCACATGACCACTGAGCTCCTCAATTGAGTGAGAGACCCAGGTTCGATTCCCTTTGGGAACGAATTGGAGTATGAGAGTTATAAGGTGGCTTGGTGAATTTGTGGAGTGTTTGGTGTACTAACTACTAATATCTAACAACTAACTTTGTCCGACCAAAAAAAATAAATTATTCGCATTAGATAATTTAAGGAACATAATATTTATACATCATATGACACGATTAAGATTATGATTTCCTAACTTACTTTATAATTTAGAAAATCGATTTTAGATCTAATCAATTAGAAATATAAAGTTGTTGTATGGATCTTGTATCAAATACTCCCTCCGTCCCGCAATAACGTGCAAAGTTTTCTTTTTAGTTTGTCCTGCAATAACGTGTCACATTTCTTAAAATGACAAAACACTCAAAACTTACACACTCACAATATCATTATAATTGATTTAAATAATACCAATAAAGTAAGTTTTCTTAATTTTCGTGCCCCAAAAAATGTGTACGTTATCCCGGGACGGAGGTAGTACAGTATAAAAATGATATATATATTTTTTAATTTAGTTAAATTAATTATATTCAATAATAATAATAGTTATTTCTCTCAATATCATTTGTGGTATAAATATCAATATTTCTTCATGATATAATTTTAGCTTCGAGATTGTGATTTTATAGTTTCGTGACAATCAATCTCAAGTAATTGCACAAACCTGAATTTTGGTTAATTTTTCTGAAAAAAGTTTCCTTCAAAATCAAACGATGGTTCGGAAGTCCCGAACATTTATAGAGTTTAAGAATCAACATAATGCAACTCACAATTATCTCCTAACTGAAAATATGATCTACAAACACTACCGAAACTCAAACATACTCTCTTATCACCAGGTTTTGTAGACAGAAACTTCTCATTAATCCACTTCACTTCGCTATGTGTTGGAGCAAGTATTGCCCTATACTCGAAGTATTTATATGTACGTAAATTATCAACTATGGACATGTAAATAATTTGCACTATATCAGCAACATTATCACTTACATCGTAAATCAAATTATCTTAAAAAATTCAATATCAGCAAATTCATCTCTTCTATCTCTGAGGACACCATCACCAACTTCCAAAATTCATTTTGAGAATCTAGAAATCTCATTCGTAGTTGAGTTGGAATCAATATTTCCATACTGCAACCTAGAATCCTTGTTAGTCTTAAAACCTTGAAATGCTTAAACAAATAAAAATATTAATCATGTATGTATTAAAAAAATTAATACCAAAGATAAGATATAAATTAAACATATATTTATAAAATGAAATAATGATTGGGGGTCTGAGGTAATGCATTTTGTGTATATATATGAACATTGTGAGGATGTAGTTTACAAAAGGTTTTCCTTTTTAGGGTGTGAACAAGATATTGGGACGTACGAAAAGGAAAGTGTGAACAAAATCATGGGACGGAGGGAGTATGAATTAATGGTGGAGTGTACAACGTCTTTCCACATATTATTTGGTAACATTTATGCATTTCGTTTGGGTAATTATTCTAAATTTTATTAACTTCAAATTTATATGTGAATAATCTTTAGGGTTAACTGCCAAAAAAAATAAAATTATCAACTTTAGTGTTTTTATCATTTACAATATAGTATCTTTTTTTTTTATATATAATTCAAGACACAACACCATTTTAACTTTTGAAATTCAAGAATTTGCACATTTTCCGGTAACAATTAAATGGGGTGGTTGCCACATAGATATTCAAAGAATAAAATAATTTTTTATTTGAAAATATTTTTTAAGAAAAATAATATTTAAAATATTTCTAATCGATCTATTAGCTAATTAGGTAATTTTAGAATAAAAAATTGTATATATTATTAATAGTATGTAGATGATGATATGCATGATTATTATTAATTACCGATATACACGATTATCTATACGATGACTATGATATATAAAAATTTGATTGATTCACATCTATAACAATTTATTCAGTGTTACAACAAAAATTAAAAGTAGAACTCTATTAGTTATGATATAAAAAATTTAAAATTATCTAAGTAAGATTGCATTATTTTAAATTTCACGAATCAATACACATTAATTATTTAAGTTGACTAATTAATATTCAAATATTTGTATTCATCTTGATTTTAGGAATAATACCATTTTTAAGAATTAAAAAATAAAATTTAACTTATAATAATACATTTAAGATGTTTATAATTTCACTAATCGACATTTATTTAATTAAAAAATTAATACTATTAGAATTTATAGTGTAAATTTTGAAAACATTTTTTAACTTAACTATTTCTTGAATTAAATTATACAGTAATGATATTTTTTTTCTTCAATCTTTTAAATAAATTTTTCACGTTTATTTGATACTTTATTTATTTATCAAAATTTCCATTTATAAATGATGTATTAGAGAATGTGATTTGTTTCATTATGACTAATTTTATGGTAATTGTCAGTAAATAATTTAAATTATTATTTTGTCAAACATTCCAATTTTAATATTGAATTAATCAGAGGAATAATTATTACCACCAATTAATAGTCTTTATTGAATAATTAATTTTCTTAAAATATATACTTATAAATTAAACAAATAATAACCCTTAAATTTCTCAAATCTATTTAACCGTGTTCCTCTAATGTAATATCTTGCAAATCTCTCCCTCAAAAGATAAAAATCTAATATAATATTCAAATTATAGGATTAATTTTTAACTCCCTTTTTTGTGATATATATCCTTTTAAATTAAATGTATGTATATGCTTATTATATATTTAAAATCATATGGCATGCCTTCAATTAGACTTTTATTTCAATAACTAAAGGAATCATCGAAAAAGTAATTAATAATTAAAGTTACACAATATTAAATATTGAAAATTAATGTAGGTTTAAAATTTCAAAAGAAATAAGATTCCATTAAATATGAAAATTATATAAACACTAGGATTTATAAAAAGAAAAATTTATAAATATAAGTTATACTATATAATTCACAGTTTAAGAAAAATAAACGTAAGAAACCAAAAGAAGTTGGAACATAATTAACACTCCCAATGGAATTAGCTTGTCAATTTAAAATGTAAAACTTAGTAAGATAGAATTATCAAAATTACAAATTTATATATTTAATTTTTTTTCCATAAATACAAAATTATTCTTTACAATAAACTATCCTTTATATATATAACATATTAGGCCTATAAACCAAAAACTCGCGTAATTATAGGAACATTAATAAGAATTAAAGTTAGATAATATTAAATATGGTAAAATATAGATTTAGAATTTTAAAAAAATATTTTGATTTTGCTTTTAAATTAGCAAATTATAAAAAAAATCAGGATCTAAAAGAATATTTGATTTCACAAATAAAATTAATATGATTGACGGAGTTAAGGAAATAAATTAAATGAGCACATAATTAAGTATTTCTTTAGGAGTCTTTTAATTAAAAATTTAAGCAAATCTCAGGAGTTTAAAAAGTATATTTCTTACTTTTATATAGCTGGTATGTAAAATTGGACTTTTAAGACTCTTTTCTTCGAGTTTAGGCGCTGGCACATTGAATCAGATTCTTTTGATACACAAAAATCTTACAAAAATTACTTACATAATTCCATAATATTATACATGATGAAGAAATTGTTTACAAAATTACAATATTAGAAAAACAAAATGAAAAATAAACATTAATTAAAATATATTTTGCAATGCAAAGCCTCTGACCTGGAAGCCAATGTAAAAAAATTCCAACAAATTCGAGCACATTGATATATATTGATGAACTATCTACCAGGACCTGAAAAAAAAATCAACACAAACATCATAAGTTAGATGAATGGTCAAAGAATTTTTTTTCTCATCATGTCAGCAGATGTAAAATATTTAATTGCCTAAAAAAAAAATCGTACACAAAAGATGTATGCACATATATACGAATACCTTCTTAATAGGTTTTAGTGAGAATGATTTATACATATACACAATAGATGTATGCACAAATTTACGAATACCTTCTGAATATGCTGCAAAACAAAACAAAAAAAATCGAACAAAAAATTATTAGAGAAGACAATAAAAAAAAAAAGAACAGGAGAAAATAAAACGAAAGAGAATGAATGAAGAAAAAAAGAATAAGAGAGGTTACAATTTATGGGAAATGAAATATCAAATCAACGGCTGAGATTAAAACAAAACTCAAATGAATGAGATTAGGGAGATTAAAATAGAGGCATAAGACTTTGCCACATCACCTGCCACGT
Organism: Stenogyne calaminthoides; assembly: GCA_037126765.1. Taxonomy (NCBI): domain Eukaryota; kingdom Viridiplantae; phylum Streptophyta; class Magnoliopsida; order Lamiales; family Lamiaceae; genus Stenogyne; species Stenogyne calaminthoides. The sequence continues at coordinate 35,365,958 of JBBCBC010000023.1, read as the reverse complement.
CATTTTATCATTTGACACATCATCTTAAGGAGGTTTTGCATATATATATATATATGAATTTATCTTAAGCTTTTACAAATTAAGAAGGGAGCTGATTTGATTTCTTCTCGATACCATAATAGTTCCTTTGATAATAGAAAAAATTTCATATAAGACGTGGTATAACTTTTTTTTTTAATCGGGTAAATGATAACTCCAACCAATGACCTTAATGCATAGGTAGTGATGTTCAAACCACTTGAGTTATTTCAATTCGTCGAGACGGGTTATAACCTAATACTAATTAACACTCATCTCTTTTAACATGTTAAAACGTTAATATCCAAATCATGCATCGTCTCACTGTGAGACCGTCTCACACAAGTGTATCTCTGTGTAATATAGAAAATTTTGATTAATAAAAGACACTGTTTTGATTTTTAATTTTTTTCTAATTTTAACGGAATTTTTGCTTAATCGAAGGCACAAAAACTTGTAGAGGTTGTTTTATATCTTTCAATTTATGCTTGGGGTTGAAAATTTGCATCTTTCATTTAAGTTATATCTTCCATTTAAGTTTTCATTTATAAAAGTGTGATATGCACACTTTTTTTTTATCGGACAAAAAGAATTTTATTAAAATAGTACACTAGGCATAAGGTATACCCAGAACATAAGTTACATCCTATAACTATTAAGATCTTAAGATATTTAGCCATATATTTAGATAAAAGTTACACGGAAGTATTTGTTTTACCAAGCACTAGCTCTATAAACGTTTTTTTACTTCGTTCAACCGTCTCTCGAAAATGACTCCAATTCCTTTAAAAATGAATTTGTTTCTTAAATTTTCACAGGATCCAAACTACACATTCCCAAACAGCAACTGCAACTTTCGTACCTTGTTTTCCAGGCATGATGCCCGAGTGCATTAGAAAATGATCCACCATATTATTGTTGACCGCTATTGGAATTCTCAGCAATTGTGCAATGTAGAAAAAATGATTCGATGATTATTCTGCAAAGCTGTACAATGGGTACTTTACTTCCTCCACCGAGTTTAAGATTCATCGTCTCTGCAGGTTTGTTCTAGTTGGTAATCTGTTTTTCTGTAATCAGAATACCATCTCACCTAACAGTCCATAGGTTCTTTCTAGTAGGTAATATGTTTAAGTAATCATAATTTCATCTCATAAAAAAAGTGCACAGGTTTGTCCTTAAGGGTAATTTGTTTTTGAGTAATCAAAATTTTATCTCATCTAAAAAGTTCGAACTTGTAGAAAAGTATGAAATTAATTTTTTTGTATATAGTTTCCTAATACTCCCCCTCACTTGTGGGTTGTGTTTTCCTCCGGGCTATCAACTCCATAAATGGGAGGATGAGGAGACCCAACAAATGTATATTTATTATGGGTAGAGTTGTGTTGTCAGAGGATTTGGAACTCAGGACGTGGGCATGAGCCTGAAGGCTCTGATACCGTGAAAGAATTTCATCTCATTCTAAAAGTGCAAACTTGTAAAGAGGTGTGAAATTATTTCTTTTGTATTTTTTAAAAGTGCAAACTTTTTTTTTTTTTTTTATAAATTCTAATTAAATTATGTTATATTATTTTAAATTTGAATTTTTAATTATCTTACCTCAAATTTTCAAATTAATTTTCAATTTAAATTTAAATTTTCTTTATTTATAAATTTTGAATTTCTCTAAATCGATTTTTGGTACCGAATTTTTTGGTATACCGAATTTTTGGCACGATAATAATGTGATATTTTTCGATATCGAAAATTTCGATATGGTAACAATATGACGAGAAAATTTTCGGTATGCCGTACAGTCCACCCCTCATTGCAAACTTGTGGAAATTATGCACTGCTCAAATGCTTACTCAACTCGAAATTTTCCACCTACATATTCGGACAATGTATTTTCAATAAAAATATTAGGTAGATAGTATTTTTTTAAAAATATAATTCGTTTTATAATTCTTGACAGTAAAAATATTACAGTAGATCTTCTATAAAACATGTTAATATTATAAGATTTATACCTCTACACTTATAAACTTCTATCATAACACTTAATAAATGATACAACTATACTTGTAAAATGAGATTTTAGCATTGAATGTTATGTATTAGTATTTTATAAGAGTATGTAGTGATATCAATTTATAAGTGTAATTATATCAATTTCATAGTATAATAATTCATGGGGAATTTGTGATATTAATATATTAAAATTAAAATTTTGTTAGTATTATCATCTTGATTTTTAGTTACATTTTTAATCCCTGATTTATTTTTTCTCTTTTGAATAAAATTAAAAACAAAATAAATTAATCATACACTACTATATTATTAACGAGAACAAAGAAAATTACACATATATAATATATATTTCACTTAATAAATATTATTGTTGCTAAAAACCAAACGATGTGACTACTCTTAACTATGAACTTGTAATAACTAGATGTAAATTGATGTTGAATAAAAATCAAAGAATGAATGTGATGTCGAAGGCGGATGGACGAATGGCAATTAACTCTTATGATAAAATTATAGTATATATTGTGTAGTCTGTGTCTAAATTCATCATGCTGTTATATTGCTCGATATATAAGTATTATAAGACTAATAATTTAAATAACAAATCATTAGATTAGTGGCTTCTTGTGCCTAATTTATCAAGTTTTTTTTTTTTTTAAATAAAGTATTGTCGTGTTGATTTTTTGCAGACTTTAAGATTAAGAATTAATTACCGGTCACCTCCAAACTCTACATTTCAGTTACATAACACTTCTATTAATTAAAATAAGTTATTATCAAAAATTAAAATATAACAACTAATTACCTCTAAATTTACTACATATTCATTCCATTTCCCATTTTTTTTCAATTAAAATAGTTTGTTTTCAAAAATAAAAACCTTAATGAATTTGTATCGGATTCACCCAAAAGATGATAGAAATATATATTCTTTTAGTTGATAAAGTATGCCGTGAAGAAAGTTTCCCACAAAAATATGTAAAATTGATTAAGGAATGTGACGTATATTACCAAAGAGGTATTAATTATGATAATTGAAGGACATAATTTTTTAATATATATAAAGGGTATTACTCACAACAATAAAATGTAAACTTATATTATAACATGTCCTTGACAAATAAAAAATACAATACAAGTATTAGTAATGATAATTGAAGGATGTAACTTATATTATAAAATGATATTAAAACGTATTAGTAATGATAATTGAAGGACGTGAGTTATATTATAAAATGATATTAAAGCGTATGGACATTATGGTTCATTGCTGAATCACATTTTCATCCCTCCAAAAGAAGACGAAATAGACATATATATTTCATGTGGTTCAATTGATATTCCCAAAAACGAAAAATAAAAATATAAAATAGGTCATAATGCATTGAATTTGAACTCATCGATAACTGAAACAATTGAAACATATATATAAAATCGCGAAAAATATGAAATTCGTGTTTTTATGAAGCGAGTAAATATTGCTTGTAGCAGGGCTAAAATGGGAAGACACGTGTGTTTGTGTAAAATCGTTCCATTTTTAGGAAAGCAAGTAAAACGATTTTGTTTAATGAACGCGTCCCGTGCATCTCACGTGCCTTTCTTTGCTGGTTGAAGGCCACGGGCCCACGGCCCACCTCAGTCTCCACTACCCAAGTCAAACTCTTCATGTTAACTTGATTTTGACACTCTGACAGTGAATTATTTTTCTAATTGAATAAATTTTGAAAATAACTATCTCAAGTAATAGTGTTTTTACTTTTCATAGTGGGTATTTTCAAACACGACTAGAGTCCAGGAAGCATTTTTTTTAAGATAAAATCTAGTATAAAAAAATTTATACATGATTTTTTTTAAAAATTTATAGCCAAATTTTATAATTGTTGAAGATAAGATGAAATTGAGTGGTTCATGGTTCATTCGGCTCAAGTAGTTCATGGTTCACTCAACCCGAATATGTCATAATTTAGGGTTCATTATTTAGTGTTTAGGGTGTAAATGGTTGATTTAGTGCAATTTTATAGATTTTCATACATGAAATTTTTCACACTAGACCTACTTTTTTTTAATTTAAAAATTAGATCACACTAACTTTAAAAATAAATACTCATTTTCTATTTGTGGAGTATTAAAACAGGTTCATAATGAAAATAAACACTTATTCCCTTATGATATAGAGTTTCAAAACAGGTCCATAATCGGGTACGATCAAGACATAGACACAATAATACTTATTTATCTTAACAATATTATGAATTTAGTGATGTAATACTTCTACTATGTTAAATATTAAGGGTTTATTTGTTTACAATGTGGAGAGCCACCTCCAAAATTTTAAATATCTGTCTATTTGTTAAGATATCGATATAGAATTTTAAATAATTATTATTAGTAACGTGTACGTGTATTTTTAAAAGTCAGCACGTGATAGTTAAAATATGAGAGAACTAAATATATGGAAAATGAAAGACACATATCTACAGCATGCTTTTCTCCTTTTCTGTTGGCTGTTGCTGCCAACATTTGTTTCCTCAAAAATTAACTGCAAAATGTATTTTATTTTACAATACAAAATGCCAATATTCCAAGTTCAAAAATTTTGTCGTGTCTGAGATTGAGGAACATATAGGGTGAGAACATGTTAATTAACTACTCAATAAGGATTAAATGGCCCCGTTTACTTATAGCGGTCCAAGCTTAAATCTTTTGGTTTTTAAGCTCAATATGAGTATGAGAGAGCTTGCTTAAAACATAAATATTATTTTTAATCCTATAATTTTGGATGATTTTATTTTTAATTCTATAATTTTTTATTTTTTCAATTTTAATCCTAAATGTGTCAATTTCATTCATTTTATGTCAAAAATTTTAAAATCTCACCGGAATAACAATGTGAACTCATAGTGCATTTTAAATAAATTCAACTTGTTACACTAAAAGTGTACAACCTGTATTCGTAAAATATAATTTCATGTTTCAACATAACAAACCGCAAATATCTAAAATACATTATAGAAGGCATGGTGCAGCTACTGTATATAAAATTTTGCTATTTTCTATTCAATAAGAAATACTATCATTTAGACCTAGCTTCTATGTTAAAGACTCGAAAAACTAAATAGCAGAAAAATTATATGACTAATTAAAAATATGAAATAGTGTATATTTTAAAATATCAAATTTAATAACTAAACCATTAATAAACTCTAAACTATACTAATAAATGAACAAAATAAATAAATATAAAATCACAACATTGATATTATTATTTTTGTATATAAAATTACAATGATTTGGACTTAAAAAGACTTTAAATAAGTTTTTTTTCGTTTTTTTTTTTGTTTACAAAATCCAGCCTTAAACCTATTAAAAAGTCTATTGTTGGCAACATGTAATTTATTATTGAGTTTAACAAATTAATTATTTATTAGAAAAAAAAATTGAACCATAAATTAATTATATTTCCATTACCTTAATTCCAAAGTTAAAGTAATATTTTCGGATCAAAGTGTTGTCAAACCTATTGATCGAGTGTACATGGATTTTGTCTACCCTAAACTGCTGGGCACTGCCCAGCACCCCCTTTTACACCACATACACATGTGGGGGTCCATCATTTTTTTTTAGCTTATGACCAAGTGACCTAAATTCTTGTGCATGAAATTAGATTGTTTGGGTATTCCTTATAATCTCTCTCAACCATTGAAATGACAATTATATCACACCTAAATAGGAATTCAAAATACAGACATACAAAACATCCCCTCCGTCCAGATGAGTAATCACTTCCAAGGAAAAGTCAAGCTATACATCAGTTCACTCTTCTTGCTATCCTCTGAATATTCTTTTATTTCATATTTTTGTTTTTTCATTTGGGTTTTATATTTCTTTATTATTAAATATATGTATATATATTTATTTATTTTTAATTTATCTTCGGCTTTTACAAATTAAGAAGAGAGCATATTTGATTTCTTCTCGATACAATAATATTTTCTTTAATAATAGACAAAAAATCATATGAGACGGGGTATAACTTTTTTTTTTTAATCGGACAAATTATAACTTGAACCAATGACCTTAAGACATAGGTACGTAGTGGTGTGTTCTAACCACTTGAGTTATTTCACTTCGTCAAGACGGGATATAACATTGTTGTGTTCGATATAATAAATCAGAATTAATCGAACATCAAAGAGTGACACGTGTAATGTTTGAATATAATAATCATGCCCGGTGGATGAGTTACTTTTTGTTCGCTAACCGATCGAAATTGCTTTCGCCGACCCTACCCGAACAAACATAACCAGGTCAAGATGTTCGAACTCAAATCTCTCAAGAATCTGTCTTAAAAGCGACGACGTAAAGTCCAACCGAACAAAAGATTAATTCGACGATTGACGACGTTTGCAAAAGATCAATCTAGAAGATGAAGTCGAAACGCGTGGCAACACCACCGGAGTTCTTGCATGATCCAAAGAATCCGGCCACATGCTTTACCAATCCAAATTTCATGCTTGACTTTGTACGATAAATGGAAGAAAAAAAAAAAAGAAGAAAAGGGTTGGTTCATAAAATAATCCCGGAAAGATAGCCTACAAAAAATCCTCGAGAGGTGAGGAATAGAAAAATTAGAGTGTTCATCCACATATATGAAGAACCCTAGAACTCATTCGATAACTTTGACGATTCATCTTAAAAGATGTATCAAGAACTATGCGTGTAAAGCTCATAATACTACATCCGGCTTGGTATGCCCCCAGGAGTAGTCATATATTGATTTAACCGGGTCAACAAATTCATCTTATTTATTTTTATTTTACACGTATATGTTTTGTTTGTGAGTTGTAATTAAATTAGCCACATAATATTCATCAACCTAAACGACTTTCATGACAATTGGTATAGAAGGAGGTAATTTTTGAATCGGATCCAAAAACCAACCCATACACAAACCCCTAGTTAGCGAAAAAAAAAAAGAAATATAATGCCTCAATCTAGGAACACCCAAACGGAGAGGTCGGAACAAAAGCCACCATATGACCGAAAAAAAGAGGCCCGGTGTCGACCTCATAAAGATCGGCGAAAGAAAACTATTAATCTTGAGGATATAGCCAATAATCCGTGCCCTTACAAAAAGCAATCACTTTCTTGCTCTGAGCACGAAAAAAGAGAGGGGCGTAAAAAGAATTACGGGTTAGAGGCTCAAAAGGGAAGAGCAACAACACTCACATACACCCGCAAAGCAAGCAAGCTAAAAAAGAAAAATCGCAAAGCGGACTAGTAAAAAAAAGCGATGATATGTCGGATGACGAAACACCTCAAGGGTCTAGACCATCGGCGTTTGGGCGTTTGAGGCTCTCCGCCAAAGACCGAATCGGCAATAATAATAGCGGCGGATCCGTGAAAGAGACATCCAATAGAGGTGCCCACAAGATTCGGATCTTCAAAAGATCCGTGACACCGAACAAATATCGGCGGAAACAAAGTTGTCTATCCATCACCGATTGGGTAGTCAAGGACAAACTTGGAGAGGGGATCGCCCCATCACGAGCATGATCCACGAGATCCTCATGATGGGAAACACCCCAATCTAAGTCTATCGATCCGCCAAATTTGCGTAAATGCAAAAAGCCATCGTGGAATTACAAGCCCGATCCGCCGCGACTAAGAGCTACCTCGAACGAAAGATCAGTACCTTGTTCGCCATTATCTCCAGCGATCATGGCGGCGAAGTCCAAGAGAAAGTCGCAAAGACCCGACCACCAATTCTATTTTCGACGCTGAGGTCGGATCCTCATGTCCATCTCCGCAAATTTTTCAGACTTTATGATCGCGATGGGGGCTGACGCGACGCGCAAAGGCCGATCATTCCCCATGACTTTGGGTGATCGAGCACATAGGTGGTTTACCACTTTACCCGCTGATCCATCACATCTTTTCGCATAACCGGGACGACAATTTTTGTCCCATTTCTCGTCCCGTAATATTGCTCGCCTGCGCCGAAACAAAGGTTGGCGCATTTTTCCCAATTAAAAGGTGAGTCTGATCGATCATACATAGAAAGATTTGATAAATGTTTATATGATGGAGCCCCAGTTGAAGAGGATGCTAAGATCCTCGCGGTGGTCGGAGGCCTGACTTTAAATACAGACATGTGGAAGGCCATGCATCAAGATTGGCCGAACTCGTACTCGAGTTTAGAAATGCGGCGGCTAAAATTATAGCCATGCAAGATTTGCTTTCGCACAATCACAATTGAGACGAGCCTATCGCTAGGAAAGCTTTCGAAAAAAACAATGAATGAAGAAGTCTGGATCCCCAAATCTTTCAAACCTTTTGAACAAAGAGCGTAATCAAATGCCCTACGAAGTCTTTTGGGCGTTTCGGCAGAAACTATCTTTAATCAAATCAAAGATCGGGACATGTTGGACAGGCCAAGAAGAATTGTAATGGATAAGCGTCGACTCAACGCTTCCAAATACTGTAATTATCATGAGTACATCGGGCATAATACTGAGAAAATTGCCGCGATTTGCTCATGACTTTGGAAGCTATATGAAGAAAATCGTCTTTCCCGTTCTTAGAAAAGCCGTGACGAGGATTCGCGAACGAAAAGACGAAGAAGACCGAAGGGGAAGCGAAAGGCGAACAAACATTTGACAAAGATGATCCCAAGAATCACGAAAGAGATCTCAAACGACCAAAAGAGGCCTCCTCATGGGGAAGAGGTCGAGAAAGTCAAGAAATCCAAATGATTAAATCCCGAATATGGTCCCGTGGGTGGATGTTACCAGCACCAACGTTATCTAACAGACGTAAAAAGATGGAGATGCGTGCCATGCGAACATCCATCGGTAAAAAGGTGGCGAGCACATCATCCGCCCCCACCTACACACCAAATCATTTTCTCGGAGGACGATCTCGGCGGGATTATAACTCCCCATAACGACTCCTTAACCATCGATTAACAAATCGTCTCCTTGGATTGAAGGTACATCGCCTCTTAGTTGATCTTGGGGCTTATGCAAACATTTTGTTCGTTAATACCGCCGCCGGATGGAAAAACAAGTTGGGGATTTGAGCGGTTATATTGAACCATGTAATCATACTATAATGGGTTTTGGGGAATCAGAATCCCGACCATGATATGATTAGGTTAGAGTCGAGCTAGAATCAACTTTGAATTCGGACATTAGGCGAACTAGAATGTTAGATTTTGTAATCGTCGATGTTCAATCCACTTATAACGGGTTTCTAGGTCGCCTGCTTTATTCAGAAATTCAAAGCGGCTGTTCCGCGTATTCTTATTGTGTTAAATTTCCGACCGCAAGATGGAACGGGAGTGTAAAAGAGATCAAAAGAAGGCTCGAGATTGTTTGCTATCGTGTGCGTGCAAAAAAGGCGAGTATCGTCAATATGATGGAGCGAACACGGAGATTGATAAGCTGGCCCGGCGAGCAAATATCTCACCGAAAGATCTTCCGACGAACATAAGTTAACGAGCATAACCATTCGTCTCGAAAGCACGAAAACCGCGAACATAAACTTCGGGAGACAACTAATTCCCCGATCTCCTAGATCAAATGAATATTGATCGGTAGAGCAATAATCGGACTGGAGAGCCTCGCGTAGGTTTTGAACCCATGGAGGTTGATGATGAGCCCCGAGGATCCATTCAAGACCCTCGGTGGAAGCAAAAAAGAAAGCAGGCGACTCCTGTTGAGCAATTGGAACCTATCAGTATCGACCCGAACAGACCTGAGTTAGAAGTGTTCGTTGGTTCAGAATTACCCGAACCAGTCCGAACATAAATAATTACTTTCCTTCAAGCAAATTTAGATGTGTTCGCATGGTCACACGAGGACATGGTTGGAATAGATCCAGAGCATGCCTGCCACTCCCTCAACCTTGATCCAATACAAGCTCCAGTTGTCCAAAAACGTAGAAAATTTAGTCCGGAAAAATATGCGGCGATGAATAGTGAAATCAAAAAGCTGCTCGACAACAAACTGATCCGAGAGGTAAAATGCCCAAGATGGCTTGCGAACCTCCACTGGTTTCAAGAAACCAAATGGATCTTGGAGATCGTATATCGATTTCAATGATTTGAATAAGGCATGTCCAAAAGATAATTTTCCGATGCCCCACATTGATTATTTGGTTGATAATACAAATGGCCATGAACTCATGACATTTTATGGATCGTTATTTGGTTATCACCAAATACCAATGCATCCGGACGATCAAAAGAATACAAAGATTTCGCAGTGAAAAGAACATGTCTTTGTTGGCAACGCATGCCATTCGGATTAAAGAATGCGAACAACGTATCAACGTTTGGTGAACAAGATGTTCGGCGAACACATCGGCCCTAACAATCGAGGTATATATCGATGATATTGTGGTAAAGAAATGAACATAAGGAAGACCACATCACCCACCTCGCACAAACGATTGATATATTGAGGAAGTATAATATGAAGTTAAATCCCAAGAAATGCAGTTTTGGGATTCATTCAGGAAAATTCCTCGGACATATGGTTAGTCAACGGGGGATTGATGCAAACCCATCAAAGATTCAAGCAATGCTCGATATACAAGCCCCCGAAATGTGAAAAGAGGTCCAAAAGTTAACCGGACGATTAGCTTAGTAAGCGGGTTTATATCACGAAATGGGGACAAATGTAAACCTTTCTTTGATGCATTAAAGAAGGGGAAATTTCAGTGGACCGAGCATTGCCAGAATGCATTTGAATCATTAAAGCAATACCTTGCGATACTCGAACCTTTCTAAGCCTATCGCGCGAACAACTCTATTTGTATCTTCTTTGCATCCCCAACATGCGATCGATCTTTGTGCTCGTCTGGCGAAGAGACGACACATTTACCCATTTATTATGTTAGCCAAGTGCTAAAAAAAAGTTCGAAACTCGGTATCCTCCGTTGGAAAAATTAGCATCGCCAGAAATGAGTGTCTGCGAAAAATGCGACCATATTTTTTCGACCACTCGATTGAGGTATTGATTGCGTTTCCATTGCGCCAAGTCCTCCAATCGACCCGATACTTGGGCGGTTGCTCAAATGGGCGGTGGAGTTAGGGCGATTCGGCATTACTTTAAGCTCCACGAACAAAGAATGAAGGGCCAAGCTATGGCGATTTCATGGTTGAGTTGACATATCCACAAATTCTGACGAAATTGTCGATCAACCATGGCACATGTATGTTGATGGATCATCAACAAGTTCAAGAGCCGGGCAGCGGTAGTTCTCATCGACCAACTAGGCAAACGTTTACAATGACCATTCGATTTGATTTTCCGGCTACAAATAATGAGGTTGAATATGAAGCTTTGATCATTTGGACTACGATGGCAATGACAATGGGAATTCGGAGGTCGATGATCTATAGCGATTCTCGGTGTCGTTTATCAAATAACAAAGTAGTATGAGGCCCGAGGCGAACAAATGGCACAATATCAACAACTAGCAAAAAGAGTTGCTCGAGCATTTTGACCAAGTTTTCATTGAACAATTACCACGATTGGGTAATTCATTCGCGATCTTTTGGCACGCTGGCAACAAGAAGAAGGGTAGCGAACACAACGAACATTGTGATCGTCACAACCTATACGCCATCGGTTCGAGTTGCGATCGCCCGCGGATAACAAGCGAAACAAGAAACGTGGATGACTCAATAATGAGTTATTTACAAAAGGACTTCTCCGCGAAAATAAAGCACAAACTACTGCGCCTCGATTACATGCCGCTTTCGATATACTATTATAGGCGAGCATTTGTACAAAAAAAGCTTCTCACTTCCACTTTTGAAGTGTGTTACTCTGAAGAGGGGCGGTATTTACAACAAATCCGTGATGGAGTGTCGGAAATCATACAGGTGGGCTCGTCCTGGCACATAAAATAATCAGGCAAGGTTATTATTGGCCAACCCTTAGAAAGGATTCGCTTGCATATGCTCGTGCATGTTATCAGTGCCAGGTACATGCTCCACTCATTCATAGCCCACCTGAAGAATTAGTATCAGTTTATAGTCCATGGCCATTTGCTAAATGGGGGATCGATTTAATCGGCCCATTTCCTCTTGCACATCGGGGAGTTAGATATCTTTGTGGTAGCCGTTGATTATTATACTAAATGGGCGGTTTAGCGAGGCAATTGTTAAAATCACCGAACAAAGGATGTGGAACTTTGTTTGGAAAAACATCATCTGTCGATTTGGGCTTCCCCAATCATTGGTCACGGATAACGGCAAACAATTCGATGGAAGTGAATTTAGACAAAATTATGCTCGCTGGGGGATAAAAAAGCACTACTCAACTCCGTATTATCCCCAAATAATGGTCAAGTCGGTTCGATAAAATTATCAAGCATACCCTCAAAATTTAGACTTGATAACTCGAGGAGGATGGGCTTTGAAGAATTGCACGAAATATTGTGGGCTTACCAACAACAACTTCGAACATCAACTGCAGAGACCCTTTTGCTTTAGCATTTGGTGCGGAGGTGTTATACATTAAAATCAAAGTTCCAAGTCATCGAACAATGACTTTTGGAGAGCATATTAATGACCAGGTATATTCGCTTTGAATTGAACTGTTGGAAGAAAAAGGAAGGAGAGGTCGATTTCAAGAATGCTATGTACAAAAAGAGATCGAAAAAGTTTTATAATTCCAAAGTCCGAATCTTGCGGAGTTCAATGTGGGCGAGCCGGTTTTAAAAGCGTCGATGGGGGTACCCGGTGGTGTGTTGATCGAGCATGGGAAGGTCCTTTCAGAGTCACGAAACGTTTACCAAATCCGGGCATATGACTTGGAGGACTGAATGGAGTCCCATTGTCTTACTCGTGGAACGCAGCGTCAAATTTGAAAAAAATATTATCAATAAAAGGCGAGCATATTGTTGACCGAACCACAATCAACCATTCAGTTCAAAACGAGTAAGATGATCATAAAAGAAGAATATATTATTTTCGATACTTATCTTCAAGAAAAAATCTTTGGACAACACTATTGATGGACAAAGAAGACATGTCACAACGAGTTGTCAATAGAAGATACTTGTCGGGGCGAGTTGACAAGTGGTGGCGACCATCATGCAGATAAGTTAATTTTTAAGCAAGAGTCAGTCAAAAAGCGGACGAGAAATAAGAGAGCTAGCACCAACTATCTATGCGGCACTAGCTTGGGGCAGTTTCTATAAATAGGGGCATACTTATACTTAAGAAAAGGAAAAAAAAAAAGAAAGATGAAGAAGAAGAAAAAAAAGGAAAAATATCTGCGATTCTCGGAAGGAAAGACGGTTTAGTATGCCCCAGGGCGTAGAAGAATCCGACTCTCGATTCATTCAATTAAATTGAATTGAGCATCCGTTGGGATCTGAGCTTTTTACCTCACATTAGTTTGCGAGCACGAGGTTGAAGCCCGTTCCCGGACTCAAGATGCTCGGAAGAGTCATGGTTGCCACTCCGTTACTTATCGCTACGCGATGACAAGCCCGAGTCCCCTATGAATCCCCAAAATCTCCTCCGAAGGGAGGGGATGTCATAGAGTCCACCCAAAAATAAGATGCCGATCTTGATGCTCGGGCATCTCTTGGAAGGGACGGAATGGTGCGCGGTGAAAGTTTTGCTTGCACCTATTTTAAAGCGGCGAGAAACGCATGCGCCACATGCTCATGCCATGACGCCAAGATAACCACAACTTGTCCGGGAGGGAAAAAAGTTTATCTTCTTCTTTGCTTGAGCATGTTACAAAAAGAAAGGGTAGACGACTGATGTGCCACATCCTTGTCAACATCAATTCCATGGACAAGGTGAGGCGGTTAGGTGTCTACTCAAGACAGATTTAAATTCAAAACCCCGTGCGATAACAATAGTTGTGTAATAGATAGTCTTCTTCACTATGAGCGATGTAATAGAATACAAAGTGTTGCAAAAAAAAAAAAATGATATATGTACTTTTGTTAAGCTAAAGATTTTCTAGTTCAGGCCTATTTGAGGTCGCACCTAATACCGAACAAAGACGAACGAGCCCAGTCTATGTTCACCGACGAACGAATTAGATTCGATTCCCGACAAAGAAAAAGCGAGTAATGGGTGCGCGATCATAAAGCCGACTAGTACTTACAGATACCAGTAAGACGGGGGTGCCGAAATACGTGGTCGCAGACTAAATAAGACGGCCCGAGTACGAAGTGATCGCACCTAAATAAGACGATCGCGCACGAAGAAAAGGGTTGGTTCATAAAATAATCCCAGAAAGATAGCCTACAAAAATCCCCTGAGAGGTGAGGAATAGAAAAATTAGAGTGTTCATCCACATATATGAAGAACCCTAGAACTCATTCGATAACCTGTATCGATTCATCTTCGTAAGATGTATCAAGAACTGTACGTGTAAAGCTCATAATACTACATCCTGGCTTGGTATGCCCCCAGAGTAGTCATATATTGACGAACTGGGTCAACAAATTCATCTTATTTACTGTTTATTTTACACGTATATGTTTTGTTTGTGAGTTGTAATTAAATTAGCCACATAATATTCATCAACCGAAACGACTCGCGACAAACATAATACTAATCAACATACATCTCCTTTAACGTGTTAAAACGTTAATATCCAAATCATGTTCCGTCTCACCACAAGACTGTCTCACACAAGTGTGTCTCTGTGTAATATAGAAAATTTTGATTAACAAAAGACACTGATTTGATTTTTTATTTTATTTTAACGGAATTTTTGCTTAATCGATGGCAAAAAAACTTGTAGAGGTTGTTTTATATCTTTCAATCTATGCTTGGGGTTGAAAATTTGCATCTTTCATTTAAGTTATATCTTCCATTTGAGTTTTCCTTTATAAAAGTGTGATATGCACACCTTTTTCTTTTATCGAACAATTTTTTTTTATTATATAAGTACATTAGGCATAAAGTATACTCTAAACATAAGTTACATCCTACAACCATTAATATGTTAAGATGCATCTAGAATTATCTAGTCATATATTTAGATAAAGTTATACGGAAGTATGTTTTTTACCAAGCACTAGCTCTATAAACGTTCTTTAATTTACTACGTTAAGCCGTCTCTCGGAAACGACTCCAATTCTTTCAAAAATGAATTTGTTTCTTAAATTTTCACAGGATCCAAACTATACATTCTCAAACAACAACTGCAACTTTCATACCTTGTTGACATTAGAAAATGATCCACCATATTATTGTTGACCGCGATTGAAATTCTCAGCAACTGTGCAATGTAGAAAAAATGATTCGATGATTCTTCTGCAAAGCTGCACAATGGACACTATACTTCCTCCACCGAGTTTAAGATTCATCGTCTCTGCAAGTTCGTTCTAGTAGGTAATCTGTTTCTCAGTAATCAGAATTCCATCTCATTTAACAGTCCACAGGTTCAATTAGAATTGATTTATTCTTCATTCCTATTTTCTAGTGCAATTAGAATTGAAGAATTAAAATATTCACTTATGAGTAATGGGAAACTTTACATTTATTATAAAATATTATATATCACTCGTTCATTAAAAAGAAAAATCAGGACCATGTTCATAATATTCACTCTTGGCAATGATTATAAAAGTCCTAAAAAATGGTTGATTTGATGCTCGTTGTTTTTCTTCCTCGTACGTCCGCTGAAACATATATTGGGTGGAAAAATCGTCTAAAATCTGTATCAAATTGACCCGGCAAGTTTGAGACGGTTTTTTCCGTCTCAATTAAGACTCAAAACGACGGCATTTTACGCTTGGTCAATATAAAGGAGAGGCAAAGATTATGTCAACACAAGTCAACAATCCAACCAAAAGTATCACTTCTAATACTTAACAGTATTAGTTGACAGGCAGGACCCCTTCTTATTAATATAGCCATTGGAGGCTATTGCAACGACTTTTCCTCATTATTATTCTTCTTCTTCTTCTTCTTCTTCTTCTTCTTCTTCTTCTTCTTCTTCTTCTTCTTCTTCTTCTTCTTCTTCAATTCTTCTTCCTCTCTCTCTCTCTAAGATTGTAACCATGAATGTTGATTGTGTTTCTTCATATGGTATCAGTTTTAGTAGGTTTTCATTTCGTATAAAAGTTCCTGATTTTCGCTGCAATCGCGTCTATCGCATTCCTGTTCTTCGCGTCTATCGTGTTTCTGGTTCGAGTTCTTCGATCGATATCTGATTTGATAGATTATTTCTCGATTTATTGGGATTATATCAACACAAGTCAACAATTCAACGAAAAGTATCACTTCTGATACTTAACAATATTAGTTGACAGACAGGACCCTTCTTATTAATATAGGCGTTGGAGGCTATTGTTGTTGGGTTATGGAGCCTGAGTGAAACGGGATGCAGGGCGCAGGAGGTGCTCGACCAGAGCTCGAGGTCTAGCAGGTGTGCTCGGTCGAGCGCCCCCCTATCCAGTGCCATGAGGGCGCTCGAGCTAGATAGTTGATCGAGCAGAACCGCTCGACCAAATGCCCTAGTCGAGCGGTTCCGGAGGCCCGACGCGAAATAGGGTTTTCGGCGGGGATGGGCCAAATCTAGGGTTTTGGCCCGGTTTCCCGGTTCGGGTTTTTGTATAAATAACCCCCTAACTCCCCCATTGTATCTTGCACTACTTGCACTATCTTATACGATATAGTAGATCTCCCCTGGCTTGGTAGTGCCCCCAGACGTAGTCATTCCTGACGAATTGGGTAACCAAATTGTTTGTTCCTTAATTCGTTGTTCCATTATTTTCTCCTATAATTGCTTTAATTCCTAACAACTGGTATTAGAGCATCAGGCTCAAGGGATCTGTGGAGAGCAATTATGATGGCTGAAGGGAAATTGCCTGTTGAGAAGCTTGATGGAACGGATTTCGGATTTGTCGTTCGGTATGCAGCCGGGCACAACCACTGAACGTCCGATAACGCACAAAGGCGCTCAAACAAAATTTTGGTCGAAAGCGAAAACCGCTCGACCAAAGCCCTGTGTCGAAGCGGGGTACGTGGGCGATTCATGAGTAAAGGCGTTGCTTGGAGTAGGTGGTTGGATGCAAGATCAAGATGGGCGTTGACACGTGGCTGAGATCGTTGTATCATGTTAGATGCAAGATCAAGATGGGCGTTAGACACGTGCCTGAGATCGTTGTATCAGGTTCATGCAAGATCAAGATGGGCGTTGACACGTGGCTGAGATTGTTGTATCAGGTTGGATGCAAGATCAAGATGGGCGTTAGACACGTGCATGAGATCGTGCGGGAATCGGTGGCCGAATGATTCAAGGGAATGTTGTGGGACGTTGTTTGGTTCTGGAGCGAATCAAAACGTTGAGGGGCATTGCTTGGATCGAATGGACGTGAGGGTCCAGGTTGCGGTCTTTTGGGCCGCAGTGACGCAGGTTCGAGAAGGATGTTGTGGGACATTGCTTGGATCAAGTGTGGATTCGAAGTCAAACGTTGAGGGACATTGCTCGAAGTGCGTGGTTTACTGCCGATGAGAGATTGGGAAGACGAGTTACAGTTGGAGTCAGTCTCCAGGTGGGAGATTGTTGGATTGTTGGAGTCTGAGTTGCGGAATGAGTCTAGGGAGGACAAGACGTTCGGAATGAGTCCAGGGAGGACAAGACGTTCGGAATGAGTCCAGGGAGGACAAGACGTTCGGAATGAGTCCAGTGAGGACAAGACGTTCGACCTAGTTGAGGTCGTGCACTTCCGCTCGATGTCGATCTCGAGTTCGTTCTCCTGTGGGAGATTGTTGGGTTATGGAGCTGAGTGAAATGGGATGGGACGGCGCGCAGGCGGCGACCGGGCCTTCGAGGTCGGCAGGTGTGCTCGATCGGCGCCCTATCCAAATTGTTGGGAAATTAATTGTCCGGATCTATTCGTGATGAATATTTAAATACAAATTTAATTCTAACAATTATTACTAGCATGAATTAATCCTAAATTAATTCAAATAATAATTCAACAACAAATCATGCATATAAACAGTTCACGTAAATCCTAGCATTCGGAATTACTACGAGTTTACGTGAGCGTTACCTCTTGGAATGACAATGCTCTCGTCGATGAAAACACACCAAAAGACCTTCCCAAGTATTCCCTAATCCTTGCTCGACAATCCGGTGGAAGGATGCTCGAGAACAATTAACAAAAGGAAAAATAAACTTTGTTGCACCACCTTTGTGGATTTACTAATTTTTTCAGCACATGGAATTGTACTTGGGAATGAAAGAATCATCCCCTATTTATAGATGGGGTGTTGGTCGAAATTTTGAGGAAAAACCAATGTGGAAAAATCTTTTCTTGATCTCCAAGAAATCTTGAATATATCTCCTATATTCTTTTCTCCATAATTAAAATATTCCACAAAAATCTCACCTCATCTTGTTATGGCAATATTTTCGAAAATCAAGAGACAAGAATCCAAGATTTGGATCTTCTTGAATTTATGAGATATACTTGTATTTCAAGAAATACATATCTTCCATAATAATTTTTCAAGAAAATCAAGAAAATCTTTTTTTCCCTTAATTATCAAAAATTTCGAAATTTTCATATGAATAACCAAGTGGGAGATTTCTTGAATTTAATGAGATAATCTTGTATTCCAAGAATACATATCTTCATTCCATAACAAAATTCAAAGAAAATCTTTCTCCTTTTTATTCATAATTTTAGAAAAAGATAGGAAAAATAAGCAACAAAATTTATTTTATTTTTAAACACTTTTTTTAGGTTATTGGACTTTATATTGGGCTACTTGGGGGCCTTTAGGAGAATTAAGATTGGACCTTCCAATGGACCTTGAATTATCAATATTGAGCCACAATATTATTCAAGCCCATAAATATTATTAATCATATAAATATTAATTAATCATCTTAACCCGTAATTAATATTGCTCTATCCATCTTTTCCCCGTAAAAGATTAATATTAATTCTAACACCTTCGATTATAGCTTTCCAATATTTAAGATTATTTATTCCCATTAATTAATTCAAACCCAATATATATTTCCATTAAATAAATCTTTTATCATTGATGCTTTAAATATGATTCAATGTTATTATATTTATCGGATAATTGTTCAATAATTCAGATTTGGTATTTAAAATTAATTTAGAACCTCCGCAAACCGTTAAATTAATTCTCTGCTTGTAACGAAAAGTCTCCATTCATAAATCTTAAAAATGAACAACCCATCCAATAATATTGCTTGATATAGAGTATTGAATCTCGCATTGATTCTCTTGACCAAGAGATTAAGTCAAAGTATCTCTTATAACCAAAATCTATTTCCACTTATTCATAAGAATCTAACAAGGAATGAATTAACCACTTTAATCTTTCGTGTTAACCTTTGTCCCCTCAAATATTGAGATCACTTCAATCATTGGTAACTATTGCTTTTCTTATCATGGGTAAACAATCGCAAATTCAATACTTTTTATTATTAAATATTATTGGTCATCGACGTGATTGCTAAGATTTAATACTTTTTAAGAATCGTCTGGTGATTACGCTTGTTGATTCTTTTCAGAGTATTGAATAAGTTTTATCATACCAAATCTTGCAAGTGGAATTAGTTTTACTTTTAATAATGTTGAAAGGAAGGCTATTTCAGCGATGATAAGATATTAATTAACGGAAAGCTATTTAAAGAGGTTGAATTAATTAATGGGCTAGATAATCTTAAACACGAAATAATGACCGGAGCCTTTATAATATGGGTTAAGATGGATAGTTTAATATTAATTATGTAGTTAATTAATTATATTTTGGTAATTATATTGTGGCTCAATATTAGAAATTCAAGATCCATTAGAAGTAAAATCTTAATTTCCTAGGCCCCCGAACAGCCCAACAAATAAATAAATAATAATCTTCTTTTAAAATAAAATAAATATTGTTGTGTAATTTTTCCTAATTATTTCAAAATTTATGGATGAAGTTTAGAGAAAGATTTTCTTTGAATTTTGTTATGGAATGAAGATATGTATTTTGAAATACAAGATTATCTCATTAAATTTTAGAAATCTCCCACATGGTTTATTCATATGAAATTTTTGAAAAAGATGAAAATATAGGCAAGAAAGATTTTCTTGATTTTCTTGAAAAGATATTATGGAAGATATGTATTTCTTGAAATACAAGAATATCTCATAAATTCAAGAAGATCCAAATCTTGAATCTTGATAAACATATTTTTTAAAAATCCATATATATAAGTCTGAATTTTTGTGAATATTTTAATTATGGGAAAAAGAATATAGAGATATATTCAAGATTTCCCAAGAAAAGTCTTTTTCCCACATTGATATTTCACTAAAATTTAGGACACCCCTTCCTATAAATACATGATTAGTTCATTCCCAAGTACAATTCCATGTTCGGAAATATTAGCAAATCCACAAAAATGGTGCAACAAAGTTTATTTTTTCCTTTTGTTAATTATTCGATGTCTTTCCAATCGATAGTTGAGCAAGGGCTAAGGGAATACTTGGGAAGTCCTTTTGTTAGTCCGTCCGATCAAGCAAGTCATTCCCGAGAGAAATGCGTTACGTCTTGACGTAGATTCCGTCTGCGTGGGTTTTACGTGGCCTTTTATATGCATGATATGTTGTTGCAATTATTATTTGAATTAATATAGGATTAATTCATGCTAGTAATAATTAATGAATTAAATTTGTATTTAAATATTCACCCCGAATAGATCTGTGCAAAAATTACCCAACATATATCTCATCTCTTAACGATTTCTCATATAAGATGGTATTTTCTTTCAATGTGTTTGCTGGCCTTGTGGGCTCTTGGTTCCCTTGAATTTGCAAATCGCCGCATTGTCACAATAAACAGTGTTTGTGTTGAGCAAATTCGGAACTACATCCAAGTCCACTAGGAAGTTCTTGAGTCAAACCGCTTTTTTTGCCTGCAAAGAGCCTACATATTCGCTTCCATGGTAGAATCTGCGATGCATTTCGCTTAACGCTTCCCACGCCATGGCTCCTCCCCATGCAAAACACACTACCGAGGTAGATTTTATGGAATCTAAGTCTGATTGGAAATCCGAGTCTGTGTAGTCGATGGGGATTAAACTATCTGACTGATAAACCAACATTCTATCTCGAGTTCTTTTCAGATACTTCAGAATGTTTTTAATCGTCATCAATGTTCCTTCCCGGTTACTTTGATATCTTGCCACCATGCCAATGGCAAAGCAGATATCCGGTCTCAGACACGAAGATTGCATACATAAGGCTTCCGACAAACCGAAGCATAAGGAATGCATTTCATGTCATCTATCTCCTTTTTGTGTCTTAGGGCACATTTCCTTGATAGATGGATTCCATGCCCCGAAAGGTACGGCCTTTCTTGAATCCTGATCTTTGAATCGTTTTCAAGACGAAAGTCTATGTGTATGAAGCTTGCGATAAGCCTATCATCCTTTTCTTGCGATCTTGAGTGATCTTGATCCCAAGGATGTGTTCGCTTCCCCTAAGTCCTTCATATCAAACTGGTTTTGAAAGCCATGCCCTTACGTCTGATAACACCTTTACATCGTTCCCGATGAGCAGAATGTCATCTACGTATAGTACTAAGAATACCAATGCAGTTCCGACACGCTTTTTGTACACACAACTTTCGAACTCGTTTTGATCAAACCCATAAGACTTTATAACATGATCAAAACATTGGTTCCAAGCTCTGGATGCCTATTTGAGTCCGTAAATGGACTTCATGAGCTTACAAACTAGGTGTTCTTGATCCTTTTCAATGAAGTCTTGGGGTTGTTGCATATAGATTTCCTCATCAAGACTTCCGTTAAGAAAAGTTGTCTTGACATCCATTTGCCAGATTTCAAAATCGAGATGAGCAGCTATCGACAAGAGAATCCGGATGGACTTAAGCATTGTTATAGGTGAAAAGGTTTCCTCATAGTCGATCCCTTCTTTCTGAGTATAACCTTTGGCCACAAGCCTCGCCTTGAAGGTTTCCACCTTCCTGTCCGGTCCCCTATTTCTCTTGTATACCCACTTGCAACCAATGGGTTTGACCCCATTAAGTGGTTCGACTAGCTCCCACACTCTGTTATGATCCATAGACCCCATTTCTACTTTCATTGCCTTTTGCCAAGAAACTGCATCCTTGTCTTGGATTGCCTCATCATATGTCCATGGGTTTGATTCGTCTTGTCCGGGAATCAAGTCCGAGGACTCTCCTATCCCCATGAATCTCTCGGGCTGTCTTACAACCCTCCCACTGCGACGAGGTTCCGGTTGTGAAAGTGTGTCGTTTGGTATATCATCTTGTACAGTTAGCAATGAGGTTAGCCCCTTAGCTCACTTAAGGTAATCTCACTGGGTCTTCTTTTCGTTCATATAGTCTTCCTCCAAAAAATCTAAAGTGGGTTCTTATTACCACCTTTTGATCTTGGGACCATAGAACATACACCCTTTTGTTCCTTTCGGGGTATCTTATAAACAACCTTAATTACGATCGAGGATCCATTTCCGACTTCCTTGTCCAACACGTGGGCGGACACCCCCAAATTCTCATGTGTCTCAAACTAGGCTTGCGCCCGGTCCACAATTCTTTGGGAGTTTTGGGAACCGATTTAGATGGCACCAAGTTCAGAATGTAAGCCGTTGTTTCCAAGGCATGACCCCAGAACGACTTGGGAAGATCCGCATAACACATCATTGATCTAACCATTTCTAAAAGAGTTTTGTTTCTTCGCTCTGCAACCCCGCTTTTGTTGAGGGGTTCCGGTCTGCGATATAGTTCGGATGCAATCCCTTCATCTGACAAGTAGTTCAAAAACTCATCGCTGAGGTATTCGCCTCCACGATCGGATCGTAGAGACTTGATACGTTTTTCCTTATGATTCTCTGCTTGAGCCTTAAATTCTTTGAATTTCTCAAAGGTCTCAGATTTATGCTTCATAAGGAAAATATAACCGCATTCTCGAGTAGTCATCAATAAAAGTGACAAAATACTCATAACCTCCTCTTGCTTTTGGTTGACATTGGACCACATATCGCCCTGTGTGAACGATTTCTAACACTTCTTTGGCTCTATTCCCTTGGCTCCAAATGCCCTCTTGGTCATTTTTACCCTCCAAACATGATTCACGAGGTTGGAATTGGTTCAACTTGGAGAAACTCTAGTGAACCATCTTTCACCAACCTTTGGATCCTCTTTGGATTAATATGTCCCAATCTTAGATGCCATAGAAAGTGTTTCGTTCACGTCCGATGAACGTTTTTTCTTTTATCGAAAATTGATTGATGTGTTATAGGATGCATTTAAGTGAGTGGTGTGCACGATTAATTGTATAGAGATTACTTGACAACGTTCCATGACAACTAAATTTATCATAAAGAGAAATGGTAACAACTTTATCAAAAAGTAACCGAATATCCATCAAGGTAAAGTTTAGAAACCGAAATTAAGTTCTTTCTAAAATTCGAACGTAAAAGTACATCTCTTAAAATAAAAGACAAAAGACAGTGCACTTCTCCCACTTTGCTTCACCGCCACTCGTAGTATCGCCCAAAGGTGATGAGGATCTCACTCCCACTAAGATGTCGTCCGCTTGAACCCCCTGTAATGTGAAAACAAACATGATCAAGGATCCCAGATCCACCACCCATAAATGGGAGGCATACGCCCACTAAGCAAGTTTCAACAACTAGTGCGTGAGAATTACCTTTCTTTCCATTCCTTTTGGGATTGGAACAGTCCCGACCTCCAATGTCCTCTCTCACCGCACTTGAAGCATCTCCCCTTAGTCAAGGCTTGCTCACCCTCCACCTCCCTTCACCTTTTATTTGCCTTTGGCAACACTTGAGTTCACTTGCTTGTGGCTCTTGTCCTTTTTCTTGTTCTTACCACCCCTTGGCCTAGAAGATGAAGAAGGTCCATTTGCCACCAAGGCTTGGCTCTTTTGCCCCAATATCGCCTCTGCCGAGACCAAAGCTTGCAATAGATCAGGCATCAAGAACTTTTGATTATTCATCTGATAGTTCAGCCTGAACTGTTCAAAACTTTTCGGCAGAGAATGGAGCACGAAATCGATTTGGGTCTCGATGTCATATTCGGTGCCAAGTACCTCAAGTTTGTTAAGGTGAGCCATCATCTGGAGAACGTGCTCCCTTACGGGCGTTCCCTCCACCATTTTCATAGAGAGCAAGTCCCTCATGGTGATCTGACGAGCCACACGGTTCTGATGTTGAAACATCGCTTTAAGACTAGTCATGATGTCTGCGCAAATGGTCTCAACGTTCTGGTGTTGGTGTTGCAACACATCTGACATTGAAGCCAAGATGGTACACTTTGCCATTTCGTTGGAACGCTCCCAGTCAGCATACTCTTTCTTAACCGATTTAGTTAACTCGTCATTTGGCTTTTCTGGTTTAGGTGTAGTGAGAACCCAGTTATGGCTTTGTGCAGTGAGGACAATAGTAAGTTTACGACTCCAATCAACAAAGTTTTCACCAGTAAGCAAATTTTCTTTAAGTATATTGAACAAAGGATTAAAAGGTTGCGACATGATGAAACCCTAAATAAATAATAATATGCATAAGCACAAGTATATCACAAAATTCGATCACATGTTTCATATTAAAATCTCCAAAAAAAATATGAACATGCATCGACCAACATCTCAAAACAATTTAAATAAGCCATGGGGTGGGTCATTATTTAAATACATTCAAGCGAGTTACAAACAAAACGATTTAAACCTTTAATATCCAGATTAATAGTTGGCTCCCACTTCGACCAATATAAAATTGACCAGGACTTGAAGGAAGTATATGCATATCAATTTTATAGCTAAGTAATAACCATGATTAAATCTGAAATTATTATTTTGCTTCGATCGAGCCTCGTGGGGAGGGTCATCATCGCCACTAGTAATAATTCACAATCATCCAATTAGAATTTATTCATGTGAAAGCTATCTTTTGACCGACCCGTGGGGGGAATTTCTCCAAAAGAATTCACAAATAAATAAATCATGGAGGTCAATAATTAATTCAATTTTATTATCCGGAATAAAATTGTCAATTAATTGTTTAAGCATACTTAGTAATTTTCGAAAGTGATATTTTTTAAAAATATTTTCTCATGCATCGCAAATTTAAACACAATTTAAATAAGCATAAAATAATGCATAAACATCAAGACAAAAAATTAAACATATTGGGCACATTTATCCAATTGTCATGGTTAATTTGTGTCATGCCTTGATCTTGAAAAATCGCCTTCATAGCCTTCATCGTTCGTCTCGAAAAAGCTCCCACTTGACCATTTAAAAAAAAGCGTCTTGTCAAGCCACATCATCATCGACCACTCGCCCGCCTGAGCGCCAGCCGCTTAGCACTCCCGTCGCTAGCATCCGGCGTCTGTTCGCTATGCCCGCCGGCCTCCGTCTTGGTCTGGCCCCTCGACCTCCGACCTGCGCCCCAAAAGGCCCCTTTCAGCGTCAGCGATGCCTCCCTTTGGCGCGTTTAATGACACGACGCTTTCCCTACGCGATTCCCGATCCCGTCTTTTAATTCTTCATTTCGCCTCCCATTTTTTCGATCCGGTTATAATTTATTTAAAAATAAATAAACCTAGATCTAGACTAGTCTATTACATTGATCAAAATCAAACAAATTCTAATCTACTCGTGGATTTTCTCACGAGGCAAAAATGAATCCGAACGAATCGAATTAAAAAACACAATTTATATGCATTCATAAATAAATACATTAAATTTCATGACAATTGGATACATGTAAAAAAAGATCTAGCAATTCTACTATCCATTTCAAATTTAATGACAAATAATTAAATTATAATTTAAAATTGAGAGTTCAAACCGAGACTCGATACGGTTTGTTGGGGAATTAATGGCGGGATCTATTCGGGATGAATATTTAAATACAAATTTAATTCTAACAATTATTACTAGCATGAATTAATCCTAAATTAATTCAAATAATAATTCAACAATAAATCATGCATATAAACAGTTCACGTAAATCCTACGCATGCGGAATTACTACGAGTTTACGTGAACGTACCTCTTAGAATGGCAATGGTCTCGTCGATGAAAACACACCAAAAGACCTTCCCAAGTATTCCCTAATCCTTGCTCAACAATCCGGTGGAAGGATGCTCGCGAACAATTAACAAAAGGAAAAATAAACTTTGTTGCACCACCTTTGTGGATTTACTAATTTTTCCAGCACATGGAATTGTACTTGGGAATGAAAGAATCATCCCCTATTTATAGATGGGGTGTTGGTCGAAATTTTGAGGAAAAACCAATGTGGAAAAATCTTTTCTTGATCTCCAAGAAATCTTGAATATATCTCCTATATTCTTTTCTTCATAATTAAAATATTCCACAAAAATCCCACCTCATCTTGTTATGGCAATATTTTCGAAAATCAAGAGACAAGAATCCAAGATTTGGATCTTCTTGAATTTATAAGATATACTTGTATTTCAAGAAATACATATCTTCCATAATAATTATTCAAGAAAATCTTTCTTTCCCTTAATTATCAAAAATTTTGAAATTTTCATATGAATAACCAAGTGGGAGATTTGTTGAATTTAATGAGATAATCTTGTATTCCAAGAATACATATCTTCATTCCATAACAAAATTCAAAGAAAATCTTTCTCCCATTTTATTCATAATTTTGAAAAAGATAGGAAAAATAAGCAACAAAATTTATTTTATTTTTAAACACATTTTTCAGTTATTGGACTTTATCTTGGGCTACTTGGGGGGCCTTTAGGAGAATTAAGATTGGACCTTCCAATGGACATTGAATTATCAATATTGAGCCACAATATTATTCAAGCCCATAAATATTAATTAATCCCACTACATAATTAATATTGCACTATCCATCTTAACCCATATTACAGTTAATATGGCTCCCCGTTATTATTTCCCATGTTTAAGATTATCTAGCCCATTAATTAATTCAAGCCACTGAAATAGCTTTTCATTAATTAATATCTTTTATCCTTGGTAAATGAACGGTTCAACATTATTATTCATACCGGAAACTAGTTCCACTTGCAAGATTTGGTATGATAAAACTTATGAACCTCTCAAGGGTGCAAATCGAACAAGCGTACTTGCACATGATTCTCCATATTAAATCTTAGCAATCGCATGTGACCAATAATATTGCCCAAGATATAGAGTATTGAATCTCATTGATTCTCTTCCCGTAATAAGTCAAATCAATAGTTACTAACCACACGCAATCCTATTTAAGGGACGAAGATTAAGAAATAACTAACCACTGAGGTCTAATTCTTCCTAGTTCAGTTCTGAAGAATTTGTCCTCTTGTAGGTCCTCCTCAATGCATCAGTCATGCACTATTGTAATCTCTTGGTCAAGACAAACCAATATGAGTCTTACACTAAAACCTTTCACGATGGATTGTTCATTTCCATCTAGGTCGTGAATGGTGTACTTTTAGTTACAAGGAACTGTTAATTTAATCTTCTGTGATCTGGTATCACTAAATTAACTACAATGTAACACGTACAATTTATTGAACAGTTATGCAATAAATATATGTAACATTCGATGATATTTAAAGCATCAGTGATAAACAATTTATTTCAGTAAATAAATCCGAAATTCAGTCTGATTATACAAAGTAAAAGCATACTTTCGGAGTCAGTCTCCAGGTGGGAGATTGTTGGATTGTTGGAGTCTAAGTTGCGGAATGAGTCTAGGGAGGACAAGACGTTCGGAATGAGTCCGGGGAGGACAAGGCGTTGAATGAGTCCGGGGAGGACAAGACGTTTGGAATGAGTCCAGGAGGACAAGACGCGGAATGAATCGGGGAGGACAAGGCGTTGAATGAGTCGTGAGACAAGACGTTCCGACCTAGTTGAGGTCGTGCACTTCGCCTCGATGTCGATCTCGGTGGGAGATTGTTGGGTTATGGAGCCCGAGTGAAAGCGGGATCTGCGAGGCGCAGGAGGCGCTTCGACCCGGCCTTCGAGGTCGGCGGGTGTGCTCGGTCGAGCGCCCCTATCCAACGCCAAGAGGGCACTCGAGCTAGATAGTTGATCGGCGAAACCTCGACCAAATGCCTGGTCGAAGCGATTCCGAGGCTGGACGCGAAAATAGGGTTTTCGGCGGGATGGGCCAAATCTAGGGGTTTGGCCCGGTTCCCCGATTCGGGTTTTGTATAAATAACCCCCCCTCCCCTATTGTATCTTGCACTACTTGCACTATCTTATACTATATATAGTAGATCTCTTACGGCTTGGTAGTGCCCCGGATGTAGTCATTCCTAAATTTAACCCAGAATCAAATTGTTTGTTCTCTAAATTTCGTAGTTCCATTATTTTCTCCTATAATTGCTTGCTTTAATTCCAACAATTGTAACTACTTTTTCTCATTCTTTTCTTTTCTTCTTCTTTAATTCTTCCCCTCTCTCTCTCTCTCTCTCTCTCTCTCTAAGATTGTAACCATGAATGTTGATTGTGTTTCTTCGTAGTCAAATTTCCGTCTCAAATTTTGAGATGGAAATAAAAACCATCGCAAATTTAGTCACTTTTGACCGTTTCACTGTTTCCGTCTCAAAATCGAAAATATTTCATCGCAAATTTTCCATCTCTAAAAGAAGGATCAATAAAACACTTGATTTGACTTTTTTTATTATATTCTTTTTGGAAAGGGAATTTTGCTTAATTTAAGACACTAAACTTGTAGGGTAGAGGTTGTTTTATAGTAGTATCTTCTATTTTATGCTAGGGGTTAAAATTTTGCACCTTTAATAGGGTCATTTGAGTAATAAATACAAAATAATGTACATGTTATATATCTAATGTGAGAATTAAGATAAATCAAAATTATTTATTATCTTAAGGGAGGTGGCATAATAAGATTTTAATACTTAAAAAGCATTTTAAAAAAGAAATAATTTAAGGATATTTACTTAATGCTCTCTGTCCAAAAAATAATAATTGTAAGTTACATGAATAAAGTTTGTCATGAAGTAATTTTTTGTTATATCAATTGAATAAAGGCTGTAAATATTTTGTGAGGCTAGCATAAGTTGTGTTTTCATAGCTCAGTGTATTTTATTTTTATTTGTTTGGTTAATAATTTAATAATATATATATATATATATATATATATAATTAATTAATTAGCGAGAGTGGTGTACTTGAGATGGGGTTAATTGGCAATATTTCATCCTTAAATGATGTCTCATTTTAGAGAACGAGAAACTGGGCCCACAAAAGATTTAAAACAAAACTAAATGGTCCCCACGAAACTACATGTTTCGGAGCACGAACTCGGAACAAAAGAATAACACCAACCAAATTGACCATTTTTAAGGAGCAGTTTTATAGTATTGTCAATTTGTCATTATTCATTGCTGTTTCTAAACACACGTTTACTCACCATCAGATTACAATATATTACAAATTTGTAATTCCTTTTTTAATGAACAAAATTAATCCAATCAAAGTTTTATAGTATTGTCAATTTGTCCTTATTAATTGCTGTTTCTAAACACACGTTTACTACAGTTGAAGAAAAAAAAAATTAATCACCATCAAATTACAAATTTGTAATTCCTCTTTTAATGAACAAAATTAATCCAATCAGCCTAGATGATTAAAAACTGCAAGTCTTGACAATGATCACCAGGTACAATTTTGATATAAAGAAAGAGTGAACAACTCAAAAATAATCTCCAGAATCACAATCAAAATTCAATGCTACTAACTAGCAACAAGTTTACAGATGCATATATACACATGGGCAACAAAAAATGCATTTACCCAATCAAGACTTGAGGTAAATGCTATACAGCATTAATGCCTCAACATTTTGCATTTAACCAAGTAGCTTAAACCAACTAATACTTCAGTGTTGAATCCTATTTTTTTGGAGCACCACAAATATGCAACACTAGTTACAAAAAGTTCATCTAATTATTGGACTCCAGATTTCATGAAAAAAACACAACCGACTGATTGCAATCCAGATTTTTAACACTAAAACACATTGTATTGTATTGAACAAGGCTATGCAGAACAACAAGTACATGTTACAAGACAAGAAAAATATAAACAAGACTGAATGAGCAACAATTGATTAAGATACTATATATGCTTAATTATCCCTAGTACTTAATCCAACAATTAGGCTAAGCTAGTATTGCCTTAAGCCCCTCATGCCCAAATAAATAATCTTGCCGTACATCTCATTAGAAAAACTAGAGAATTCCTAGCCTTATTTTCAAACCAAAAATCCTAATTATCACAGAGATATATATATTAAAAAATAACACATAAATAGAAATTATGCCAAATGATGCTTCTTCTTTCTTTATAACATGTCATCATCTTGTTCATTTTCATTTGAAGATTAGAATTCAACATGAATTCTCTTGGAAAAAAACTTGTTTTCTCTTCACCATCACCATCACCATCACTCATCCACATGAAAGTGAACCTGAAATATCCCTCCTTAATCTCCTCAAGGTCATTTCGCCCAATCAAATGGAAAACCAGATGCCCTTTTTGTTTAGCCAAAGGAAATGAGATTGGCTTCTTGTCCCGTAATTATCTTGCTGAGCATCTAGCCAAATCCCATCTTCAATTAGTGAAGAAGCATGGGATTGACATTAGTCATTGCAAACCTGATGGTTGGTGGTGTATTGTCTCAAGCTTTGAAGAAGCACGCAGGTT
This sequence comes from Stenogyne calaminthoides, assembly GCA_037126765.1. Classification (NCBI taxonomy): domain Eukaryota; kingdom Viridiplantae; phylum Streptophyta; class Magnoliopsida; order Lamiales; family Lamiaceae; genus Stenogyne; species Stenogyne calaminthoides. The sequence goes on along the minus strand of JBBCBC010000023.1, from coordinate 35,335,170 downwards.
TTCTTTCTTTCTTTATCTCTTCTCTGTTTTTGATTTTGTTTTTGTTTTTTGTTTTTTGTTTTTTTAAGAGAGGAGTCTTTGGTGGCTGCTAAGAGAGGTGGTTACACCCACAATCCAGAATTATGGGATTTTGGGGGCTGCAAATGAGCAATGCTCAGTTCAATACAGAGGCGGTGAAGGACCACCGGTGTCATAAGTAGTGGTGGTATTGGGGAGGAGGGTCACCGGCTTATATGGAGTTGGAGTAATATTAGTAATATTTACAGTTTCTAGGAAATTTAATTTTACTTTTTTGCGCTAATCATCCAATATTTCCGCCTCTTAATTCGCTAATCAATACTTGTATTGGGATGGATCCCTATAATATCATTTGCTAATGAATATTGTATTGGATCCCCTATAACTATGATGGATGATTTCTGAATCAATATCATTTACTACTAATTCGTTGCATTTTTTGTCCACGTCTTAAATATACAAGTATTAGTTGTTTCTACTCAACAGTATTACTCTGATATTATGTATATCTCTATGAATCATCATTTACTGTTGCTCATATTATGTATATTATTGTTGTATAAGCCAAGGAAATATATATTTTCCAGATTTTTAGTTCAACTGCAAATATATTTGATCGATTAATTTCTTTTCCAAGATTTTAAATATGCAAATACTGTATATAGACTTTTAAAATAAGTACTATTACTTACTCATATATTGTGAATTATATCTCGTAATACCACACCAAATTGTTGTCATATTATATGTACCTTCTAATTCAATTTTATTTGTTTGACAATTCTTAACTTGGGAGTCGCGCGTACATTAGAATTATATATATGGTAGTACAAATCAAGCTCAATATTTATTTGGAATATGTATGTATGTATGTCAAATCCATTCAGTGACTCATCCTAGTCCTCATAACTTAATGCAAAAGATCCAGAACCAAAAGGGATGCTCTTTATTGTTATCATTATATTTCTTTAATTCTGTCTTAATCTGATTTCTTTATAATTTTTTTAATCGAATAATTAACTAACTTGTATAGGCCAAGTTGGCTGGCATTCCTAATTTATATGTTTCTAGTAACATTATAATTATGGTACGTACAAATCCAAAACACAGAAGATTTGATTTTTTTTATCGATACCATAATGTTACCTTAGTTTTGGTAGTAATATGGAAATTTTAGGATCAATAAAACTTCTAGAGGTTTCTGCTATGACTTTTTTAATTATGGCAAGATTTCATACGGAATTGGTGCACTCCAACCCTGCCCAACTTACTAAATTTGGGTAATATATATATATATTAAAAATCATCGGACAAGAGAAAACAAAGAGAGAGGAAGCAGAACAAAACACCAAAACGAGTTGTGAGCTTCCCCGTTCACAGTTTTCGAAATCGTGACATTCCTATTTTCTTTTCTTTTATAGAAAGTTGCATATTTACAAGGTGAAAAGAAGAGTTCCATAAAATAATAAGTTCCAAGTTTATGTTATAGGTAGTTGAATATTTATGTTATAAATAGTTGTATATTTGAGTAATTATAGATGGTTGCACGTTTTTTTATAGAAAGTTGCATGTTTACAAGGTGAAAAGAAGAACGAAAATAAAATAAGAAAGTAGGCCCAGTAGCCCATAAGCAAAACTAAAAAAGACATAGGTGGAATTTGAACCTTGTACCTTATATAGTAATAAAGGATGCTTAACCATTAATAAAGAATCATAGTAAAATTTGGTATATTCCCTTATATAATTACTGTCGGCGAGCAACCCAATTTTAAATGGACCACTTATTTACATGAGTATACGGTGCACTTATGTGCACAAAAGGCTCACTATCTAAACTTTTTTTTTTTTTTTTTTTTGGAATTGGAGTTTTGCTTAATTTAGGACATTAAAACTTGTAGAGGTTGTTTTATATCTTTTTTTTTTCTAGGAGTTGAAATTTTGCTTACTAAACATAAAATAATTTATATGTTATACATCTAATGTGAGATTTTTAAAAAAAAAAATTAAACATCTAATGTGAAAAGTAAGATAAATCAAAATTATTTATTATTTTTCATCGTAAGGGAGCTAGTATAATGAAATTTTAATACTTAAAAGGCATTTTAAAGAAGAAATAATTTAAGAATTTAAAATCAAAATACATAGTTTAGGGGTATAACGATGCATTTTGCCAATTTTTATTTGGTTGTGTCTTTTTGCGTATCTAAGTGTACTGTGCACTCGTAATATATTTTAGAATCATGCACTTTATTTATACTAAAAAGTGCAACTTAATTATACTGAACCTTGTCGTGCAATTACGAATATGAAAAAATAGTGTAAACAGCACAAGTTAGTGTTTGTTTAGTGCCAGACTTGAACCACAATGCTAATCAAACTCTGTTTAGTGCCGGTTTTGAACCACAATTGTTATAATTAGTAGCATTTTTTCCTAAGTTGTGAGACTACCTAATTTTTTATTTATTTTAAAATAAATGTTTATTGAGTACAAGTGGTGTTTCAAGACTCTACCTGAAAGTGTTACTCCATCATTTAGGAAGATACAATGTGTAATTTGTAAAATGCTAAAGTTTCATTTCTATTTCCTACGTTACGGTTGATTTTTTTTTTCGTTTCTAGTTCAATTAGAATTGAAGAGTTAAAATATTCACTTATAGAGTTACGAGAAAATTTAAATATAATATATCACTCTCGTTCATTAAAAAATTCAATGACAAGTGCATAATATTACAAATTAAATCATCATTAACAAACTTTCAATTAGTTAATGTTGATTATTCATCCAATTGGTTGATTAGTATAGATAATCACTGGAAATTTTTACACTAAATGAAGAATGTGATCACTTGCTTGCTTGCTTGTTTGATAAGAATAACAAAGTAGTACTAATTTAGCCTCTGCATAAAAATAAAGACGGTAAAGTAATAGTTTATTTACATTCGAGATTTTTTCAAAAATATCAAGCGTGAACATTTTCTCTACTTGGAAGAGAGCAGATTTGATTTTTTTTCAATACAACAATAATTCCTTCTGTTCTGTGATATAGAAAGTTAGGAACAGTAAAATACATTGATTTGATTGATTTTTTTTTTTTGAAAGGGGATTTTGCTTAATTTAAGTCACATAATATCGTAGGATGATTTTATATAGAGTTATGGCACGTAATATCTCCAAATTTACGCTAGGCGTAAAGTTCACTAGTTGGGCACGTCGTCTTTTAATTCTGGTGGTTTGATTTATATTTTACCTATTCTAGATTTCGATATCTAGTACTAATTTTATTTTAATAATTTTTTTTTTACATGAAAGAAAATATATTAAATCAAAGTCAAAGAATCGATCTCCAAAGCATTTACAATCGTCTCAGGAATAGAAGACGAAAGATAAAACAAATTACATAGAAAAGCATAACGAAATAAGCAATGGGCCACAACGTTGCCTGACCTACGAACACAACTAAAACTGAACGAACCAAAGCCCTTGCAAGCTTTCAAAATATACGTGACAATTCCTCCAAGATAAGTGAAATTTGTATCCTTCGTCATCAGTGCAAAGAACACCATCTGGGGATCAACTTCAATCGCCAGATTCACCACGCCCTTTTCCAGTTCACATTTTATTCCGAAATTATATTTAAATAAATTAATTCAATTGTTAATTTTCTAAAGTATTATTTAATTAGGTTAATTATGCAAGTCTATATAAAAATGGTTGGAGGTTCAATGATACAAGCCTATGCAATTAATGGTGTTCAATAATTATTTATTTATTAATATAAAAGTAATTTATTTTATTGTCTCGTGCTTTATTTCATAATTTTAAATGGAGCAGGTATCAACCATGTGCAAAGAAAGAAAAATGACTTATATCATTTTTCTTGAGTGGTTCTCATATGCATCTAGGTGATATTGGAGATTATACTGAAAAGTATGCTTTTTACTTTGTATAATCGAAATTGAATTTCCAGACTTATTTACTGAAATAAATTGTTTATCACTGATGCTTTAAATATGATTGAATGTTATATATATTTACTGCATAACTGTTCAATAATTCGTACGTGTTACACTGTAGTTAATTTAGTGATACCCGATCACAGAAGATTAAATTAACAGTCCCTTGTAACTATAAGTACGCCATTCACGACCTAGATGGAAATGAACAACCATCGCGAAAGGTTGAGGTGTAAGGCTCAGATTGGTTTGTCTTGACCAAGAGATTACACTAGTGCATGACTGATGCGCTGAATAGGACCTACAGGAGGATAAATTCTTCAGAACTGAACAAGGAAGAATTAGACCTCAGTGGATCGTTGTTTCTTAACCTTCGTCCCTTAAATAGGATCACTTGGGATCGGTAACTATTGCTTTGACTTATCATGGGTAGCGAATCAGAGAGAGATTCAATACTTTTTATCTTGGGCAATATTATTGGTCACATGTGATTGCTAAGATTTAATACGAAGAATCGTGTGCAAGTACGCTTGCTTGATTTGCCCCCTTGGGAGGTTCATAAGCTTTATCATACTAAATCTTGCAAGTGGAATTTGTTTCCGGTATGGATAATAATGTTGAACCGTTCCTTGACCAAGGACAAAAGATATTAATTAATGGAAAGCTATTTCAGTGGCTTGAATTAATTAATGGGCTAGATAATCTTAAACACGGGAAATAATGACCGGGAGCCATATTGACTGTAATATGGGTTAAGATGGATAGTGCAATATTAATTATGTAGTGGGATTAATTAATATTTATGGGCTTGAATTATATTGTGGCTCAATATTAGATATTCAAGATCCATTAGAAGATCCAATCTTAATTCTCCTAAAGGCCCCCTGAGTAGCCCAACATATAGTCCAATAACTGAAAAAGGTGATTAAAATAAAATAAATATTGTTGCTTATATTTCCCCATTATTTTCGAAAATTATGAATAAAAGAGGGAGAAAGATTTTCTTTGAATTTTGTTATGGAATGAAGATATGTATTCTTGGAATACAAGATTATCTCATTAAATTCAAGAAATCTCCCACTTGGTTATTCATAAGAGAGATTTCGAATTTTTTTGGAAAATAGAGGGCAAGAAAGATTTTCTTGATTTTCTTGAAAAGATATTATGGAAGATATGTATTTCTTGAAATACAAGAATATCTCATAAATTCAAGAAGATCTAAATCTTGGAATCTTGCTCAAATTTTCGAAAATTATACCATAAAATAGAGGAGGTGGATTTTTGTGGAATATTTTAATTATGGGAAAAAGAATATATGGGATATATTCAAGATTTCTTGGTGACCAAGAAAAGTCTTTTCCCACATTGAAAAACCACCAAAATTTCGTGCCCCTCCTCTCCTATAAATAGGGGATGATTAGTTCATTCTCAAGTACAATTCCATGTGCTGGAAATATTAGCAAATCCACATAAGTGGTGCAACAAAGTTTATTTTTTCCTTTTGTTAATTGTTCGCGAGTATCCTTCCACCGGATTGTCGAGCAAGGGCTAAGGGAATACTTGGGAAGTCCTTTTGGTTAGTCCGTCCGACCGAAGTCACTGCCATCCCGAGAGGTACGTTCACGTAAACCCGTAGATTCCGCATGCGTAGGTTTTACGTGGCTTTTTATATGCATGATATGTTGTTGCAATTATTATTTGAATTAATATAGGATTAATTCATGCTAGTAATAATTAATGAATTAAATTTGTATTTAAATATTCACCCCGAATAGATCTATGCAAATCATTCCCCAACAGGTGCACCATGCACTCATGGTGCATTTTAGGACCGTTCAACTTGTTATACTGAAAGATGTAACTTATTTATATTGAACCGTGCAACTATATTTCCATATTTATAGTTGCACGGTTCAGAGTAAACAAGTTGCATCTTTCTGTATAACAAGTTGCATGGTTCTAAAATGCAATATGAGTGCACGGTTCACCTGAATGCATACAAGACTTAGTCATTTTTCTTTTAGAAATGAGATCGTGATAGGGTACAACATAAATGAACATTAAAATATTAATATGTATAAATTTTAACGTATCGAAGCGTTTATTTTTCAGCCCACCCCACTATTAATCCTGGATCCGCCCCTGAATATAACTAACAGATAAACCGGTAGCCAGAACTTATTGAATATTGAGGGACATTAATCCTAAAGTTAAATAGAGTAAACATTACAGTTAGTTAACAACGTTAAGTCGAGGGATGAATGAACAGTGAATTGAAATATTTTTTTATTATTGAATTTTCCTATTTAATTAATTGTTAGTTTCATAGTAATTTATTGCTTTAAGTGGTAGTTATAGAAATTCCAATGAAAACCCCACTTTTTGTGTTACGTGTTTACCTTCGTAAATTCATACAATTAGTATAATAATTATTCTATGTTCCCTATGGATCGACCCCCTACTTACCACTACTACGAGTTAGTAGAGTAGAAGAGGATATTTATTTTTTTCGTACCTCGACGGTGCTGTCAAAACCAAAAAAGATTTATTTCTCTACCAACATAAGTAGGCAAAGGACTTGGTACAAAAGTTCGAAATGCTAGAATGCAAGTCAATTTCGACAACCATGGAAGTTAATGTCAAGTTGTGGTGTTGGGAAAATTATGGGTGCCCGGATCTATTCGAGATGATTTTAAATACATATTCAAATTAAATAATTAATTACTAACATGAATTAATCCTAAATCAATTCAACATAATAATTAAACAACATGCGTACACGTAATTCACGTAAATCCTAAACATGCGGAACTAGGAGTTACGAGATTACATACCTCTTGTAGAGACAACCGTTGAGACGATGGATCAACCCAAAGTACCTTCCCAAATATGTCCCAAAGTCCACAAACGTAACCTGGTGGGAGGATTCGCACGAACGATTTTAACAAGAGAGAAAACCAAAAAATATTATGCTACCACCTTTGTGGATTTCTAATATTTCCAACACATGGAATTGCACTTGGGAATGAAAAATTCATCCCCTATATATAGGAGTGAGGGGGTCGAATTTTTAGGTCAAAAATATAAGGAAGAAAATCTTTTCTTGTCTCCAAGAAATCTTGAATATATCTCCTATATCCTTTTCTCCTTAATTAAATTTTCCATAAAAATCTCTTCCCCTTTTTATCCTATTATTTTCGAAAATAACAAGATTAAAGGAGTCAAGATTTGACTTCTTGAATTTATGGGATAATTATGTATTCCTACAATAATTATCTTTTTCCATAAAATATCTACAAGAAAATCAAGACAATCTTTCCTTCTTCTTATCACTACTACACATTTGAGCTTGCACAGCTGCACTTGGACAACCCTTTTTTCAAACAGCTCTCCAAGCTATAGCTTGGAGAGCGGTTTTAATTAAAAAAAAGAATAGACAGATGTTCAAAACCGTTGTCCAAGTTTAACACTTAGAAAGCGGTTGAGAACTGATGTGCAAGTGTTTAGACAGCGGTTATGAACCGTTGTCCAAGGGTAAAGTTTGGACAGCGGTTATGAACCGATGTCCAAGTGTTCGGATAATAATATATATACACCCAAATCGCGAATTGAACCAGCTGATATATATCGATCGAAGTCCTAGCCTCCTCCTCCCTCTCCCCCAAACCGAACCATCAGCTGCCGTCCTCCCCCACCGCCGTCGCCGTTGCCGTTTTCAATTTCGTCACCAAAATTTCTAGGTATTTTCTCTATTTATCTCTTATTTGATGTCTTCTTCGTTTTGGTTTATCCCTTTTCTTCGTGCTTTTCCTTTTCTTCGTGTTTTTGGTTACTTGTTAAGGGTTAAGTTAAGGGGTAAAGGACATTAATCCATAAACCTTTCGGTCATCGAACTCCGCTGGTATCCAGCCGCCTATTATCCTTTCTAATATGCAAAACTTAATTCTCTTTTCGACTAATGTGTAAGTGCAATTTAAAGATGTAAGCCCTAATTTATAGAGTTACTGTCCAATCCAATCTATAGAGTAACTGAATCATAATTTTTAGATAATTTTATGTAGAGCTCTGCCGAGTCTATTTACAAGTCCTTGGTCGTGTATCTTTGTTGCGGTTGTTGTTGCCATTAATTTTTTATATGGAAAAGGAGAAGATATTGGTGCCATTAACGTCCACCAGAAGCATAGTTGAGATTGAGCACCAAGTTGATGTATGGTTATAGTTTTATTGGGTATGGTTATGGTTTACAATGCTTCTTCAAATAAGTAGGAATGTGTAAACCAATTTAGTAATGAGAAATTGTAGATTGGACAATCCAAAATTGGGAATAAAACATGTTCAGTTAGCTTGATAGATGAGATGAGTACAAGTATAAGACATGTTCAGTTAGCTTGTACAAGTATAACCACACGGTTAACTTACTAGATAAGGATTTAAACATAAATTAGTGTTAATTTATTAGGATTAATGTTGTTAGTGTTAGAGATGAACAACTTGTTAGAGATGAATACATATTGTGTGGCTTGGCTTGATTTTTTATGCTAATTTAGATATGAACAATTGATGCACTCAAGGTGTTTGATAATATGCTTGTGTGAGGATTTAAGCATAGTTTTGAATATTGTTTGTTTTTTGTTTATTAAATGTTGTTTCTTCTGCTTTACAAGATCATGTCTCGTTTGCCATATCCCGGAGATGATGGAGATGATGATGGATATTCTGATGGAGATCATGGCGCATATGATCATGGTGCATATGATCGATAGCATCCTGATGACTTGAGAGAGTGTGACACTGATGCTCCCACCGCCACTAGCAGCTCCGGGGAGAAACGCACTCGGGGTATAGTCACCATGTCATCTATTAAGAGAGCTCGTAGCAAGGGGAAAACACTTCAGGTAATTTTATTACAATTGAACAGTTTGAAATCGATAAATATATTGGATTGATCGTTGAACCTAATTAAATACTATGTTATTGCAGTTATCGTTCAATGAGTTTGGACAGGTAATGGGAAAAGAGAGTGAGTCATTGTCCTTCTACATTGGAGCTGCAGTCAGGAGCTTGATCCCTATCGTGCTGCCAGCCAAGGACTGGCGTAGCCCCAAACTGACTCCTTTGAAGGAAAGATTATGGGACGAGCTTACGGTATGTTAATTATATATTTATTGAAAGTTGTAGTATGACCCTTAAATTTACTAAATTGTTATGTTATATGCGTATAGACTACATTCAGAGGTCGTGACCACACAAAGAAGAAGCAAATATTGTCGTAAGCTGGAGTAATGACCAAGAATTTTCGGACTTGGTTGAGAAGTAACACACGAGATCCGGAAACTGGTCCTTACTCGGCTAGTCCGCCTCCGGCGTATCAGAATAGCCCTATGGTGGCTCCATACTGGGAGGAGCTTGTGAGCAGAGCTATGGGGGATGATTTCCAGGTAAAATTGTTCAATGTCATTTCCTCAATTTCTAATGCCCTAAGTTTTTCAGTGTTTATCATATTTCTATTATACTGTAGAATCGAAGTAATAAAAATCGCGATCAAGCCAAGTCGATGGAGGAACGATATCGTGGATCGAACAAAGGTTGTGCACTTAATAAGAGAAAATATGGTGAGATCAAAATCCTAACTTTTTTTTTATATTCACTTTTAATATATCTAATAAAGGGACACGTTCATCACTATCGTAGAAAAGAAGAAAGAAGAAAAAAAATTGAGAGAGTGAGCCTATTGTTACCCGTTTTGACTTATTTGAGACTACCGAAAAAGGGTCGAGGCGGGAATATTCACGATCCCATTACTGTAACATCATCAAAGAAGTGGTAATCTATCCATTAATTTATCTTTCAATTACAAACTATTATTTATAAACAAATAATTAAATAATAATCTTTTGTTTTTGTGATTCAGGAGCGTCTATCTCAGACCATGACGCCCGACGACATCCTCATGTTCCGCTCTGATGATCTGTTTGGACGGGCTATGGGTCGCCAGAGAACATCCCAACCCGCCATTTGTGTCGGATATGGCGTGTGAAGACATCTTTAACAATGGCACCTTTGGTCTTCAAGCCATGAATATGGTGGGTATACTAACGGAACAGGTTGCCAAGTTGTCTAAAGATGTGGAACGTTTGAGGTCCGAGAGAAGAACGAGCCACGGAATGTCGTCGAGTGGAGCAAGCTGTGAACATAGTGTCGCTAATGCTATGTTTTCAAATTAACCCTAGCGACGACTTTATTTATTGGCACTTCAAAACGTCTCTCGGTGCTCGATATGCATGTCTCACATTTGTTTTAATTAAAGACTAGTGTATTAAAATTTTCTAACTAAATATCTTATTGAACGACCAACGACCTTTTCTTTACCTTTATTTGGAGGATCCCGTCGGTTGGTAGCCATAGAACGTTACCCGCAGCTCCCATGGAATGATTCATGGTCATCCCATCACTCCTGGTTTCGTGAGGGTCACACTCGATGTACCCGTAATCGGACAAAGAAGGATTCAAATGTGCCAAAACCAATCAATGAAGCCGTCCACGATCGAACGATGTGGTCGGGCACTTCATCGAATGACCGAAACAACTTGGTCTCTAAGACCATGAGGGTAAAATATATGTTATTAAAGTGGGGTGAGTGATAAACATTTCGTTAAAATTTGTATTCATGTTTATAATATTTGCACATATATATGCTAAATTTGCGATTAATTTTAATATTCTCAATATAATATAGGAACCATTGGGTCTTTGATGCATATACACATGAATACATTAAGTGTGTATTTTATGGACCCAACTCATGATGGAGTTTATTCAAATCATACGATCTCGTTTCATATATGGGCGTAAGTTCATTTTTAATATTCTATACAATGATTTGTTTTACTTTTAAAATTATGCATATTTAATCTATTTTTATTTTTTAATTATAATAATAATAGTGTGATGATATTATGTATCGAGAGTCGCCTTCCAGTCAAGGTTCAAGATCTAAGTTAAATAAAGTGAACCGGATTAACATTAAGGTAAATTTAATTTAGTAAATTATCAAACTAATTAATAGAAAGAAATCATAATTGTAATCGTGATTATAATTGTTAATCAACGAGTTAGAAACAACGAGATAATGACCATTGTGGACATTTTGTGTGTTGCTTTATAGAAGATATAATTAAAGCTTCTCTAAATGAACATTCCTCTCAATGTAAGTCAATTTATCGATTTATTTAAATTATTATTGATTGAATAAAAATTCATACTATATTGATTGATTAGTTGTTTTGCGGTTTGTCTATGAGCGTGAGCTCAAGTCTTACTCTAAGAAAAGATGGAGAAATGGAAAAATGATTGGGCGGGGAATTTTTACAATCGATTCTTATATTCATACGATATTGAGTGAATGTTGTTTGAAATATTGGTAGCATGTAATTAAATTATATATTTGATATGATATATATTTCATGTTTTTGATGTATTGGACGTATGTTTATGATTGTATATTTATTTATTTCATGATGTGTATGTTTATTAATTTATTTGATGTTTTGGTATATATATATGTGGTTTATGGTTTTATTATAGGATTTTTGGTTTATGGTATATGGTATTGGACGTATATATAAGTTTTGGTTTATTGTTTTATTATAGGATTTTTAAAATATAAATTAATAATTAAAAAAAAAATTGGACACCGGTTAATAACCGTTGTCTATGTAACATATAAACGAAATTTAAAAAAAATATTAACTTGGACAGCGGTTGATAACAATTTGTCCAAGCGAAAAACTTAGACAAATTTTTATCAACCGTTATCAATCAAAAAATCTGCAAAGCGGTTGTAAACCCATTTGTCCAAAATCTTTTCTTGGACAACGGTTTTTTATCAGCTGTCCAAGCTTTGACAGTTGTTACTTGGAGAGCGGTTATAACCGCTCTCCAATGTCATTTTTCACAGCTGTCCAAGCCCAAATGTGTATTAGTGTATCCACATATTTTTCGAAAATATAAGCATGAAAATATAGCAAAATATTTTATTCTCCCTTTCATTAATTGGACTTTATTTTGGGCTATTTGAGGGGCCTTTAGGAGAATTAAGATTGGACCTTCAATGGACTATGAAACTCTAATATTGAGCCAAATATTATTCAAGTCCATTAATATTAATTTACTCCACTATAAAATTAATCTGCGACGGTCTTTTCTGTCGCAAAACTGAACAAAAATGACGACGTTTAACAGCTGGTCAAATGTCCGTCTCAATATATTGTTAACCATATATAGTTTAACAATGCTAAAGTGAAATTACTGATTCTAGTGAAGCCAAAAGTTAGTAAGATCAAAAAAGTAATTGCAAACAGTACTCCCAACACATTTCCCCTTAACCCTAATCTTCAAGACATAGTGTTCTTCTCCCATTTGTAACTTGTTTGAGCTGGAATTATGTGCAAAATTAAGTCTTCCCCTTCGAATATATTGCAAGTCGCATATTAATTGTTATTCCCCTACTTTTAAATTCATATATAGGACGAAGATGCACACACATTCTTGTCACATAATCCAAAGTCTGAACAATTTCATTGGCAATATGATCACTTCAACATATATATCTACTTCAAAGAAAATGATTTTGATTTCTATTTTGATTTCAAATCGTGGGCGCCGTAGGTGTAGATATCTCGAATGGAGGGGCAAAACTCGTTGATATCCGTGAAGTAAACGGAGTCGGGTTTAAGGTGCGGGTAGTCAGCAGCAGAGAGCAGAAATCCATGATTCATGCCGATGAAAATAGCCATGCCGTCCAAGCCACCATCCATGTATGTCCTCCTAATCGTACTTGTACACATCGAAATCCACAGTAAGCTTATATCGTAGAGACCATCACAGGTGCGGATATCCTTGACGTGGGACCCCCATTCGTGGAACATGCAAGAAGAGTTTCTGGAGTTTGGAGTAGGCCACACTAGAGTAAAACCGAGCGCTGGTGCTGGTGCTGGTGGCGATTGAATATCATGAGAGCGCGGCAATCTTCATGGTCGGGGAGGAGACAACGAGATAGGGGCAGTATGAGGAGACAAATTGTGAGGTGAGGGGAGCGGATTGGAGAGAAAGAGGTGGTGGATGCTGTAAGACACAAGCCTCAAGCCAGCCGTGCGACGATCCCACAAACTCGGCCTCATATTCAGGGCATTCAGTGTCGACCTCGCCGAGTTTCAAGATTTTATAATTGTCGGGATCGGGAGACACTACATCGTCACTTGCGAGACAGTACAAGTTGTAATCCATGTGGGATTCGCCTAACATCAGCCACGGCCACACTTTTTTAACAGATTCCCCTGCACCAGCACCATATAACATAGTATTTTTTGATGATGATAAACAAGGACATCTCATTATCCTTGTTTTTCGAATTAATGAAGAAATCAAGCCTGCAGGCTTCACCAGACTCGCCATAATTGTCTTTACCCTAGCTGCTCATTGATTCATTGCGTTTAAATACTAGGTTTGTTTATTTTTAAATACTAACATATTTCAATTTATTCATTTATTTACAACCCAGATTTTTGTATAAAATCAAGCATGGAAATACAAATTATAATTCCATCCATAATATACAAACTAATGCTAGAAATTAACAGTCCAACACATTGATTTGATTTGATTTGATTTTTCTTCTTTTTTTGGAAACAGAATTTCGCTTAGTTTAAGACAAATAAACTTGAAGGATTTCCTATTTATTTTGCTAGGGCTGAAAACTCGTCCGCCGTAGGAGTATTAATTTTGTATTGTATGTAGTATAGGATCCCCTGTTCTATTTTTCTATTTCATCTACTATTCTACATCTTAGATTAATGATAAGTGTACATTTCACAATATCTATAAATATGAGAATAATACTCTAACATAACCACATAATTTATTTAGGAAGTTATATCTATTTAAATAAAATTAATTAATTCTTACCAAATCCCATTCCAAAAAAACTTAAAAAAATATTGATAATTAATTAATTAAGCCCCCCACACACATATATGTATATAGCGATTTTAAAAATAAGAAATAATCCAAAAAAATTGAAACCACGTAACTTTAAAAATATAAAAAATAATTTGTATTTGTCTTTTTTTTTAATGTAAGTTTATTAAAAAAGCTTTTATTAAAAAAAGTTTATAAAGAAATACCCCCCTTAATTTAATAAAAGAAAAATAAAACACTCTAAATTATTTAGGCACACAATTATAGGAGAGATTATAATAACATACTACTCCCTCCGCCCCGTAGTTGATTTCCTATTTATTGTGTGCTCAGATTTTAAGAAAAAGTGATAAAGTGTTGGGGTAGAAAGAATTATTTATTAGTATTTTATGTGATAAAGTGATGGGTAGTTGGGGTTAAAAAGAGTTTTTTATTAGTATTTTATGTGATAAAGTGATAAAGTATATATCCCCATTTAAGTAAATAGAAAATCAACTATGGGACACCCAAAATGGAAAACATGAAATCGAGTCTGGGATGGAGGGAGTATAATTTTTGCAAATGACAAATTGCAAAAAGAGGACTTATCTTTGTCCCTTATTGCACTTCAAGGACCCAACTTTAAATTTTTGTAGGGTAGATATTTAACTATTAATTTATTAAAAAAAAAAGGACTCGGACAGTTTTAAAGACAAAAAATAAATTTTTTCGCTTATTTTTTTATACAAGACTTTATAAAAAATAATTATCATTTTTCAAAAAATAAAAATTATTAAAAATGCTAATAATTAGTTAATGACTGCTACTATTTTAAAAAAAATGTAAAATAAATTTATTAATTATAACTAGTAGTGATATTAAAATAATTACAAACAAAATTTTACAGTAAAAAATATCGAATAAACAGTTCAAAAGAATTACCAAAAAGAATTATTAATTAAATATTAAGTGACTTTGAGCTGGTCAAATGGAGAATGATATCTTTTTTATTGAAACCTAGTCAGTATGGTGATATTATTTATTATTTTTATGATAGTATTTTTTTTATTAAATCGAATCTACTGTTGGAGCACGATGAATACTGAGCATCTACATTTCTCTTATTTGCCTCTTTTTATTCCTAAGTTGTATATTTTTAATTATTTTTTGCAAATTATCTTTCTTGATTTTTCTCTATTTTAAACATGTGAAATAATTGCACCCGACAATAATTTTAGTTTGCCTCCATTTGGCCAGCTTAAAACCACTTTATATTTAATTAATAGCTCTTTTTTGTAATTCTTTGAACTGTTTGTTCAGTATTTTTTACTGTAAGGTTTTCTCCGTAATTATTTTAGTATCTCTACTTGTTATAATTAATAAAAAAAATTACGTTTTTTAAAAATATTAATAGTAATTAACTCATTATTAGCACTTTTTTATAATTTTTATTTTTGAAAATAATAATTATTTTTTATAAAGTGGTATATAAAAAATAAGTGAAAATATTCATTTAAAAAAAACGGTCCGAATCCTTTTTTTGCAACAACTTAATAATTGAATATTTACCCTGCAAAAGTTTAAAGTTGAGTCTTTAAAGTGCAATAAAGGACAAAGATAAATTTGTTTTTCTTTTTTTAATATGTCATTTTGCAAATTACACCCCGTAATTCATGTGAAACTTTTGTAGCTAAAATTCAAATAGAAATCACCAAACACGCCCTAACCCCGTGAAGCCCAAGGCGGCCCCTACCTCCTATAAATACACCCCCATACACAATGCTTCTTTTCTTTTCGTTCTCGTTGCAAAGAGGCGCAGCCGCAACACTGTTTCCTGGAGAAAATTTCTGAAACATAAACTGCTAAGTGATAACAGAAACACATAACAACAATAACGTCTTTATTTTATTTTATTTTTGAAAAGAAGTTAAACTGTTCGCGCGATAAAGCATCTAGGGTTCGGGTCACTGAAGCCAAATGAAATTGAGGTTGTTCCTCGCACCTTCGAATCACTGAGATTAAACTTTCTCCATTCGCGCCCAAAAAGCTGCTCCGTTGCAATTCGTTTTTTGCTGCGAGTAACTCAATTTGGGGACCGGAGGCACTTTAATTACTCCTAAGAAATCTTTTGAGTATCCAAAGTCTCTGAATCGTATCCCGAAAGACTCTATGGATTTACGGTTCCCCTTTTCTCCTTTAGAGGTCGCCAAAGTTAGTTCTGTCCAATTTGGCAAACTCAGTCCCGATGAAATTGTAATTCTTACTATTTCTTGTTCAGTTCACTATTGGTTAGAGTTTTACTCTGTATCAGTGAATGATGCTGTGAATTTGTTTTTGTAGCGGCAAATGTCGGTCGCGCATATAGAGCACAGTGAAACGACAGAAAGAGGTAAGCCAAAGATTGGGGGTTTAAGCGACCCGCGGCTTGGGACAATTGACCGGAAGATGAAGTGCGAGACTTGCATGGCTAACATGGCTGATTGCCCCGGTCACTTTGGTCACCTTGAACTGGCTAAACCGATGTTTCACGTTGGGTTCATAAAGACTGTGCTTAGTATTCTACGATGCGTGTGCTTCAATTGCTCGAAAATTTTGGCGGATGAGGTATATATATAGTGCCTGAGTTGGTAATATGAAAATAATGGAGAGATCATTGTGTAATTTTTTCGGGGTCGGGGTCCAGTCCCTTTTAAGTATGACATTTATAGAAAAAATTGGTTGATGAGGTATATCTAGTGCCGGAGTTTGTAATTTGAAATCTATGAGATCATTGTAGGTTACTTTTGGAATTTGTGTCCCTTTTTGGTATAGTATTTATACTATTCAAGGTTGTTGCTTGATCTCTGCCATTGTGTCTTGGAACCCCTTTTGTGCAGTTTAATGACATGTATATATTTACATAGTCATAGGGAAAAAAAAAGTTCAACTTGATTTCTCATAGCCAGGTGAGTTGCATTTTCCTTGGATAATTCTTATTGTGCATTACTCAGTTATGTTGCATGTGAAGTTCATCGTTAATGCACATTAATGATTTGAGACAAATGATGGAGACAATTGCATATTTGATCGGGTTTCGTGAGTTTATGGTTGACTTACAGTTGACAGTTGGTTGTATGCACATGGTTCATCTAGTTCCTTTTATTAATCGAAATTTAATATCTATTGTGCCTTCAAAAGTTAGATTGCTTATGGGAATGCATAATGGTGTATTAGAATCCATTTGATGAATTAATTCTTCGCGGATGAGATAATCTTACCAGAAGTACTTTATTTTTTACGACCATTGGTCATTGGCTTTTTTATTTTCACAGGAGGACCCGAAATTCAAGCAAGCAATGAGAATAAGAACCCCTAAAAATAGGTTAAGGAAGATTTTAGATGCTTGTAAAAACAAATCCAAGTGTGAAGGAGGTGATGAGATTGATGTGCAAGGTCAAGATTCTGAAGAACGTACGAAGAAAACAAGGGGTGGTTGTGGTGCTCAGCAACCAAAAATATCTATTGATGGGATGAAAATGGTTGCTGAATACAAGCTTCGGAAAAAGAAAAATGATGACCAGGAGATGATGCCTGAACCAGTTGAACGGAAACAACTTCTCTCTGCAGAGAAGGTATCGTAAACCACACTTTATGAGGAAAGAAGGATGTTGTCCTTTTTATTTTAATCTGAAGTTTGTGTTAGGTTGATTCTTGTTTCTAATCCCAGTGATTTGTAATTGCTTTTCATTTTAGGTTCTTAGCATTCTGAAAAGAATAACTGATGAAGATTGCCAATTATTGGGTTTGAACCCGAAATATGCTCGCCCGAACTGGATGATTCTTCAAGTTCTTCCAATTCCTCCTCCTCCAGTTCGACCTTCTGTAATGATGGATACTTCTTCTAGGAGTGAGGCATGTCTTTTCTTCTCGATCTACAATTTTTAGTAGCTTGTTATACCCTGAATTGTCAGATACATTTGGCAATTCCATGGGTCAAATAAATATGTCAGGTTCTGTTCAATGAAAATTGATGAAGTTGCTGTTCCATTTGCTCTTGGGCCTGGTTTAAAAGTTGTGGTATAATCTGAATTTTGAATCTCCTAATGCAGGATGATTTAACTCATCAACTGGCAATGATTATTAGGCAGAATGAAAATTTGAAGAGGCAGGAAAGAAATGGGGCTCCTGCACACATCATATCAGAGTTTGCACAGCTTTTGCAGTTCCATGTAGCAACATACTTTGATAATGAACTACCAGGACAACCAAGGGTATGTTGTTTCTCTTATTTATTTGCATTACGTATGAAGCTCTTGAGTATCATCTAACCAGTTAGGTACCTTGGTATACTCTAGGCTACCCAAAGATCTGGTAGGCCAATCAAATCAATATGTAGCAGGCTTAAGGCAAAAGAAGGTAGGATCAGAGGCAACTTGATGGGCAAGAGGGTAGATTTTTCGGCTCGGACTGTTATTACTCCTGACCCAACCATCAACATTGATCAGTTGGGAGTACCATGGAGTATTGCTCTAAATCTCACATATCCAGAAACTGTAACCCCTTATAACATTGAAAGGTGCACCTATTTCTAAGCTTATTGTTATCTTTTGCCCTCTTGTACATTTCCGTTTTCTCTATCAACTAGAAGCTGACTTGAAAAACAGGTTGAAAGAGCTGGTGGATTATGGACCTCATCCACCTCCTGGCAAAACTGGTGTGAAGTATATTATTAGGGATGATGGGCAGAGGCTTGATCTGCGGTACTTGAAGAGTGATGTGCATCTCGAACTAGGATATAAGGTTAGAGTTTGTGTTGTATGCATTAGAATGATCTTGAAATAGAGTGCTTAATGGGTGCCTGATTTCTTTCTTATTGTTACAGGTGGAGCGGCACTTAAATGATGGAGACTTTGTCCTGTTCAATAGGCAACCAAGTCTCCATAAAATGTCCATAATGGGGCACAGAATCAAGATTATGCCTTACTCAACTTTCCGCCTTAATCTTTCCGTTACATCGCCCTACAATGCTGATTTTGATGGGGATGAAATGAATATGCACGTTCCCCAGTCATTTGAAACTAGAGCCGAAGTGCTGGAACTTATGATGGTTCCGAAATGCATTGTGTCACCTCAAGCAAATCGGCCTGTAATGGGAATTGTGCAGGACACGCTTTTAGGATGCCGGAAAATTACCAAGAGAGATACATTTATCGAAAAAGTAACCTGTGATGCCTTTTTTTCTTTAAGTAGTACATCAGACATGTATTTTCTCCTTTAATGAATTTGCACCGTTGTATGCAGGATGTTTTTATGAACATCTTAATGTGGTGGGAGGATTTTGATGGCAAAGTACCTGCTCCAGCAATTCTTAAACCTAGGCCTCTCTGGACTGGAAACAAGTGTTTAATTTAATTATACCAAGACAGATTAATCTATTGAGGTACTCCGCATGGCATCAAGAAACTGAAAAAGGATTTATTACTCCTGGAGATACTCAAGTGCGAATAGAAAAAGGAGAGTTGCTTACTGGAACTCTATGCAAGAAAACACTTGGGACATCCACCGGTAGTCTTATACATGTTATTTGGTATGTTCCTTCTAGATTTTATTTAGAATCACTGCTGCATTTTATGGCTTTATAATGAATTAGGTACGAATTCTATGTACTGCTTATGTTCCAAAATTGTGCTGGTCTTAACTTTGTGATGTCCCAAACTAGGGGTGGCTATTGATGTTTATGTGTCTTTGCTATCATGTAGGCTTATGAGAATTGCAACCTTTCTTAGATAAGGAACAGAAGTTAAAGTGATTCATTATTTTAATCTTCCATCATGTTGTCTGAACGGATAATTATTTGGAAAAAAAAAAAAAGTCCGCATGTCTAACTTTTAAATATGCTGAAGAAAGTTCCTCTTAGGCAGCGAGAATAAAAAATGTCCTCCTTCAAAAGTGTAGAACTTATGAGGATCTTTGGATTCATTTCTTATGATTTTTTATATATTAATATATAGAAGAGCACTTCCAGTTTTTACGAAACTCACTTTACATAGGTTTCATATCTGTCAATTGATTGTGTACATGATATTTAATGACCTTGTTATAGAATATCCTGTTTCTTGATTGGTAGAATCAAAGACTAAAGGTGCATGAGAGAGTTAGCCGGGATAATTCTTCATAATGATAATTGAACCTTCTTTGACTTGATCCTGGACACATATGCATTCTATGAAATGTTTTTAGAAGGTTGTGCAGCAGCAACACATAGCGCATGGATTATCATTTCATGTGTTTAAAATTCTTGGGTTATAAACATAACTGCTGGTTCATATTGCATTGTGGTACACTGGTACCGGTATTTATATTAATGTTTTAATTACTGCATTTGAACTTGACACAAATAGTCATGAAGTCGTCTTGAAACTTTTGGATGTGAACCCATGATAAATTCATCACTGTTCTGTTTTTAATTGATGGTTTCAGGGAAGAGGTGGGTCCGGATCATTTCATAAGTTCTTGGGACATACCTGATGGCTCGTCGACTATTGGCTTTTCTACAAAGTTTAAGCGTAGGAATTGGTGATACTATTGGCGATAAAGCCACAATGGACAAGATTTTTGAAACTATTTCAAATCACAAAGAACCGGTGAATGAACTAATTAGGGTCGCTCAAGATAATCGGTTGGAGGGGTTTGACACGGTCGAACAATGATGGAGTCATTTGAAAACAGAGTGAACCAGGTTGGTTGAATTTGAACTCAAAACATTTTTTGTTTGCTTCCAACAGCTTGATGATGATGCCTGATGTGCTTGTTGTTTCTTTAGGTGTTGAATAAGGCCCGTGATGATGCTGGAAGTTTTGCACGTAAGAACTTGTCGAAACAACCTCAAAGCTATGGTCATTTCTTGAGGATCAAAGGGAAGTTTTATCAACATTTCTCGGATATTTGCATGTGTGGGGCAACAGAATGTTGAAGGCAAACGAATCCCTTTTGGATTTGTAGACCGTACACTACCACACTTCACCAAAGATGATTACGGTCCAGAGAGTCGTGGGTTTGTGGAGAACTCATATCTTCGTGGATTAAGTCTTCAAGAATTCTTCTTCCATGCTTTATGGGTGGTAGGGAAGGTCTTATTGATACCTCGATCAAAACTTAAAGATGGATATATTCAGAGGCGGTGGTGAAGGCTATGGAGGACATTATGGTGAAATATGATGGGGTATTTGTTAGGAATTCCTTGGGCGATGTGATTCGGTTTCTTTATGGAGAAGATGGTATGGATGCGGTTTGGATTGAATCCCGGCCTCTGCAGAGTCGCTCAAAATTTGAAGAAATCGGGTTTCGGCGACATGTATAAATCTGAGATTGATCATCAAATTGGAACCCTAATTATATGGTGCGGAAGTCGTCGAAGATCTAAAAACAATTAAAATCCATGGCGTGTTCGATCTGAGAGGTTCGAAAACTTCGAAGGCGGCAGTGTCGGCTTGGGATGGAGATTGCAACCCGCGGTGACAACTCTTGGCCCTGCGGTAATATCAAGAGACTATCTTAAATGCACAAAAACCTTTAAAGTTGATTTAAAGGCCATCCGATATGCACCCAATGGAGATTGTGGAAGTTGTTGATAAGTTGCAAGAAAGGCTTAAGGTGGTTGTGGGTGATGATTATTTGAGCATGGAAGCCCAGAAGAATGCTACTCTTTTCTTCAATATATTGCTTCGGAGTGCTCTAGCTAGTAAAAGAGTTTTGAAGGAGTATAGGCTTACCCGTGAAGCTTTTGAATGGGTTATTGGGGAGGTGGAATCTCGTTTTTGCCGCCTTGTTGCCATTTGGAAATGATAGGGTGTGTTCTTTGCCTGATCTATTGGTGAACTTCTTTACACGAGATGACTCTAAATACATTTCACTATGCTGGTGTGAGTGCCAAGAATGTTACTTTAGGTGTACCGAGGTTGAGGGAGATTATCAATGTCGCTAAGAAAATTAAAACTCCCTCTCTCTCTGTATACTTGAAGCCTGAGGTGAGTAAAACTAAGGAGAGGGCCAAAAACGTCCAGTGTGCTCTGGAATATACAACTTTACGTAGTGTTACCCAAGCCACTGAGGTATGGTACGATCCAGATCCTATGAGCACCCTTATTGAGGAAGATGTTGAATTCGTGAAGTCCTATTACGAGATGCCGGATGAAGAGATTGACCCTTACAAGATCTCTCCTTGGTTGCTTCGCATTGAGTTAAACCGAGAGATGATGGTGGATAAGAAGCTCAGCATGGCAGATATTGCAGAGAAGATTAATCTTTGAATTTGATGATGATCGACATGCATATTTAATGATGACAATCTTTGAAAAGCTTATCCTTCGTATTCAGTATCATGAATGATGAAGCCCCTAAGGGTGAATTGACCGATGAATCAATGAGCATGATGTGTTCTGAAAAAAGATTGAGGGTAACATGCTCCGCGAAAATGGCTCTTCGAGGTATCTGGGATATTAACAAGGTGTTCATAAAAAAGCGGTAAGGTGAATAAGTTTGGCGAAGATGATGGATTCAAAGGCGAGAATGAGTGGATCTTTGGATCTGAAGGTGTTAATCTTTTTAGTCATGTGTCATGAAGATGTGGATGAAAAGAGGACGACAAGTAATCACTTAATTGAGGTTATTGAAGTTCTTGGAATTGAGGCAGTTCGTAAAGCTTTGCTTGACGAACTGCGTGTCGTCATATCTTTCGATGGTTCTTATGTGAACTATCGACATTTGGCCATACTGTGTGATACTATGACGTATCGTGGTCACTTGATGGCCATCACTCGTCATGGTATTAATCGTAATGATACTGGCCCGATGATGAGATGCTCCTTCGAAGAAACAATCGACATTATACTTTAGGCACGCCATCTTTGCGAAAAACAGTTACCTCAGGGGCATAACCGAGAATATTATGTTAGGTCAACTTGCACCTATTGGCACAGGAGATTGCGCGCTTTATCTTAATGAAGAGATGCTTCAGCATGCTATTGAGATTCCTTCGCCCAGCTACATGGAAGCCAGGCTGGAGTTCGGGACTCCTGGTCGTTCGCCTATCTTTGGAACCCCGTTTCATGAAGGCATGATGTCCCCATGTTACTTGTCGAGCCCAAATGTTCGGTCATCTCCCGTCTCAGATGCTCAATTTTCTCCATACTTTGGTGGGATGGCCTTTTCTCCTAAATCATCCCCTGGATACAACCCATCATCTTCTGGATACAAATGACCCATTATCTCTCTGATTCTGACCCGGCTTCCCACGGTTTATGGCAGATATCCCCAACATATAGTCTATTTCTCCTCTCAGATAGCCATACAAACCTGCGTATTCTCCCACTAAATTTCATCTTATTCTCTTACTTCCCCTGCCTATATACCAACATCTCCTAGTTATAACCAAACATCTCCTATCTACAGCCCTACATCTCCTAGCTATAGCCCCACATCGCTTGTATCTGACCCCACATCCCTGCTGAGCCCCATCTCTCCTTCTGTTACATCTCCTCTCTTCATTGACTTCACCCTCCTGCATTGACTTCACCTTCCTATATACCCTACCTCCTGCTTTTTCATTGACTTCTCCTTCATTATAGCCCTACCTCACACCTTACATGACTTAGCACAGCTCTGACCCGCATCTCAATTCTGATGACATCCTAAGTTATAGTCCCACGTCTCAAGTTACAACCCTTGCCCGGTCTGACCCCTCCCCGGTATTCACCCAAGTCAGAAATCACACCTTCAAGTTAAATGCAGTGCTTCCTCTCCAAATTCTGGTGCTTTAGACAAAGCATTATCTTAGTTTTTTGCTCTCTGGCGTGATTGTCTTAACTATTATGTGAGAATATGAACTTGGTTAAGTGTGTGAGATATTGTCGTTATCATTGGTGATTTGTCAAAAAGTAGGATCGTGTTGTTAGTTGTAGGCAATGAATCTGATTAGTTTGTGAGAAGGTGAGTTTATTTTAAAAGATAAATGAAACTTGTTGCTTACATAATGCCCTTCCGGTGTTTATTATTCTAGATAGATGAAGGTTTATTCTCTTTTTTTTGATTGTTCAAGTTGGCCCTTTCTGCATTTGTTTTTATCTTTTATTCTATTTAGTTGAATATGTAATATCTTGATATAGCGGAATTGACACATTTCTGTTCGGTTTTGTTTACAGTCCAACATCGCCTTCTTATTCACCGACATCTCCATCATATTCTCCTTCAAGCCCAAGTTATAGTCCTGGCAGGTATATTCACTAGTATTGCTTTATTTAAGTTTACTCTTGTTGGTACCCACTCTCCCTGCTCTCCAAAAAAAAAAAGAAGACACGAAGAAAAGAATTAACCGAGCAGGATTGCTGGAACCCAATTATTTCAATCAAGTATTATTTAGCAATGGCTATAAAATAAATATAATGCATAAAAGCTGCCAAAAAAAGTTCCACCTAAATAATTTCCTTTGTTTTGCATCCTGAAAGTACTCATGTAATCCTTTATATTGATTTGGGATTCATCATTTTCTCAATAGTTTCTTCTATAAAATTAAATTATCAATTTATTTGGTGGATTATAGTTCTTGAGAAAAATCATTGAAGTTGAGATTCTACCTAGTGCCTTTTTGGCCATGTCTGATTAATACAAATTTATTTTCTGAAATTTTATAATTAAGCACCTGAATTGCTTGCTTTGTCAATATCATTTTGATTTCTGTATTAAAAATATAAAGTTAGTAGATAGAAGAAAAAAATTAGCTTACGAGATGATGGGCTATAGCTTTTTTATATTAGGTTCATACAATTTCAATACTATGAACATACATTTTATATATCTTTGAAATACTAACTCTCTAGTTAACTATTGAAATCTAATACTTTGCTTTGAAAGCGATTACGGAGCAAACACAATTTATAGTCCTAGCTCTCCACAATTTAGGTGAGTTCAGATTGCAGATACCTAAAACTCATTCAGGAGGACCTTAAGGTGTGTTTGCACACTCTACAAAGTTTGTAAAGCAGAATCACTTTTTTTTTCAGAAGCTACCTTTCACAGCTTTTGGAAAAAAGTCATTCCGGATCATGTTTGTAGAGTCTGCACACACACGTAGTTTGATTACTAACGTTTTTTTGGTTTTGTGCGGCCGAGTCTTTGGATACTCTCCCGTGCCCGGTACTCTCCGTCGTCGGCGAGCGATACTCGAGCGACAAAAGGCGATGAGAGTGTTAAGGATGACAAAAGAATAGCCGCTGAAGTGCTTAGTTGCTAATTAATTTAGAGCATCCCAAATTTTTATTTGTAGTTTTGGAAGATTATTAACTATCTTCTTCCTTGTAGAACTTGTTTATAGACATTCTCTGATGATATACTTAATATACACTGATATTTGAAATCGTGCAATGCACGGTTATAATGTACCAATCTTTCAAAAAAAATTAAGTTAATATAAAATGAAAATATTTGTTGTTGGAAAATTTAAATAAAAGTTTAACCATGTAGAGAATTATAATGTATTAATCTTTCAAAAAAATAAGTTATATAAAATGAAAATATTTGTTTTTTTTTTGGAAAATTCAAATAAAAGTTTAGGCTTATAGGGAAAAAATATGAGATAAATAAATTCATATTCAACTAATTTTTCTTAATCTAAACTTTGATCAATGTACTTTTTTTGAGTTTGAACTTTCTATATCATTATTGAAATTAAAGACAAATTTTTCTTTTGCGCAAATAATGCTTATAAAATTCAAATTTATGAAACTTAGAATTTAACAGGTTGAGATTCTTTATTTTATTTTATTTTTAAAAAGATTGAGATTCTTTATTTTTTTTAAAAAAAATATTTAAATGTATAGTTAAGATTAAATTTAAAAAGAAATATTCTATATATTTTTTTCAAAAAAAATTCTAATTCGTTATAATTTGTTAATATTTATTTCATACATACCTATTCACATGATTTTTCCTATATTCCAAAGATTTGTTCCCAATTATGAAAAGTTTCCCAAAATAATATAGAAAGTCCATATAATTTTTGAAGGACAATAGTAGTCGTATATATGATATATTTAATCAATTTCTAATTTGGGGCGGTTTCTGTTTTTCTATATATACATAATAATTAATTTTCATGATCATTTAAATTTTTTTATGCCAACATTAACTTTAGTTTTTATAATTAAATATTTATAACAATAAATACTATTGGCTGAATTATAGAAAAAAAAATTAATAATAATGAAAAATAATCATTAAGAGTATATATGCTATAATGATGGGTGAAAATGTTAAAACGACATGTATTATCTATATATATATATATATATATATATAAGCGCAGAAAACCGCCCCAAAATTAGAAACCATTAGATTTTCCCGCCAAAAAATATTATTAAATCGGGAGACGAATCTTTGGAAAAGATATTAACAAATAATAATAAATTAAGAAAAATCTTTGACAAAAACTTGTATGCAATATTGCATATTAGTGTTATGTGCAATTGTAATTTAATTGGGCTTTTTTTTTTTTTTCGCGGGTCAGGATCAGATCAGATTAGGGCAACCAGAATGGCGGGTCTTATGGGCCTTCTTCCTCGCGTCGCCTCAACATACCAGAACAGACCAGATTTATTTTTCTTCCTTGAGACGCTTCCAAATTATTCTTCCGTCGCCGCAACAAATCGGATTTCTTCTTCTTCCTTCCGTCGCTCGTGCCCTAATTTATTGTCCAATTTAATTTTTTTTCGATTCTTCCTGATCATTGGATGAAACTAGGTCATTCAATTTGGATTTCGATGTGGATTCTACGAGAAGAAGGGAGAATATGTGTGTGGTGTTTGGATTACCCTCAATACAAAGTGTGTGATGAAATTCAAATCCTTCTACACTCTTTTCACGTTGTTCTGTAAATCTGTAATTTTGGAATAAAAAGATTTTTTTTTTTATGTCTTGGTTTTTGTTCATGTAGTAACACTATTTTGCTCATATGGTAACACTTTCATTTTGGTTATGTAGTAACACATAAAAGTCCGCTACAGAAATCTGTAATTTTGAATTTGAAGATTTTTTTCGCGTTTATCTTGGTTTTTTGTTGATGTAGTAACACTCTTTTGCTCATATGATAACACTCCTTTTGTTCATGTAGTAACACATCAAGCTGTTCTTTAAATCTGTAAATTTGGACTGTGGACTTCTTTTCGCGTTTGCTCTGTTTTTTTTATGTGGTAACACATTTTTCTTCATATGGTAACACTTTTTGTTTCATGTAGTAACACATGTTTTTTTTAGTAATATGTAACATTGTTCATATATCGTCGTAATACTATGTGAATACTTATGTGTTACCATATAAACAATAATGTGTTACCTTTTGACCCATGTTACTTTATGAATATTTATGTGTTACGATATGTTTTATTAAGTGTTACGTGAGATGTGAAATATTTTCAATATAACAATGTAGTAACACTTATATATAGATGTAGTAACACACAAAAAATTGACCAAAAAAAATAAAAAATTATGTGTACAATTAGAATCGAACCTGCAACCAAATACATTAACAATAGACCTAAACCACTAGGCTACAACATATATTTAATAAAGATATCCTTCTATAAATACATATTCGCCCGCGCCAACCTGAACCCTCTGTCAGCGCCCGCGCCCGACCTGCCCAGACCCGACCCACCGCCCAGACTCGCGAATTTGAGACAATTTTTGCCTTATTTATGTTGTATTGCACATAACACTAGTGTGCAATATTTCACACAAGACTTTCTCAAAATCTTTATAATAATTTCAAATATTGAATTTGAAAAAAAAAAATTGAAATGTCTTTGGAACTTTGAAATATCTTTCTTTCATAATAAATATAATTTGACAAATATCTTTAACAACAAAAAAAATGGGACTCAAAAATTTGTTAAAAACTTTTTAAAAATCGTTCCACTTAAATCACAAACTTAATATTTTATTCTAAATATATTACTTATATCTTATAATTAACGTACAAATTTTATTTTCCATAGTGATTCACTCAAATTAAAAAAAAATAAATTAGTTATATCATTATTCCTTTTTTTTTTTTGAAAAAAAACGTATTCCAGGTATATACTGATTGTATAAGGTGTATATGATATATTTTCATGTATATTCTTCAAGATTTAGTAGATATGATATATCCAGCAGAATACATATGTATATATTTTTTATTCTTTATAAGATTAATTACTAAGAAATGATATATTTAAGGGATATGAATTTATCTGTAAAATTTTGGATTTCAACCTCTGTACTGAGGGATATGTCTTTTCTTCTTTTTTCCGATTAATTTAACCTATAAGAAAACTCTCTTTTGTTGCTTTTAGTCATACGAAGCATGATCTTTTTTGGAATATTATAGTATTATTCATTAATTACGTATTAGCATATATCCACTAAATTGGTTTATAAATTGTTAATTGGAGGAGGATGTGTGTGCAGAGTTAAGAAAGATGGAGGCGTAAGTGTGTGGGTTGCTGGTGTAATCTGGTGTGAATTGTGTGTAGGTTATTGGTTTAGATGGAGTAATAGCAGGTGTGTGAGTGAATGACACTACTATATGTATGTATAAGATTCTTACCACATGGTATGAAATGCAGATATTATTATAAATTAAAGTTAGTTAATGATTTTAGATAGTTTGAATGTGAACCACCTCTTCTGGTTGGGATAAGCTTAGACAATTCTTTTTGGTGGAACTATGTGAAATCTTTAATTTTCTTGATCTTTATCTATGATTTTGGAAATATGTGAAATCTTTAGTTTTCTGTTGGACCTAATGGAAGTTGATTATAATAACAAAGTTTTATTTGTTGATCTACTTTGATGAAGTTTTTTATTGTATTTTATTTATCATAATATATTGATTGAGAGCGATTTATGTCGATTTGGTGTAGTTTAGGTTTCTGTAATTTTGGTACAGGATTTTTCGTCAATCTATTAGCATGATGTATATGAAACATTTATGATTATTTTTTATTATTTAAATATTATTCAGTTGCTAATGATACTTTAAATCGGATTTTGGCAGGTTATTAACAAACTCTTTTTTATTTGTAGAGTTCTTTCAAGTTTGAGTTATCAAAATGTCTAAAAACTTTTCTCTAATCAAAGAAATTGATCCCAAGAAAACGGGATGGTTTATGAAGTTGCGTTGCATTCGAAAGTATATGAGCGGGTGCCCATTATCATAATAACAAAACAATGAATCACGAGTGTGTTTTTTTATGACAGCGAGGTACATTAAAACAAGAGACAAGGACAACCGCTTGCAAATGTTGGCATATTTTTTAAGAAATTAAATTTCAGTCACAATCAGTTCTACGTAGCAGTTTCGAGAGTCACCAACTGCAAGGGCTTGAAGATTTTGGTGTATGGCGATGATGAAAAAAGCAGCCAAACAAACAAAAATTGTGGTTTTCAGAGAGGTTTTTCGGAATCTATAAACATTTAAAACTTCAATTATTTTAACACTACGTTTTATTTATTAACCCATATTTGTTATCTGCATTCACTAACATTACAGTGTGTTTCAAGAATTTCAGTACTTAACGAATGAATTTAATTTAAATTTACGTATTAAATATGAATTACCTAAACCGTTATTCTTAAAGATTTAAGGACAAACCATATTACTCACTACTAAAACAATAGTTCAACTACAGTCGTGCATCGCACGGGTTCGATTACTAGTATAAATAATATGTAAGAGTCAAATGAATATGATATTTAATTTTAATGGGCGAAAGTAATTTAAAATAAAAAATGAATGAAAATATATAAAAATATTATTAAAATATAAAAATTATACCTATAATTAAATTTTAATTAAATTAAATATTAAAAATATTTTAATTAAAATTAAAAAAAAAATATTTTAAATACTACGCCACGTAATACGCAGGGTTTAGTTTTATTATTAACGTCGAAATTTTTTGCTTTGTGAAAAACTAAATTGGGCCTTTTGTTTCCAGGTTTTAGATCGGCCCAATTATGGGCACTTTACTTTTCGATTGGGCCTTGTGAGATCACTCCTTTGCCCTTTTGTTTTCTTCATTTTGTTGGTCTCATACAAGTGTCTTTTTCTTTTTTAATAATACTGCATTTACTCATAGATCACTAGACCTATAAAAAGCATATTTGTATCTGATCGTCTCATGGTGAACGATTCATAAGTTGAACATTGACGCTTTAACATTTGGGAAAGAATGTGTCTAATATGTGCATGATTGTATTTCATCTTATTCATGAGACCGTCTCATATTAGTTTTTGTCACAAGGAAAGAGGTACAAAGTATATTCTGGTTGAGTAAAATTAAACCAATAGATCAAAAAAAAAGAAAAAAAAAAAAACCTATAGATCAAGCATTGGGCCCAATGCCACATATTGGGCCTAGCCTGTTGCTACAAAACTATATTATACTAGTATCGAATATACAGTAGTAATAAGTAAAGGAAAAAAATCTAAGTACACGAGCTCCATATAACATTCTCTCTCTCACCAATCGTACTCCTTGCCCACTCTCTACTCTGAATTGCGGCTAGGGTTTACCAAACCCTACTTTACTTCTTCCTCACCCTTTCCAGATCTGTTAATCTCGTTGTAATTGAAGATAATCTCGTTGTAATTGAAGATGAGTGAAGTGCTTGATTAACGATTTTACTTGCGAGTAATCAGAAAGCAATCGGTTTTGATATTAGGGCTGTGGGGGAGAAATGGCGACAGTGAATCCATTCGATTTGCTGGGCGATGGTGATGCGGAGGATCCGTCGTTGATTGCTGCTCAGCAGAAGGTTGAACCTAAGAAAACCGAAGCAGCTCCGGCAAAGCAGGCAGCGGGAGCAAAGCTGAATAAGGCGGTGGTTCAGCCTAACCTCCCTACCAAACCTCTCCCACCGGCTCGGGCTGGTGAGGCCTCTTAATTCGCTTTTGTAAAACCCTAGATAAGTGTTGAATTTAATTCTTTTTTATTTAATCAAAAAATATTTTTTATTGATTTATAATTGTTGCTTTATGTATATGGTTTTCTTTGTGAACTTGTGGATATATGCTAGACTAGCTGAATATGAAATTTTGTTGTGTTGACTGCCTTTGTAAAGCCATTGGAGTGCTTTTCACCTTCTTTATGCCTTTTATAATTATAGGTAAACTGACTGCATGCTGTTTTTTTGGTTATAGATGTGTCTTACATGTGTTTTATTGTTGGACTGATATAGTTGCTTAATTGTGTGAGAGAACACTTAAAATTATAGTTTATTGTTGCAAACTTTCCTTGTTAATTTGATTCAGTTCTTATCCATCGTCTTTCTTATTCCGTTGTACATTAATTTATTTACATATTTGCCTTTTCCATTTGAGTAGTAAGAGAGTCAAAACCTGATTTTGCACGTGGTGACCGTGGTGGATCTGATTTCGAACGTGGTGACCGTGGTGGGCATGATTCCGCACGAGGTGACCGTGGGGGACGTGGTTATGCTCGTGATCGTGGTGCTGGTGGTGGGTCCTACAGAGGCCCACCCAGGAATGAAAATTCTCATGGGAGCAGGGAAATATCTGCTGGTCAAGGTGCATCTGATGAGGTCGATGCTGGAAGACATTATGAAAGACGCAGTGGCTATGGTGGGCCTCGTGGTGGTCGCCGAGGTGGTTTCAGCAATGGAGACTTAGGGGAAGGTGACCGTCCTCGTAGGCCGTATGATCGCCGTAGTGGAACTGTACAAGGGTACATATTATTTATTTCTTTTGCCTTTGTTCCCACTTGGTAATTTCGGTCTGCTTGTGGCCTTATTTGCGAGATTAATTGTTTATTTACAGAAATGATATAAAACGAGAAGGAGCTGGCCGTGGTAACTGGGGTACTCAGACTGATGAACTGGCCGAGTGAGTATTTTTGTTGTTGCCTTTGGTCATTAGTTTTATAGTTGACATGGTGATGTTGCCTGTCATATGTATGCTTGCATTATATTCAACATTTCTGTCATACTAAAATTGTCTAACCGCCTTCTTTTTATTTATAGAGTTGCTGAGGGGTTGTTGATGAAGGTGAGAAAAATCCGAGTGCTGAGAAGCCAACTGGTGAGAATGAAGCTGCAGTAGATGGCGAGAAGGAAGCTGAAAAAACTGAAGTTGAAGAAAAAGAACACCGAGGATAAGGTGAATAACAGATATGAGGAATATGTTGCTTCCAATTATTTTGATTGCATTCTTATCTGGACCAAGAATTATTAATTCCTTCCTCATGTTGAATGAAAAACATAATGTAAACTTGTTGTGTGTTTTCAGATTGGTATCAAGAGTAATGAAAACACTTCTTATTACTTGCATGATATGTTTAAGCTCTCATACTTGAACCTTTTCGTGGATTTGGTCAGATTATCCATTCTGATGTGTTGTCATTTATATGCTTAGGTTGAGTGCTGCATGACTAATCTGAGTTTATAGCTATACTTAATTTTGTGATGGTCTATCACAGACTAATTTTATTTACTAATTAATTCTATTATTTAAGCAAATTTAACCTTTGGCATCTTTCTTAATATTTAGTTATTTCCTTGGCCATTTATTTTCATTTAAATTACCCTTGACTTGAATTTGTGAAATAACTGTTACATTGCTCTTTAGGAAATGACTCTAGAAAAGAGTATGAGAAAGGTCCTTGAGGAGAAAAAAAAAGGCTCTTCAGGCACTTAAAACTGAGAGCAGTAGGAAGGTTGATGTGAAAGAGTTTGAGACCATGCAACAACTTTCGAACAAGAAAACTAATCATGATGTATTCATCAAACTGGTAAGTCCACTTACACTTCGTAGTTCCTAAAGAATGAACTTGCTATTATTTCTTCTACCAAGTTTTTTTTGGGGTTTGTTCTTCTATGTACAAATTAATGTATTAGACCATTTGAGTGAGTGGGTGTTTTATTTACTAACTCAAATATTCATCTTGAGCAGGGTTCTGAGAAGGATAAAAAGAAGGAATTGGCTGAGAAAGAAGAAAGAGCCAAAAAGGTATATACATAGGCTTGTTTTAAAGTCAGCATTTATGTCATCATGTTCACTTGAGACTCAAAAAAATCTCAAATGTAGTCTCTTGGTATGTAATGTGGGATCCAAGGTGTGGCTGCAATGTTTTTTGAAGATGAAAGTAATTTTTGTTGTTTCATAATATGCATTTGAAATTCATGTCTGTTGAAAATATTATTGAAATCATGCACGGATTATCTATTATCTAAAGCTTAAAAAAAAAGCTTTGGTGGATGACTGACTATTCAGTACTTAGAATGTGACACTTAAAAAAAAAGCTTTGATCATTATTTTTTGCACTGCAGTCTGTGAGCATCAACGAATTCTTGAAGCCTGCTGATGGAGACAAGTACTACAATCCTGGGCGTGGCCGTGGGGATGTGGTGGTGGCGTGGTGGCTTTAGAGGAGGTTACGGTGGAGGCAGTGAAATGGGCAATGCCAGAGCTCCTTCCATCGAAGATCCCGGCCAGTTCCCTACCTTAGCCGGCAAATGAGATGTTTACTCATGTAGTATTTTCCCGTTGGTGTGCTATGTTCTGTGTTTTCTTTAGATTTTTCTACAGTTAGAGGTTACTTGGACCATTTTTACTTTATGACTCCAGATATTTGTTAGTCAGTTTTGATTTTAATTTAAAAAGTTAAATTTTGTTGAGTCATTTTATCTTTATTTACTTGAATGTACTCATGTTTAATTAATGGATTAAACTTTTGTTTTATACTCAAATTGGTCTCCGATTATACAACTCGCCTCAATCGAACGTTGATAATGTTTTATTAACTTTATGAACTCATTTTATCTTTCTTGTGAATTTCCTATAGAATTTGATATTCAGAAGAAATAAGTTACGCGCATAATTTTTATGTCAATTTTTTTCTTTCACAAAGTCTAGTATGAAAATTTTCATATATGAAAATTATTTAATTTACAATTAAATTCTGTAATTGGTGAATGTAAGATAAAATTGAGTGGTTAAATGGTTAATTCGTTAGAAAGTGGTTTATGGTTCACTTTTTTAAAGTGGTTTATGGTTCCTTTTTTACAAATAGGTCATAATTTAGACTTTAGAGTTTGTTATTTGGTTCATTGTTCATGGTTCACCCTGCCCGAATAAGTCATAATTTAGAGTTCATTATTTGGTTCATGGTTCACCCGGCTCGAATATGTCATAATTTAGAGTTCATTATTTAGTGTTTAGGATGTAGATGGTTGATTTATGATAATTTTATAGATTTTTATACGTGAAAATTTTCACATCCTCTTTCTTTTTTCTAAATGTCAATCTCGCCTGTAAAAAAATATATAATTTGATAGATACTTTTTTAGAAAACTCCAATTTTCAGCCCTTCTTATTTAAAAAGTTCTTTTTTATCAAAGTTTTTTATTTCATTCTTTTTTAACTAAGAGAAATTTTTTTTGGGCAATTATACTCTTAATGAAGTCAACAATTTTTTTTCAAAGAATTGTTGTACGGGCTTCATTAAATGGTGGTACGTGGTTAATATATTATAATCGAAATTTATAATTGTGGTACAAATTTAAAATTGATGAGTGCGAGTTGAAATGATGGTGATGCGGTGTTAAAAATAAATGTGATGCGAGGTTAAAATAAATGTGATGCGTGACTGATAGTGGTACGGAGTTAATAGAATATTGGTACAGACTAAAATAATATTTATGGATTGAAGTAATAGTGGTACGGAGTTAATTGAAGGGTGAATGCGAAATTTGAAATAATGTTGATGCGAGATGTATATATATATAGTATTTAACTTAAATAATGAAAAACATAAAAAAAAGGTAAAATTGGAAAAAAATATATTCTCTTAAAA
This sequence comes from Stenogyne calaminthoides, assembly GCA_037126765.1. Classification (NCBI taxonomy): domain Eukaryota; kingdom Viridiplantae; phylum Streptophyta; class Magnoliopsida; order Lamiales; family Lamiaceae; genus Stenogyne; species Stenogyne calaminthoides. Next base: position 35,300,357 of record JBBCBC010000023.1, on the reverse strand, counting down.
AAAAAAAATTATTATAAATTTTATGATAAAAAATTTTTTATTTTTATTTTTATATTAAGACTATTTATAAACTCATCTAATAGCTCTTATTTTATTATACGTCCCATTTTGACATATTGGGCCTGACCCGTTTATTAACATGCATATCTACTCTAATTATGATAATTATAATAAAATTTTAAAAAATATTTTTGCACGTATAAATTCCCAATTTCAGATTAGCCCTGCATTCTCTCACTTTGTTGCTCCTCACTCTCTCTGTACTACCGCGGCTAGGGTTTCTCCATAAATGTCGACTGTGAATCCGTTTGATTTGCTGGGAGACGATGACACGGAGGATCTGTCACAGCTGATTGCCGCTCAGCAGCAGAAAATTCAACCGAAGAAAGACATAGCTCCATCCACAAAGCCAGCAGGAGCTAGGCACCAGAATAACACGGCAGCTCAGTCTACGCTCCCTAACAAACCTCTCCCTCCGGCTCAGGCTGGTCAGACCTTTTTACTCTTTTGATGATAAATTAATGTCCGATGAATTACCATAATTGCATTAAATATCGTTTCTATTTGTTAATATTTTTAGCCGGTGCTAGTGTTTTCATGTGTCACTGCAATCATATTAGCGAAGCAGTACGCTTTGATGTATTCTAGACGAGCTGAAATTTGAAATGTTTGGATTTTTTTTCTCTAAGAAATTGGAGGCTGTTTAAACTTTTTTATGGCTTTTCCGTTTGCAGTCGCATTGTACAAAAATCACTGTTGTTCCTCCTTTTGTTGATATGAATTACATAATAAACTAGATACATGTGATCGTTTTTTGTTTTTAACTTTTGTTGATCTGCTTTGCTATTCTGATTTAGTATTTGTATGGACATTGAAATCTTATTTTAGCTAGAAGATAAAGTTTTACTAAAATAGTGGCTGTGTGTAATGCTATTATGAATATACTACTAGTTCTAGAAGCTCTCAACTTTTTATAGTAACATGTGTATCACATTATAAATCCCATTGTCCAGAATAATATCTCTTTTGACTTCAATAACCAGGAATCAATATAATACTTTTATACATACTTTCTTCATGGTCAATAATTTTTTTTTTGGTGGGAGTAGAACGATAAAACTGAAGTAAGTGAATCTTAAATTTTAAGGAGGTTTGTGCAGTTGCATTGATCAGTGATTCATTCTTACAAGATCTTTGCTGTTTTTTCTTCTTCTGGTTATGGATAATTTATCATCTTTTACGATTGTTGATACCAAATGTTCTTATACAAAATTATAGTTCCCAACTAGTTGTAAATTCTCCTTGATTTGTATCCATTGTTTTTTATTTTGTGTTATTCATGATTTTAACCATGTGTTTTCCTTTCCATTTGAGCAGTTAGAGAGTCAAAACCAGATTCTGCACGGTGGCGTGGTGGAGGGCGTGGTTATACTGCGTGGTCGTGGTGCTGGTGGTGGGTCCTACAGTGACTCAACCCAGAATGATAATTCTTATGGAAACAGGGAAATATCTGCTGGTCAAGGTGCATTAGACCAGGCTGATACTGGAAAACCTTATGAAAGACGTGGCTATGGTGGAACTCGTGGGTCTTCCCGTGGTGTTCGACGAGGTGGTTTCAGCAATGGAGAAGCAGGAGAAGGCGACCGTGATCGTCCTCGTAGGCCATTTGATCGCTATAGTGGAACTGGACAAAGGTACATAACATATTATTTGTTTCTTCTTGCTTGGTTCCCATTTGGTTATTTCTGTCTGATAGTGGCCATGTTTGCTAATATAAATTAATTTTTTTTTTGCAGAAATGAGATAAAAGCGAGAAGGAGGTGGCCGAGGGAATTGGGGAACTCAGACTGATGACCTTGCTCAGTGAGTATTTCCTTCGGCCATTACACTCAGTTAATATGCTGACATAGTCTGTCTTATGTACGCTTGCATTGTATTCACATTTCTGCTACACAACAATTTTCTTAACTGCCTTCTTTTTATTTATAGAGATGCCGAGGGTGTTGTTCAAGAAGGTGAGAAAAACCTGGGTGGTGAGAAGCTCTCTGGTGAGGAGGATCTTTGACAGTAGATGGGGAGAAGGAAGCTGCAAAAGATGAGGTTGTAGAGAAGGAACCTGAGGACAAGGTAAATAACAATAGAATATGTTGCATCCAGTACTTTGGTTGAATTCTTATCTGGACCCAACAATTATTCAATCCTTTCCCATGTTGAATGAAAAAATTATTGAAATCTTGTAATGTGTTTTTAAATTTGTATCAAGAACAATGGCTTAAACTTCTTTTGCTTGCGCATTGTATTTAAGTGCTCATTCTTGAACCCCTTCTTATATTTTGATAAATAATTCATTCAGATGTCTTCTCATCAATGCTTAGAATGAGGGCTGTGCAACCAGTATGAGTTTATAGCTACTAGCTATGCTTAATAGCGCAATTGCCTATTGCAGCTTAATTTCATGTAGTAATTGATGTTAACATGTGACGTCTATCTTCAGTTTCAACTAAATTATTACGTCTATCTACACTTGAATTTGTGAAATAACTGCATCAAACTTTAGGAGATGACTCTGGAAGAGTATGAGAAGGTCCTGGAGGAGAAAAGAAAGGCGCTTCAGGCACTTAAAACTGAGAGCAGTAGGAAGGTTGATGTGAAAGAGTTCGAGACCATGCAACAACTTTCAAACAAGAAAACTAATGATGACATATTTATAAAACTGGTAACTCCTCTTACACTTCCTACACAATGAGGTTACTGTCATTTCTCTTCCCTAGTTTATATTTAGTTTATTCTTCCTACAGATTATTTGCTATAGTAGACCATCATGTGTGTGTTTTATTTTTTTTCTTGTTCAGAGTTCTGATAAGGATAAAAAGGAGTTGGCTGAGAAAGAAGAAAGAACCAAAAAGGTACCATTCTTACACATGTGTATAATACTTGCTAGTCTTTTCGTATGTGCTCTGAGAGGTTTTTTTGAAGATAAAGTATTTTTTGTTGTTTCATAATCTGCATTTCAAAATTCATGTTTGCTAAAAATAGAATTGAAATCATTCATGATCATCTGTTTCAGTCTGTGAGCATCAACGAGTTCTTAAAGCCTGCTGATGGAGATAAGTACTATAGTCGTGGACGAGGGCGTGGTGGTTATAGAGGAGGTTATGGGGGAGGCCGTGAAATGAGCAGTGTCAGAGCTCCTTCCATCGAAGATCCCCGCCAGTTCCCTACTTTAGCCTGCAAATGAGACGTTTATTCATGTCGTATTTATCTGTTGGTGTTCTATGTTCTATGTTTCTTCAGTTTTTCAACAGTTAGGAGTTACTTATACCATTTTTACGTTATGACCCCATATATTATTAACTCAATTTTGTCCTGAATATGGGAAGTCAAATTTAGTTCAGTTTTTTACTTTACTGCAACTGCATATTAACCTCTGGTAAATTATTGGATTAAACTTCTGTGGTACAATGTTCAAAGTTGTAGTGTAATTGTACAAGTTGCCTCAACCCCAGCAGTGCCAAAAATCGGTGATGAAAGTTCGGCTGGAAACTCGTTATTTCCCATTTTTCTTTCCTGTGAATTTTCTATCGTTTTTATTTTAAAAGAATGAGGCAAACTTACGAGGCATTTTCATGGTGAGGCCGAATTATAAGTTGGGCGTTAATGACTTTAACATTTTATGAGGGGCGTGTGTGATTTGTGCTAAGTTATACACCGTCTTATGTATGAGACCGTCTCATATGAATTTTTGTCTAAAAGAATTACCACCATTGAACCTAAATTGAATGAGATACATCTGATCAGTGAGATTTTCTTATTGAGTTACTTACAAATTACAATGAGACACAGCTGATCAGTGAGATTTTCTTATTTACTTACAAATTACAATCAATGATGTTGTTCATTTTATAAATTGCAATTAATACTATTTCTTTTTTTTAACAAAGTGAAACATGTACTAGTAAATATTGACTGATTTTTTATTTGAGATTCGGTTTTGTAGATTTTTTTTTTAAAATATTGCCTCTGATTATATATTGTATGTACTTATATCTTTAAAAAGAACAATAGTGCATATTGTTATCGATCCTTATAAAGAAAAGCTTTGAACTTTAATTAAAAAAATAAAATATTAAATGGAATTTGTATGAGTAGTTATTTTATGTGTCAGGAGTTTGTTTAAAACCGCCATCTAACTTTAATATTTTTAAGGCTAAGGTTACTCACACCTACACATTAGTAAATACATTTTTTTTGTCATTTGAAAAAAAAAAACATAAAATATCAAAGTTGTCATTTTCATTGAAAATCGGTTTACAAGTAAAATATATTGATTTTACTGTTCGAAAATATTTTAAAATATTTATAGTAAGTTTGAGAAAATTTTCCGAATTTACGTACATAATTCAGAATTTATTTATTTATTTTACATGTGAAAAAATTATCATTTTAATTGAAAATATTTTTTGAAAATTTTCATTCTATTCGAAAAATATTTTCGAATTATTGTACCAACCGAAAAAGTTTTTTAAATCAAGAAACATGTAAAATATTGGTCCTCTTGTTTAGGAATATTTTTTAAATTTTTATAGTAAGTTTGAGAAAAAAATTTGAATATACAATTTGAATTTTTTATATGTGGAAAATGAGAAGGAGTGTAAATTAGGATATTTTACAAAATTAGGGTGAGTGCATTTGTCATACGAATGTTGTGTTAATCCAAATAGTGTATTTACTAAAAAGGTAGGTGTGAGTAACTTGAGCCTTTTTTTTAAATAGTGGGTTCTCCGTATATCATCCAAATTAAGATCTTTATTCATAGTGTATTTTAGAAGCGTCTGATTATACAATCTGAAACATGCAACTATTCCAAAAAAAATATGCAACTATGTTTCCATAATAATAGATTTCACTTTTACGTGTAAATAAGTTGCACTTTTCAAAGATAACAAGTTATATCTTACAAAATCTTATTATAAGACACTGCCAAGACCAGAAGTATACAAAGATCTAAATTTTTAAATCCAAATTATCCACACCCTAATGACTATGATTCCAATGATAATCACTTACCAAATAACTATGGGTATGTTTTAGAACTCTAATAAATAGTAAAAACACTTAAAATTTAAAAAAAGTTGAATCTTAAAACTTAAAAAGAAGCACTTCTCATCTATAAAATGGAGAGTGCAAACACCACTGATTCATAAACAAATAGCCCAAATATGAGCCCTATATCGACATATTGGGCCTAGCCCGTTCATATTATACTAATATATAAAAAAAAAATCTAATCTTGATATCTAATCTAAACGATATACTTGTGAATAAAAAACTGATAATAAATAAATCTCTGTGTACACTTGTAGAACAAAACAAGAATATATTCCCAATTTCCGATAAACCTAACACACATTCTCCCCCTTCCTTACTCCACACCCTCTCTCGACTCTATACCTGGATTGCGGCTAGGGTTTTGCCAAACCCTACCTACCCTGCTTAATCTGCTTCGCACAATTTCCAGATCTGTTAGTCTCGTGTAAGTTGCAATGAGACGCCAGAGTAATCTGAGAGCTAGTCGCTTGTATTAGTGCTGCGGGAGAAATGGCGACTCTGAATCCTTTGATTTGCTGGGAGATGATACGGAGGATCCGTCGCAGCTTGCTGCTCAGCAGCTGAAGGTTGCGGCAAAAGCCAGCGGCGGCAGGTGCTAGACACCAGAATAATACCGCTGTTCAACCTAACCTCCCGACAAAGCCTCTCCCCCCGGCTCAGGCGGGTAAGAACTATATTCTTTTGTAAACTCTGTAAAACCCTAATGAAGAAAACCACGCCTTTATGAATTATTGTTTCTTTTTATGGGGTAAGTGTTTTTATTGTGATTGCAATATTTTAGTGAAGTAGCACACGATTTGACATAGTCTAGACGAGCTTAAATATGAATTTGGCGATTTCTGCTGAAGTGGAGGTACACGTCTAATAAATTGGAGGTATACTGACTTGGTATGGGAGGTTGTTCAACTTTTCTATGGCTTTTCTGTTTGCGTCATGGTATACCAAAATAACAGGCATTCATGATTCATCCTTTGTCGGGAACTATAATACAAACATGCATAAGGAGGATACGTATTCTCCTTTTTTTTGTTTTGTTGGTATATTATTCTCTCACAGTTTTAATGGACTGCGAAATCTTATTTTAGCTAGAAGGGAAATAAAGTTTTACTTAATTAGGGACTGTATGTAATGTCATTTTGAATATACCATCAGTTCTTAACGAATGTTAAATAACATGTGTATCACGTTAAGAATCCGGACGTTTTGATCGTTTTTGCTTCAGGATCAATTATTTTTGGAAGAGACGGTTTTGTTAAAATCTCAAATTGGTTTAATTTAATGAAACTATTATTTACTTTGTGTCTATGTCTGGCAAGAAAATAAAAATAAAGCACTAAAGTTATATTAGATAAATCTTAAATTTTAACTTGGTTTGAACAGTTGCATGATCCCAGTTTCATTCTTGCAAGAAATGACACATCACATGTAATCTATGTGTGCTCATGTAGCATTCATGGTTTGAATTTTTCCTTTTCTTAACTTTTGAATCTTTTGTATACTCTATAGTACATTGATTAGATGTTCAACACATGTCTTTTGTGCAATAGTTTTCCATTCTTCCATGCAAGATGTCGGCGTTTTAGATGTGTTGAATGTTCTTTTGCATGGCTGGACTCAACATGTCTGATATAGTTTCTTAATTGCATTAAGAGCATGTAAAACCTTTGTTATTTTTGCTGATTCTGGTTACAGAGGATTTATTAAAACTTTTACGATTGTAGAACACAAAATGTCGTGCATAGATTTAGAGTTTTCCATTTGATTTGATTATAATACATTGTTTTCCATGTTTTATTGTTCATACATTTTACAAAACCTTTGCTTTTCCGTATGAGTAGTTAGAGAGTCAAAACCTGATTCTGTACGGGGTGGCCTTGGCGGAGGACGTGGTTATGCTCGTGGTCGTGGTGCTGGTGGTGGGTCTTACAGAGACTCAACCCAGAATGAAAATTCGTATGGAAACAGGGAAATATCTGCTGGTCAAGGTGCATCAGACGAGGTTGATGCTGGAAAACCTTATGGGCGTGGTGGCTATGGTGGACCTCGTGGTGGTCGGCGAGGTGAATTCAGTAATGGAGAAGCTAGAGAAGGGGACCGTGATCGTCCTCGTAGGCCATTCGATCGCCGCAGTGGAACTGGACAAGGGTACATATTATTTTGTTTCTTTTGGTTTGGTTCCCATTTTATTATTTCTGTTCCGTACCGTTGTGGACTGGCTTACAAGATAAATTTCATTTATTTGCAGATATGATGTAAAACGAGAAGGAGCTGGCCGAGGGAACTGGGGAACTCAAACTGATGAACTGGCTCAGTGAGTATTTACTTGTTGATGTGTTCTGTCGCATGTATACCCGCATTACATTTGACTGTTCTGCTACTATACTATTTTTTTAACTATCTTTTTTTAGAGTGGGTGAAGGAGTTGTTGGTGAAGTTGAGAAAAGTCTGGATGTTGAGAAACCTGCTGGTGAGGAGGATGCTGCTGTAAATGGTGAGAAGGAAACTGAAAAGAATGAAGTTGAAGAGAAGGAACCTGAGGACAAGGTGAGTAAATATTATGATAATTAGTTGCTTTGGAGTAGTATGATTGACTTCTTAGATGGACCACGAAAAATTAATGAAATCGTGACATGTTTTTAAATTTTGATCAAAATTCAAGAGTAATGGCGTTACTCCTTTTACAAACCTACTATATTTAAATGCTCCTGCTAAAACCCTCTCAAGTATTCAAAGAGATTATTTCATTTAGATGCTCTGTTGTCATTTATAATCTGAGGTTGAGGGCTGTGCAATTACTCTGAATTTATAGCTTAGTGTTTGTTATTGCATTTTGCTTATTACAGCTTAATTTCATGTACCTGTTGATATCATTTATGCAATTAATTTGTGACATCTGCTATATCGTATAGTTGCTTCTTGTAACTGTTACATCAAACTTTAGGAGATGACTCTGGAAGAGTACGAAAGGTCCTGGAGGAGAAAAGGAAGGCTCTTCAGGCACTTAAAACTGCGAGTAGTAGGAAAAGTTGATGTGAAAGAGTTTGAGACCATGCAACAACTTTCAAACAAGAAAACTAATGATGATATATTCATCAAACTGGTAACTCCACTCACATTGCAACTCAATGAACTTGTTATTTCTCTTTTCATGTTTATACTAGTTTGTTCTTCTACATATTAGCATAGTTGTTAAAGAGGTGCATGCATCTCAAGGATCGCCTTTCAGTCGCTCTTTGCTGGGCGCGTGCCTTCTGAGCCTTTTTTCTGATGCACCTTGTTGCACCTCTCTTACTTTCTACATCCTCTCACCCCATGGTTGGTGTGTACAATTTGTGAAACCATTTTTGACAAAAATAACTGGAAAGAATACAGAGACTAGTCATAAACAAAGAAAATAATGATGAATTAAGCATAGGGCTTAAAAGGAATTTGGTTAAGAAAGAAGAAACTGAAACAACTCTGTTGCCCCTGTATACAAGGTCCTTTCCCTTTCTTTTCCTTTGTGAATCTCATCGCTGTTGCTTTGTGTTTTACTTATGCTGAGTTTTTAACTCTCTCCCTTGTCATAGGAAGAGATTTGCGAATGTTTTATTTAGTTATGACCATCTCTTTCATATATCGAGATATTTGCAAATCTTGATTTATGTAAGATCAGCTCTTTAGGCTGTTCCTCAAATAATAGGACTCAGTATTATTTTAAAAAATATTATTTTCAATGTACAAGAGGCGAAGCGCATTAGCATGGCCCTAAACAACTATGCGTATTAGTTAATGTAGCAGCAGACTATTTGTGCGTGTGTTTTATTAATTAATTAAATGATTAATCTTTTGTGCAGGGTTCTGACAAGGATAAAAAGGAGTTGGCTGAGAAAGAAGAAAGAGCCAAAAAGGTACCATTCACTTACATATTTGTGTACTTGTGGCATGTTTAACCTTGACCTTATAATACATTTCATCATTTTGAAATTGGGTTGTATTTTGTTCGTGTAATACCATCTAGTTGAGTAGTTGTTTGATAATGCAATTACATATGTCGCCTCTACAGCTATTATTATTTTGCTACCTACATTTCATTGTGACAGCCAATTTAGAATCTGCTTTTACATTATGTCATATAAAATCTCAAATACTAATCTTTTTGGCATGTGATCTGATGCACAAACTGCTGTGATCCATTTTGGGAATAAAGTAGTTATTTTTTTTCTTTTTTCTCGGTTTGTTTCATCCTCTCCATTTCCAAAATCTGTATCTGCTAAACATAGTAATGAAGTGTGATCTATTTGCCTTTGGAAGTCCGATCTGGAGAACACACACCCACAGAATTTGAAACCTCGTTATCATAACTATTACCACTATTTGATTGTTATTCAATTAATTTGTGTTTTTTGAACGTTACAGTCTGTGAGCATCAACGAGTTCTTGAAGCCTGCTGATGGAGATAAGTACTACAGTCCCGTGGGCGTGGTCGGGGTTGGCGTGTGGTGGTTTTAGAGGAGGTTACGGTGGAGGCAGCGAAATGAGCAATCTCAGAGCTCCTTCTATCGAAGATGCCAGCCAGTTCCCTATGTTGGGCGGCAAATGAGATATTTTATTGTCTATTTATGTCATCCATCTGTCAGGTTGGGCAGGAGGAGTTATATAACTGGAATAATGATCTCTGTATCAAAAAAGAGTTCACAAAAAAATTATGCTTGAAATGTATATCATACTCGTGTAGTAGTATTTTCTCTATTGCTATGATATTTTCTGTGTTTTTTCGTTAGTTTTTTTTTCAGTTAGGATGAGCTACTTTATAACTCCAGATATTGTTATTCCAGTTTTGTTTTAAATATGAAAAGTCAAATTTAGTTGAGTCGGTATACTGCATATTACTCTTTTATGGTTGATAATTGTTATTTAAAGCAGAAGTCCAATTGTACAACTGCTTTTTAAATACCTAACTGCTTAAAATAATGTGGAGAATGTGAGATAAGTTTAGGCCGTAAGTCTCTATCCAACTGGCCTCAAAGATGTGTATTTTAAAATTGAAAGAACATTTCATATGAATCCAGGTTACATACTTAACTCTATTCTTGTTATGTGTAAAAATATCATTTATTATCTTTTGAAATTTTCACCGCTTTTAAAAATATAAAATATTTTTTAAACAGTGATTGTTTTTGTTCATAATAGTGAAAGTTTTTGTATGTAACAGTGATACTTAAATAATTATTCTTTTCTGTTTATAGTGATTTTTCTAATTTAATGAATTTATTAATATGATTTTATTTTATATATTTCTTGCTTTCTTAGTTTTGAATTTCGAGAAATAATTTTTCATAAGTGATATTTGGTTGGAATGAGAAGAAGATTTGTCAAATGTTGATATACACATGATATTTGATAAGATTTGAGGGAGAGATTTAAGTAGATTTTTTTATATATTAATCTTAATACTATATATTTTAATTTTAATCTTAATATTATATAAAATCGCTGAAAAAAGTCTAATTGTTAGAAGGATTTTAAAATAGAAATTAAGTATTTTGAAATAGAGTGATTAGAGAGGTGGGTATTTAGTCTATTGATTCTCAATTGACGTAATTTTGAATAAAAATATAAATAATTATTAAGAAAAAATAGAACCATAAATTTTCAAAAAAAATGCAAAACTTTGATTGGGACTCCCAAAAAATGATAAAATGTAAAAAAAAATTTGAGATGGAGGAAATATATTATATATATACAATATTAAAAACTAAAATTATGTCTATAATTACATTAATTATATTAATAAAATGTTTAAAATATTTAATGTACAATAATATTGTAATTGTTTTTTCAATCCATATATTCAGGGACGCATTAATATATATATATATATTATTTATTTTTTTACACAAGATCAACACCATCATATCACTCCTTTATGTACTAATACGAAGTTAAAGTTTAGTATATTGATATGATGATTTGTATTTTTTTCCATTATTACTTCTTAATATTTTTCTAAATATTTTTTCTATTTTTTAAAAGACTTTTTCTCAATTAATTATTATTTTTTTAATATTTTTTATAAAAATTCATTTATCAATTTGATAATAATTTTTTGGGAAAAAAATCTATTAGTTTTTAAATTTAGGTCAGTTTTTTAAGTATTATATATATATATATATATATATATATATATATATATATATATATATATTAAAAATGAGTTTGAATCTTGATCCTCTTGTTTTATCACTTACACATATTTTGAATATTAATTTATTTTATACTTTTAGGTGTTTTTTTTTCCCAAATGGACATAACTGACAATCACTAATGATTAATTTTTTCACTGAAACTAATAAAATTCAACCTTTTCTTTGTTTTTATTTCCCGAAAATGTTAATAAATACATGCATAATTTTAAATAATATATGTATAAATGATATTTTCTAGATGTATAATAAATTATATATTTCAATTATATGATAATTATTTTAAATAACTTATTAAGTTAACGTAATTGGGAAACAAAATTTTAAAAATATATATTATATTATTTTATACATATATGTAAATATATAATTAACATATTTATATAATATAAGTATATTTTATATCCAATGGACCAATTACCTTTTATACATGTAACATTAACTTTCATGAGCATTCCATAATACGTATGGACCTATGGTCTCACAAATAATTACGCCTCACCCCAAAAATTACTTGAGCAACACTTAGCCTTTATTTAGATGTTTAACATTCTTGAACACTCCTAAAATAAAAATAAATATAATATTAATACACTCACAATACCCTTATTTTATTCCTCAAATTCATTAAAAATCCAATTTACTTGGTTTTTGTGTGTTATTTAATGTTATTCCCGTGTCTTGGGACGGTGGAATAGTTTGTATCATAATATTGTACTTAGAAGTGGAAAATTTACCAAAAATACCTAGGTATGCGAATTCTACGGATACGAAAATATACGAATTTACCAAAATTTTTCTTATATCGATTCCATACCGTCTTTTAAATTTTCGGTGCTGATAACGTATAAATTTTCAAAAGTCATGGTATCTTGGGTATCTTGAATACATATTCGGTATATCGATACATTGGATATATCTTTAGTACCATATTTAGAAAAATATATAATATATTTTATTTTTTTAATTTAATTAATATATTGGATATATACCATACATTGGAAATTTATCGTACTTACTTTTTGAATTGTCTCTGCGGTTTTTTCGATTGGTGAAAATTGGAATTTGTAGAATTTTTTTGAGTGTTTCCATAGTTAAAAAATTCGTCTTTAAGGTATATATATGTTGTTAAGAGATTATTATTCATAAAATATAGGTTTTTTAAATATATAATCAATGTATGAATGATATACAATTAATTCGGTATGAAACGGTATACTAGATTAATTAATTATATACTGCAAAAATTTCGGTGCGGTATGGTATCTGCAAAATTTTGATGCGATATATGATATGTATGTGATTTTATACCAAAATTACGATATCTTAACTCGCATACCGTAATTTTGCACGATACGATATGAATTTTCACATACCAAATTACGATCTGATATGACCCGATGATGATGCACGTATAATATGATACGGTATGATTGACCTAATTGTACTAAATCGATCCTTTGGTAGATTTTGTGCCTAGCTGTAAGTCTGTAACTAAAAAAACACGTTATAAATTCACATACAAGATTTTGTTTTTTTCTTTAAGCACAAGAGAATTGATTTAGAAAACATTAATCAAATAAAATAGTACTCCCTCGGTCCTATTTTTAATTATCCAATTACTATAGACACAGAGAATAAGAAAAAATAGGAAATAATATTATTAGATGGTGTAAAGTGGGTAAAATGAGTTTGGTGGAGATAAATAATAATATTAAATGGTGTAAAATGAGTTTGGTGGAAAGAAATAATAATATTAAATAATATTGAAAGTTACTTTATTTCCTTTTTAAGAAATGACCAAACAAAATTAGGACGATTATTTACAAAAAAATGATCAAAAATAAAAATTAAGAATTATAATAATTACAAAGACGCTAGTCTTGAAAATGAAATTTATTTTATGTGTGTTTTAAAAGCTCTTAAAAGCAAACTTAAAGACTTATTTTCAAAAACTCATACACATCTTTTTGAAAATAAGTGTTTTTAAACTGCTTTTAAGTGTTTAAACACACCCTTTATATACAATACAAATAATTAGATCCGTTATGGAACTTGTCATCGCCAGCTGTTAATTCAGAGCACTCTTTGATCGAAAATTAACACGTTATTAATTCACGGAAATTAACACGCTTCAAAAAAAAAAAAATCCCCAATTAGCCCGCCAAACCACAAAACCGCCCCAACACACACCGCCTTAAATATGAAATCCTTCATCCACAAGCACCGGATTCAGAGTTATTAATTCAAGATTCGGGGCTGTATGATCTTCACCGTTCTTCATCGAGCGAATCGAAGACCGAAATCCCCAATTCTCCTATTTTGGCTGGTATATTACGATTTAAAGTGAATTATTGTTTCTGGTTTACTATTATGTTGAGAACTTGATAGATTGAAACTCTTTCAGAAATTTACACATGGGTAGTGATCTCTCACAGAGCGAATAGAAGAGGAAGAACACCGAAAACCCCAGTTCTTCTATTTTGGCAGGTATATTACAAATTACAGTGAATTATTGTTCTTGGTTTACTCTTATGTTGACAACTTGATAAATTGTGATGTATTGATCCTTGCAATAGTATTCTCTATTGATTAATGCGGAATGCACGACCAAAATTCTCTTACCTGCTGGTTATTGCGTAATTTAGAAACAAGAATGTTAGTTTTGAGATTGACAACTTAAACTGCATAGGCTAAAAAAATCTGTATGATGTTATTGCTTACATGTTATATAGTGACTGAAATTCTGGATGTTTAAGGAGCAAGCAGCTGAGGTTGCAAATGAAACCAACCACTTCAAAAAGTTGTTTTCCTCCCTTCAGTATTGCTTATGCATTAATGTCCTTCATCAGGTACTTATCTAACTTACTTTTGGTTTCGTGTACTTCCCTCTCCCTGTCTCTTTAATCTCTTGTTACCTTTTTCAGGTCCCTGTCCAACTTATATTGGTTAAAGTTGATACAATGTCAAAATCCGGAGCTTCACCCTATCATCAGATTGCTGCTTCCCTGTGTTCATTTCAATATCAGGTTCTTTTGCAGGTCTATACAACATAATTTGCCATTGATGATTAATTTCTTGAGTAACATAAATTGATAACTATTACTTCTCGCTAGTGATTTTTTCATTCTTTCTATTTGATGTTTTTTCTATCTCTCCAAAGGATTTTTTTATATTTGACCTATTTTTCAAAAACTTCATAGCAATCTAGCCAAAGATTTGAAAAACCTACTACTATTATTGACTGACAATAACCCATCATATTCCATGGATGTCTTTTGAACTATCCCTGAAGTTGTTCCAATAACAATGTATAGTAGGGGGGATTATGTTTTCTAGGTTAGAATATTCTCTTATCACAGTCTCTTCTGAAAATTTGTCCTTATCACTCCGAATGAGATGATACTTTGTCATATGTGCACATACAAATTGGTTATCTATAAATTGTTCGTATGAGCAAATCATTCTGCTAAGCCTATGTCTGGAAGTTAGACTCTTTGTATCAGACTGAGAGAGTAAGTAGAAATTTGTGACTAGTTTTTTTTTTTTCCCAATTCTCAGCAGTGATAAAAAAATATCACGTAACCTCAATATTGTAAGTATTGTAGGTTTCGAAATTATAATGGAGGAAGCAGTTAAAAATGTAAACCATAGTTTTTGTGTGTGTTGAATAAATAGCTTTGGAGGCAGGTATCAAATTCTCTTACCTAATCTCCGTTTTATTTTAATTTAATCTATGCTACTGAGCTTGTAGATAGTCCTTGCTCTTATGTTGATGCTACAATACCTATAACTATAAGATGGTTAGCCAGTTTAGTTTAATGTTTCCATGCAAGTTTTTGCTTTGAAGACTTCTCCAAAGTCATGATCAGCTCCATTTCTTTGTCCATCATCAAATAAAAACATTGGTATGATGTTTTATTTTCACATTAGGTTAATTTTCTTGTAAGTATTCCTTTTCCCAATTATGCTCAAGGCTGTCCGTTTGGTTTTTGTCATCATTCACTTACTATATTTCTTTAGTTTTTTTTCAATTCATGGTGTCTTATGGTGTTGGGTAATTCAAAGATCCATAACGTCTTTTTTTCATGTCCAATATACACAGCAGATGATAATTCATTCT
This sequence comes from Stenogyne calaminthoides, assembly GCA_037126765.1. Taxonomy (NCBI): domain Eukaryota; kingdom Viridiplantae; phylum Streptophyta; class Magnoliopsida; order Lamiales; family Lamiaceae; genus Stenogyne; species Stenogyne calaminthoides. The sequence goes on along the minus strand of JBBCBC010000023.1, from coordinate 35,284,940 downwards.
ATATGGACCTAAAGTTCTGTATCCTGTTTTTTATGTATATTATCACTGTCTAACTTTTTTAGCTGTATTATATTGATACTCTTTTTGAAAAAATTCCAGGTTGGTAAGGATCTCTCACATTCAGTCTTGTTATACTGAAACTTCTTTTTAAAGGCCTCAAAATATTCAATCCCGTGTCAGTATTCTACTTATTCCCTATTCCTGTATGACTGCTGAATGTTATCTAGTATCTTCAGGCTGGTAATAAAGGATGTTTCTGATTGGGCTTAAATATTATATTTTAGTGCTGGCTATACATAAATGTGGAAGAATAATGGATATATATATATATATATATATATATATATATATTAAAGGCCTCAAAATATTCAATCCTGTGTCAGTATTCTCTTGCGGGGGGGAGGGGGGTCGCGTTCCTGTTTATGCTGGTCAACAATGAACAACCACATCTCTTCCAAGGCCGTTGTCAATGTCGAAACCTCGCCAATGTTGAAACCTGAATGTGCACTGCATCCATCTCCAAAATCGCCGACATGAGAAATAAATCTCTTGCGGGAGAGGGGGTGGGGATGGGTTCGCGTTCTTCTTCATGCTGGTCAACAATCAACAGTCACATCTCTTCGCATGCTGTTTTCAATGCCAAAACTTCATTTCAGTGCTTCCATCTTCACATCTCGATGATCGTCAACATAGGAAGCAACGCCTCTTACTGGAGGGAAGGGGAAGAGGGGGAACGTTTGGGGGTGGGGGGGGTCGTTGCGTTCTTCATAATGCTCAGCACTTATGCTGGTAAAAAATGAACTACCACATCTCTTCCAAGGCCGTTTCGAAACCTGATTTTGCCGTGCTGCCATCTCCACATCAGATGATTGTCGACATAGGAAGACAATATTTCTCATGGGAGGGAGAGGAAAGGGGAGGGGTCGTTCTTCTTTATGTGGTCAACACTTAAAAACCAGCAGTCATCTGTTTCCCAGTCCGTTCTCAACGTTGAAACCTGGATGTGCAGTGCAGCCATCTCCAAGATCGCCCGACATGGGAAAACGAATCTCTTTGGGGGGAGGGTGGAGGGGAGGGATGGGTTCACGTTCTTCTTCATGCTGGTCAACACTCAACAATCACATCTTTTCGCATGCCGTTTTCAATGTCAAACTTCATTTCAGTGCTTCCATCTCCACATCACGATGAAGAAGGGGGAACGTTTTTTTCCGGGTTTTTTTTTTTTGGGGGGTCATTGCGTTCTTCATACTGCTCAACACTTATGCTGGTCAACAATGAACAACCACATTTCTTCCAAGGCCGTTGTCAATGTCGAAACCTGATTGCGCCGTGCTGCCATCTCCACATCAGATGATTGTCGACAAGACAATATTTCTCGCGGGAGGGAGCTGAAGGAGGGGGGGGTCGCATTCTTCTTTATGTTGGTCAACACTTAAAAACCAGCAGTCACATCTGTTCCAAGTCTGTCGTCAATGTTGAAACCTGAATGTGCACTGCAACCACATCTCCAAAATCGCCGACATGAGAAATAAATCTCTTGCGGGGGGGGATGTGTTAGCGTTCTTCTTCATGTTGGTCAACAATCAATGTCACATCTCTTCGCGCCGTTTTTCAATGCCAAAACTTCATTTCAGTGCTTCCATCTCCACATCTCGATGATCGGGCAACATAGGGAAGCAACGTCTAGGAAGACACAATATTTCTCGTGGGAGGAGAGAGAAAAGGGGGAGGGGCTCCGTTCTTCTTTTATGTTGGTCAACACTTAAAACCAGCAGTCACATCTGTTCCAAGTCCGTCAACGTTGAAACCTGAATGTGCAGTGCAGCCATCTCCAAGATCGCCGACATGGGAAACAAATCTCTTGCGGGGAGAGGGGGGGATATGGGTTTGCGTTCTTTTTCATGCTGGTCAACACTCAACTATCAAAAGTCACATCTCTTCGGCATGCCGTTTTCAATGTCAAAATTTCATTTCAGTGCTTCCATTGCCACATCACGATGATCATCAACATGAAGCAACGCCTCTTTCGAAGGAGGGAGGAGGGGAACGCTTTTGGGGCGGGGGCGGGTTTGCGTTCTTCATATACTGCTCAACACTTATGCTGGTCAACAATGAACAACTCATCTCTTCGAGGCTGTTGTCAATGTCGAAACCTGATTGCTCCATGTTGCCATCTCCACATCAGATGATTGTTCACTTAGGAAGACAATATTTCGCGGGGAGAGGAAGATTGGGGGTCAGCGTTCTTCTTTATGTTGGTCAGCACTCAAAACCAGCAGTAACATCTGTTCCAAGTCTGCGTCAACATTGAAACCTGAATGTGCAGTGCAGCCATCTCCCAAGATCATCATGAGAAACGAATCTCTTGCGGGAGGAGGGGGATGGGTTCGCGTTCTTCTTCATGCTGGTCAACACTCAACAATCAACAATCACATCTCTTCGCATGCCGTTTTCAATGCCAAAACTTCATTTCAGTGCTTCCATCTCCACATCACGACGATTGTTAACATAGGAAGCAACGTCTCTTACGGGAGGGGAGGGGAAGAGGGGGAACATTTTTTTTTTTTTTGGGTTGGGGGGTGGGGGGTGTCATTTCGTTCTTCATACTGCTCAACACTTGTGCTTGTCAAAAATGAACAACCACATCTCTTCCAAGGCCGTTGTCAATGTCGAAACCTGATTTCGCCGTGCTGCCATCTCCACGTCAGATGATTGTCGACATAGGAAGACTATTTTTTTCACGGGGAGAAAAGGAAAAGCGGGGGGGGCGCGTTTTTCTTTATGTTGGTGCGACACTTAAAAATCAGCAGTCACATCTGTTACAAGTCTGTCTTCAATGTTGAAATCTGAATGTGCAGTGCAGCCATATCCTAGATCGCCGACATGGGGAAACAAATCTCTTGCTGGAGGGTTTCGCGTTCTTCTTCATCTTTGGTGAACACTCAACAATCAACGATCCACATCTCTTCGCGATGCCGTTTTCAATGCCAAAAACTTCATTTCAGTGCTTCCATCTCCACACATCTCGAGGATCGTCAACCTAGGGAAGCTGCGTCTCTCACGGGAGGGAAAGGGAAGGCGGGGAACATTGGGGGAGGGGGTCGTTGGTTCTTCATACTGCTCAACACTCAATAACCAAAAGGTGCATCTCCTCCAAGACAGTAGTCAACATTCATTGGATCAGCTACACGGACAACAACATCTCTCGTGGGGAGTGGCGTGGGGTTCCCCATTCTTTATGCTGGTCAACACTCAACAATCACATCTTTTTCCCATGCTGTTTTCAATGCAAACCTCATTGTGCAGTTAAATTCCATCTCCACTTCCGCGATGATCACCCGATATAAAAGCAACGTCTCGGGGGGGATTTGTCATGCTAGTGAGCACTCAACAACTAACAGTCGCATCTCTTCCAAGGCCCGTTGATTGCACAGTGCTGCCATCTCCACATCACGATTTAATGGTCGGCGTGGAAGTAACATCTCTCGCCCTTTTTGAAATTGGGGGGGGGGAAATTTTTTCTCGAGTGATTATGTGTAGTGATTTATTTTTCTTCCTTCCTGTCCATGCCACTCATAGGAATTTTGTTGTTGTTTTGATACAACCTATGTTTTAAATTATTATAGATATCCGGTCCAAGATTTGAAAACCTAGTAGTATTATTGATTGTGATAACCATCATATACCTTGGATATGTCTTTTTTTTTTTTGTTGATTCTCTCTTCCTGTCAAAAAAAAAAAAAAGTGTGTTGATTCTCTTACCATAACCTCTATTTTATCCAAATTTAAATCTATGCTACTGTGTTGTAAATAATCCTTGCTCTTAGGTTGATCGACAACTACTAAAAGATGGTAAAGTCAGTCTTTACCGCAAATAAGAAACGCTGATGATGTTTTATTTTGAATCTGGTTAGTTTTACTTGAAAGTTTTCCTTAATTTTCCTTTTCCCAATTATACCCAAGGCTGTTTGTCTGCCATCATTCATTTATGTTGACTTTCTTGTTAAATAAGTTTTTGGTCAGAAAAATAAATTTATTATGTTCACTTCCTATATTTTTCAGCACATGGTGTCTTATTAAATAGGGTAATTTAAAGATCTATAATGTCTTTTTTCATGTCAGACATACACTAAGGTTATAACAATTCTATGTGGTGCTGACAGTTCTGTGATGTAGTTTTTTATATATCTTATTCATTATTGAACTTTTAGCTGTATTAGATTGAACCTTTCAGAAGTTTACAGGTTGGTAATGATTTCTCACAGCTTTCAAGGATACTGAACCTTCTTTTTTTAAGGTGCTAAAAAATACAATCTTGTGTCATTATTCAGTTGTATTCCTTATATTTCTGTTAAATATTCTGTAGTTTCTTCAGGCTGGTCATTAAAAGATGTTTCTAATTGGACATAACTATTCTATTTTAGTGCTGGCTATTACATAAATTTGGAAGAAGAATGTATGTATTTATGTTCTGTAGTTAATCTTAAATTATATCTGCGGTGAATCGGTGATGATATCACTTATATTGTTGTAAATTCTGCATCTTTTTAGTAATCACATGGCTGAGTTTGCAGATGAAATCAAGCACGTCAGAGATTTGGTCCTGGGTTAGGTATATTGCTTAGGCCTTCGTCCTTTGTCAGGTACTGCGTCTAAATTTGATTCGGTAATACCTTTTACTTGTCTAATCCTGTGTCTATTTATATTCAGAAAGCAGATTCAACGGAAGCAGCCTGAACTTCATCTTATCATCACATCTACATTTGAAAAAAAAAATCTAAGGCTAGAAATTCATCTCTAAATCGATGTTGGGAAGTTGGAGCTTGGATCAGATTGAAGAGAGTAAGTAGTTTTGTGTCTAATTTGTTTTTTTCTCAGTACCAGCAAAACATTAAATGATTTCTGTGCAACGTCAATATTCCAAGTATTATAGATTTCATTGTTAAATGGGAAAAAGTTAATAATCAAAATGTAGCTTGCCGCTCTTCATGTTGTAAACACACATAGGAATATTATTGGATGTTGATTCGACCGTAGTGCTTTTAGTATTATTGCGTTATTATGGACCTAATAATATATCGTATTCCTGGTTATCTGTAAATTGGCCAGTGTGCATATTATTCTGCTAAACCATTGTAGTTAACTTGAAATTTGATTTCATAGAGTTTGGATGAATGTTTTTTAATGTTAATAAAAGTTTGCGATATCAACTGCAAGATGTAAGCTGATGGTTTAATTATACTAGTGTCCACTTTGTTCCATTGGTCTGTCATCATTCATTTTGTTCATTTTCTTGAAGATGTTCTTGTCAAATCATAACTCTATTAGATTGACACTCTTTTGGAAATTAACAGGTTGGTTATTATCTCAAAACACCATTCAGGACCTGTTTTACTCTTTCTTCTTTTAATGTAATAAAAAAATGCAATGTTGTGTCTGTATTCTGTTGTTTTTCTTATATGAATGCCAAATTGATTTCTATAGCTTCTTTTAGGCTGGTTCATTATTGATGTTCTAACTGGACTTAACATGAATAGGTATTGCAATGTTCTGTAGTAAGATTAAAATTATGTTTGTTGGATGAAATTGCTTGTATAGTGACTGAAATTGTTCGTCTTTAAAGTAGCACATGGCTGAATCTGCCCGATGGGTACTTGGTTAATTTACATTTCATTCCAGTATACCTTTTGCCTGTATTCCCTTCTCTTTCTTGTTCAGCCATTTTTTGTGTTTGATCAGTTACTTATCTAACATATGTTTGGAAAGCAGATTCAAGGGAATCATCATGAGCTTTATCTTATCATCACATCTGGCTACAATGGAAGCAAATTCCATGTCTTGGTTTTCAATGCCAGGTAGCACATCGTCACATAGAGCTTTGTTGGATCTGAATTACATCAATAGCAGTTGGTTATATATTTGCTTGAGTTGCTTAGATTTTTTACTTTTTGTTTGTTTATTTGTATGTTTTTTCTTGTTTATATCTATCCTTCATGTTGTAAACACACTTTTTTTTTGGATTTTGGTTCAACCTCAACATTTTTTTTAAAGCTATCTGGCCAAGGATTTGACAACTTAATACTATTATGGACTGGCAATAAACGCCATATTCATATAAAAACTTGAAACTATCCCTCAAGTTGTTCATAAACCAATATATAGCAAAAAATATGTTTTCCAAGTAACAATATTCTCTTATCACAGTCTCCTGAAAAAATTGGATGCTATCACTGAGATGCAATTTTGTCAAATGTGCAAAATGGTTCTACAAATTGGTTGTACATACAAATCGTTCTGCCCTAAGACTATCTATTTAACTTGAGATTAATGGTGCCCTGCAGTTATAGAACTAAGTCTTTTGGGTCCTAAGATAGCGTCATTTCTTAGGAACACTATTTTTTTATATTGAGATTTTATTTAGAAACAATACTCTTAGCAGAGTCTCTCCAAAAAGATGGCATCATTTCTACTGAGAAATCATTTTGTCAGAGGTGCAAATTAGGTTCTCTATAAATTTGTTGTATGTGTAAATCAGTCTTTTAGTGTGATTATTCAGTACTGGTAGTTATTCAAATAATTTATTGTCTGTCTGTTTGATGAGATCATTCTATGTTTTTTGAAAGATACCATTGACGTTATTTACTTTACAGTGAAATTGTTGTAACTACTATATTTGATAAGTTCCCAAACTCAGGAATTGGCTGGTTCTTAAGCATGGTTATTGGATTGAGAACAAGAGCACACAAAAGATACTTTATTTATTTGATTTATAGATATGACTCAACATATATGAGTGCTTCCATTGTTACCTGGTATATAATATGATTTCAATCTTATTGGCGACAAATGCATTCTTTGTTAACTGTGTGTGTGTGTATTGCAGTAGGCACATCTTGTTAGTGTTTAGTGGGGAGCTATTTTCTTATCATGGGTATCACTAAAATTGATTAGTAGAGCTATGTTCTTGTTGCGATTTTATACATTTAAAAAAAAAAAAAAAAAATCATATTGATGTTTGCAAATTCAAGTGTACTTTTTCAATTCATGATGAGAGTAAATTCGAGTCAACATTGAATTAGAGTAAATTCACCCAAAAAAGCTAACTCTAGCTTAAACTGGAAAATTTGTGAGTGAAATTGCACTCTTACGACAGACTATCTAGTTAACATGAAATTATCTTTATACATAGGGTATGAATAAATGGTGCATCGTGTGCAGCCATTTACAGAATTTAATCTTTCAGGTACTAAGATGACATCTTTTTTATTCGACAAACCTTTTTGCGTGAAAGTTTGCTATTTGATGGTGTCACTATCCTTTTCATGTTAATTTTGCAGGTAACTTCTTTTTAATTTCTTTTCCAAGTAATGCACAATGTTTGCCCATTCGTTTGCCATCATTGATTTGAGACGAAAGGTAAATTTTTTATGAATAATAATTGAAATATTAGGCAGTGATATTAATTTAAATAAACAATATTAGTTGAGTCGTTGTTTTCACTAAACAATAGACCATAATAGTTTATTTTATTTTTCATTAAAATAATAGTTGTCAAATCGATTCTTGTCTGGTTAGTGCATAAAAAAATTTACAATTGAATACTTTTCGAATTAAAATTTACAATACAAAAAAGGCAAAAATTCTAAAATTAGGAAAAATGAAAAGTTAAAAAAAGTAATAATGGGCCACATGGAATATGAGGCAGATGAAAATCATATAGGCTATGCTTAATTTTGAGGATTTGAAAATTGAATATGTGGTAGGTCAAAAATCATCTATGTTCTATTTTTGTGATGTTAGAATCAATTTTTAATAAATCATCAATTTGTATGAATGAATAAACTTAACAGATAATTAATAATGAAGATAGTAATACAAGTACAACAACATCACATTCTCTTGCACATTGATTGACATGTATTTAAATACATCCCATTATTATTTATTAAAATTTTTTAAATTCCACTATATTTTTAAAATTCATTTCTCTAAGTCCTGCTTTTATGCTTTTCTAAGCACTTCCGTTTGAGCACAAAATCAGTCCTCTAATTTAGAATTGTGGGGTTCTAACTTTTATTCTAGGAAATTTCAATTCTGCATGTATGATGATTCTTCATGCTATTGCTACCCTATTAATAGACATTGGTATCAAAGGCCTAGTGTTTCACATTTATTATTAACTATTCACTATATATATAGATAAACAAAGTATAGATATGTAATTAAGAGGAAAAAAAGATAAAAATGTGTGAGACAGTTATCTTGAAATGATTCACATAAGACCTCTTATGACGAAAGTGACAAATTCGATGTACCTTGGATTACAATACATTAATGACTTAAAAAATGTATGTTTTGATTTCTTAAATATTTTTGTTTTATACATGAACTATATGTAAAAAAGCAAATGGGTGTAATATCTCTTAAAGCAAGGATAGTAGGTCATATAGAATTTAATTACAGAGCAGAAGTGAGGTCGTTAATGGACGGTGGTGATAAAGTGTCGATCGATCTCATTGCGTTGGATAGTGAGTTATCGAAAAATATATACTTAAATAAGAGGAGAAATAAAATAAGTTTTTTGTATGAGATGGTTGATAGAAGTTATACCCATATTGTTCATTATTAGTTCATTAATTATCTTTACCTCAGTCCCATAAATATATCTTGCCTTTTTTTATTGGCGAACTTTTTTTGTGGCGAGTTGTTTTATTAATTTTTCAAATGATAAAAGTAATTTTAAAGGGGTATTATAGATTTATCTCTCATCTATTAAATGCATTTTAAAAATTATTTTATCATTTTGAATCTTAATAAAAAACAGCCATATGTATAGCGCTTGATCGCGTCCGTATATATTTTGGAACGGAGTATTTTTTTGATTAATTAATAAATAAATATTAAGTGTATCATATGTGATTTCTAAAAAGATGCAAGTTCGTGTGTAGGGTTCAAAATTTGGTGGGGGTCTCTCTCAACACATGATAAATGGTTATGGTCCACATTTGACAACATCCCATGTGAAAATTGCCTTCTTTTCTGTGAACAGGTGCTTCATATTCCTGTCACCGGATTAAATTTGCTTTTCTTACTTTCCTAATTAGTATGTATTTGGTGTTTAATCCCACTCATTGGGGATATGTTTTTATAAGTTTTAGGTATTTTCCTCCCGCAATTTTAAGAAAAATAAAATATCAGCTGTTATATCTTTATGCAACAAAGTACTAAAACATCTAATATTTCCCATGTTTCATAGGCAAAATTTTATTAATGATAATCTTGGTTAAAACTAACATAAATTATTTATCATTTATAAAATATTAAATTCGTGTTTCCCAAATTATAGTATAGTTTTTTTTAAAAGCATATTACGATAGTTTCTGTATGTCCGATTCTGATAATTAAGCCCTGGCTCATATGGATATGCGTATGACGTTAAATACCATTGTGGTAGGAATACAAAGCTGTACTTGAGAGGAGGCCCAAGCCAACAATAAGGGGAGATATACAATAAGGACCGCCCATAGATGAAATAAAATTCACTTTCCGTGTCTCCGGACCCAAACCCAGTTGGTGGTGGATCTCTATTTAGTATAACAACGTTAATTATAGTTGATCTTTTTATCTTTTTATCGTAGAGCCGTTAATTCTCAATCTTCTTTTACATAATCTTCGTGTTTTTCTTTTTTCAATAAGTATTTTTTGTCTATTGTCTTCAGGGTCTTCTTTGCTTCATTCATATAGTTGTTTTTCCGAGTATAGGTTTATTATTTATATATAAAAAAGTAGGACCCGATTATATTGACAAAATCTTTGTTTTCGTCAAAAACTTAAAACTTACTTGTGAAACAATACGTACAGTTAAGCCGTTAATTGAAAAATGTGTTGATCTTTCCTTTCAAATATGTGCTTTGGCTATAATATTTTACATATTTATGTAATTATGATACTATTATACAAAAATTCTAAATTATGTTCTCAAGACAAATAATAACTTTTTCCATAAGTATTTCAAAAACATGAACAGTGAAACTCAGGTGAAATTTTAACTCTTGTATTTAAATTTAAATATTCCAAATTATTGCCTAGAGTCCTAGACTAATGAAAGGAATTCACGGCGACTAATTTAGCCCAACTAAAAATTAAGCAATTAATTATTACATGGAAAAAAAGTATGTTAGTTACACCAGTTTTGTTTATTAAATAATAAGGCACACTTTGATATATAATTGTAGAGTGAGTTTTAATCTCAGGTGTGTCTTATTTCGTAGTGTATTTTTAAAAAGCATGTTATCTACAAAAGCGAAGCGTCATTATAAACATGTAGCCCATGTTACCGTATTATTAGTTATTCTGACTTTTACGTATAAAATAAGTTAATTTTCAATATAAAAATTCGTCTTACAAATATTTATAAGTCTGCGGTCTTGGCCTGTCATCTAATTGGCGATATTTGGGATAAATGTAAGGCGAGATATAATAATTGAGGATATTTTCGGACCTGCAGTTTAAATAAGGACTCACATATTTAAAAAAAAACATGTTGACATTCTATTAGTTCTAATTATTCAATAAATTATTTTTTAATCATGATTCTAGAAATAAAAAAGATAATTTTAATTTACATGTATCTTGTAGTCTTGAATTCGAATGTATTTTTAAAATATGCAATTTTTTTAAATATTCGGTTATTTATATTTTAAGCGACAGCTTATTTTCTTTTAACGAATAAATTTAAATATTACAATATATAGAGTAGTGCGTTTTAAAAAATACACCAGCGTGCACTAATGACTTACTCATTTCATAGTGAGAACTAAAAAATAATTATAATAAATTAATAAACAAAACTATGAACTATACGATACTGACATAATTTTAATATTTAATCGGGTTGATAAAATAAATCTTTAAACCATGAAAACTGATAGTAATTTTTTTTTTTTTTTGAGCGCACTGATAATTTTGTTTTAGAAAACTCAAAAAGAATGATATTTTTAGTTGACCAAGTATAGAATTGAAACCGAAGTTTAGTAAAATAAAAGATGTATGTTTATATTCTTAAGAGGTGTAGCTTTTCTACTATAAAAAGGTGTGATTTTTTATTATAAAAAGTATTATAAAAGTGAAGGTGTATTTATATTATAGCGAAGGATATCGTGAGTGATAATTGAAGGTGCCAATTTATATTAATAAAGAGTATCTTTAAAAAAAAAATGGGTTTTATTGTGAAACCAAGAGTTTAAAACATTGCTTTTAAGTAAAACCTAAAAATGCTTTTTATTTTTATTTTTTTAATTATATTATATGCTAAATTTAAATCAATAAACTGAAAAGATCCAAAATAAAACTGAAAAAGGAATTATGAAGATCATCTGTCCGCTCAAAAAAGATGGTCCATCAACCAGGCCACAAAACTCAACAAGAACTGCATCAGCCTAAAACGTAACTCATTTTCAGATACACAAATAAACTACCAGTATTCTTCCATATATATATATAAATAATGGGGGCCAATATCCAGTCTCATATAACACATATATGATTTCATCCTTCAATATATATAAATCATAATGGACATACCTTTTTCACGCTGGAATCATAATTTCGAGGTTTTTCTCGTGAGGGTGATATGTGGCCGGATCTTGAAACCTGACGACGCAATCTACCGTTTCTTGATAAAAAGCAGCGACGTTGAAGTTAGATTCATTCCACATTTTCGCTTCAGTTTCTCCAGATTCAATTTTCGATCCCTAACTTCGCCGAATAAATCGAATTAAAACGCTTGTGAGAGTTAACCGCGTTTTTCAGTTCGGATTGAATTGCTGAAAGCCTAAATAAATAAAGGAATTTAATTCAAATGCGGTATAGTAAATAATAGTTACTGAAGAATTATGGATGATAGAGGCGGCGGCGGCGACAGGAGAATCATTTGTGTGGCGGTCGTGGAAGTGCTTGCCATTCTACTTCTAGTATATTCGTATTCCAATCACTCTTTTCTATTTTTAATTTTTCAATCGCGTTTTGGTTTCTCTCTCTCTCTCTCTAACTCTTTTCCCTTTTCACCTAAAATCATTAATTCATTTATTATCACCGTTTTCATCTGCTTTTCTTATCTTTCTGAGTGTGCTTATATTCAATGATCTTTTAAATGTGTTGGTTATATGTATAGATATGCAGTGTTGTTTGTGGAGAATCTGGATCTGTAAATTGACCATTTACGTCAACTGATGACTACTTGCTTTGAGATTTTTGGTTAGTTTTCTTTGTTTGGTTGGTTTTCTGTTGACTATTATATATGGAAACTTTACAAGTTCGTAGTATCCTAGTTGTTTTTTGAAACATACTATCTAAGTTATTGAATTTGAGCTTTGTCAAAAATAGTACAGTATATCTTGGTTTCATAATTTGATACACTACGTTTTCATTTTACTCAATTTAAAGACTTTAATCTGCGAAATAGGATCTGATGGTAATGCTTTTCTTTTTATTTCTGTAGCTCGATATCTAGCGTTTTAGTAGTATATGGCTCAGATTAACAGTTCTCTGTGAACTGTACTAACCATTGTTGTCATTTTCATAGATTTAAAAGGTAAAGGTCGTGTGATTGAGAGAGAGGTTTTTGATCACACCTGCACCTCTTAAGTTATCTGCAATAGAAATTCAAGCGTGGGCAAAATAGTGTGGCTATTTGTTATTTGTGCAGTTTCTCAAAAGAGTACAGCTTTTTATTTTTAAGCTATCATCATTTCTTTTTGTTACAAGCCCGGAGTTGTCGGCGGGATCAGCTGCATGGCAGTAAGGACTTTCATGCGTTTGTGCCCATGGGAGAAGAGATAATTGATACCATTTATCATTTGATTTGACAACTGCACAGGCCAATATTGTGTGCTGGAGTTAAATTTTTTTTGCTTTGGATAATTCAATGGCTGTTCTCATCTCTATACTGAGATTGTTCATCCGCTAGCTTCTTCATGAATTTCTGCAGCAAGCAAAAGCATTTTTCAGGAAACTGCACTTAAATCTTTAGCTTTCAGTGACAATCTCATATGATTGCATTAATTAGTCTAATTAGCTGCACAATTAGTTCTCTTGTTATTGTTGATTAAGTACAATTCTCATGCTATGAGACATGAGTAGTCTAATTATTACCTGATGTGCTCACAGTTGTTGGAAATCTTAATGGGCATCTTTTTTTGTTTCCTTTTTTGTAGAAGCGAATTGCTTGTCTATGCATAAAGAGACCAAAGTTGTCTTCTCATAGCTTACAAAAATATTTTGTTGTGTTTTGTATTCTTTTTCAAAATTCTTTCAAATGAATTTTTTGGTTGGATTCATACTTGCTATAGTAGTATGGATATTGTAATGTATTAAGAAAATTTCAATTAGAGGCTCCTTAGATTAGAAGGTACTGGGTAGTCAACTAAATTCATCCAGAGAGTATGATAAATCTGAAAATTTCAGTTTTAATTTAAAAAAGTAGTTTTAATTTCATTAGGGTCACTTTTTTTATTGGTAAATGG